>CM033794.1:4954520-5056546 GCA_019656835.1 Rhododendron ovatum | reverse complement strand
ACAAACCCAACAAAGATAGTGGCATAAACCAGGAAAGAGGTTCACAAGGCCCCTCCAGTGACACACAACCTTTTAGCCAGAAACTTACCGGGAATGTATTCCTTATTGCAACGTTTGTGGTACACAGCCACCGCAACATTTCTGGAAAAAAAAATTGGTGGGTCCCCGGCAATTGTGTAAGCAAAGTTAAAAGGTCCTTTGTTGGGTGTGGCCCAACCCTACCCACCATCGTACTGACTCCTACCCAATGTTTTCAATGCCCGTTTCATGATCAGGCTGGGTCCCCATGACCTGCAAATCATGTGAATCGCACACCACTGCCTGTGGGGGCTCACTAAAGATTTGGTTGAGTTGATCCCTGGGGTCTAACAAGATACTCTGATGGTTCACTTTTGTAGTTTAGGATCTCCGACAAATACTTGTCCTCACATGGGCTCAACCAGAGGAATTGATCTTTGCTAATTAATCTAGATCAAAATGGGCTTAGGACATCTAACTAATTTCTTAGCAGCTTAAACTTTTGACGTGAACAAAATATGGTATTGGAAGAATTTCCATAACCGGTCGAATAGTGTTTATTCTCCAAAATGTCTTGCTTTCTTTGTTCACCCCCTCAACAGCTCAACATGTATGCCTCCCAGTTTTTTAGCTCGATATGGTTTTTCGAGTTTCAGGAAGAAAATAAAAATAAAACAAAGCACAAAACATGGAGGGATACCAAACAGGCATGTATTGGTGGCTGCACCCCAAAAGACTCCAGTTCCTCCACCTCACTTTGTTTTTGGTAAAAAGTGGGTGTACTACTCGCATCTAATATTAATCTCTGGGAGGTAATCTCAAGTTCCAGTTTATAAAACTGGGACACCAAGCCCTTACTGCCAAGGTCGGGTACCATGCTATACAGGTAGGAAACATAACATACAAGTAACATCTAAAAGATGCACAAAAAGCATTTATCGTTCGAGTTTTACTGCACTATCCCATCAAGGTCTTAGTACTTGTTGCAGCAGAGTTTCTGCTGGTCTACCTTCTCACAGATCCTCATAAGGACTGGAAAAAATTAAATGATGATGGTTAGTAGAGTTAATGTGTGCGCTCAGTCCCCCTTTTTCCTCAGGATCCCTTTGAGGGAGACAAAAGGACATAGGTAAAAATTGAAGAGAGGCATTTCGAACATAACAGAAACCGAATAGTAATATATTATCTCTAGAAGAAAGACCGTGCCAATTAGCCGACCAACTCTTTCTTTAACTAATTAGTAGAGAGACTGCATCTACTGAATTGGTAAATGACTATTTAATTCAGGAAGGCAGAGCATCAAGAAGAAGCACCTTACAAGATCCTCTAACGCTGAGCCCGATAACATTTTTCCTAACGCAAAAGGCACTGGATGTGGCGCTCAAAATTCTTTTTTTCAGGGATTCCTAAGTCAAGTGATAAAATGCTGTCCAAGCTCCTCCAAAAATCAAAACTAGGAACTAAGAAGAGGACACATCCGCTGAACTCTATACACCTGGAACCAATGGAAGCTTCGTATACCATAAATCATGACAATCAACTGGTTCAGTGTTTAATTTGGCCTTCTTCTGCAAGGGAGAGACTTTGTTGCTACTTACAATTCTATCAGAACAAGAATTAGAATGTTGGTATCATATGGATTCCTAGACGGAAGGATTACAAGAGTAGTTCCCAAATTGACTCAAGTGGGAAAGATACCATAGATAAACAAACTGCCGAGTAAATGAACTTAAGTTATACACAACACCCTGGAATAACTTCTTGTAGCTACTACAACTCAAGAATACATACACTAGCGCATAAACACATAAACCATATGACAGCAAATCTTCAGTACAAGTTGACAAAATGTACAAAATACTTGGAACCAAGATTCTGCTAAACTATAGCATGGAGTGAACCAATATCTGCCTAACATAGTTAAGCTTTCCAAAGATGAAGTTCCTCAACTAATTTGAAGGAGTTAAATGTGCCATCTGAAAGAAACCTTGACCAAGGAAGGATAATGGCTTTAAAGGGCAAAGTCTTTAGTTCAAGTAATTCAAGCAATATAACGTTGTACACATTCGATATCCTTCAATGGCAGCAATGTAGAAAGGAACTATGACAGCGCAGCAGAGTATGAGACTTGTTAAAGTACCTTATTCTTTCCATTCATAAGGAGCACGGTCAACAACTAAATAATCTCCGCGGATGTCTTTTGCCACTCGAATGCCATCATCTAGGTATATAGATCTAAACCTGCAGATGTCAAACATCTTATGGTTAGTAGAATTCCGTCAGACAAAAACGAAATGCACGATACATCAAAACTGTAAACTCTTTTATGATGCCCATGTTTGAGAATTTGCGATCCAACAAGATATTAAGCTTATCTCGAGAAACATTTGTCCTGAAACTTTATGCACTTTGGATGTTAGTCAGTTTATTGGATTATTTATCATAACATTTCGGCTGATTGTATCGACTTCGCATCAAAATAAAATCTTTTCAAAATACCTGGTAGAAAAGGTGGGAAAATAACTGAATGAAAAACCCAAAAAAAAAAAAAAAGTCTTGCCACTCATACATTTGGTTGAGGAATAAGGAACATGTCACATTGTTGGCCAACCAATGTGAAAACAATTGGTAGTTTGAAATTTGATGAGACAATGCATAAAACGTCAAAGTTGTTCTCTTTTCCCCTTTTCATCCCCTTGAAAGGCGGAATAGCAAGGCCAATCCATAGATAGAAAAACTCTGAGCTTCAAACTTCTTGTCTACCCTCACTTTCTTTCCTAACAAATGGCAGAAACTCTATCTATTCCCTCCCTTGTCATTCCCCCAATCTCCTTCGTCTCCTAGTCCCCATAGGAAACGAAGCATATGTTCCAACAATGGGTGTAATGACTTACCACATAAAACTGATAAATGGGATAAGGTCACATCCTGCCTTTATTCCTTCCAACTATAAGGAGCTCGATCAACGACTAAATAGTCTCCTCGAATATCCTTCACAACTCGAATTTCATCATCAAGATAAACGGACTCAAACCTATAGAAGCAAGACATCTGTAGTTCAAATCACAAGGGGAAACTAACAAAAAGGAAAACAATACACAAAGAAAAGGGTAGAAGCTTAAGCAAGCAGGAAGAACAACAATGCTCATTGACAACCAGAAGCCCTTACAATCAACACTCTGAAAACCAGTCAAGTTATGAGAGGATCATCTCCGCATTCAAATATATTCCTCTTTTAAGTGCACATCTTCATACATAACCATTTAACCAAATGAAAAAGCACACTTAAACAACAAAAACAATCATGCTATAAGAATTTTAACAGCTTTAATTGCCAGAGGGAATGGCATAAAAGAAAGCTCGCGGAGGTTATTTGTGCCCTACAACCGAGCAACTAACTATAAAGAAAGACGACGAAATCGGCATCCAAGATGCAGCATCTACAGTAGAAGGACCAGCAGGCATCAATCACATGTTTTCTTTCTTAATTTGAATCAGGCCCAAAATTAGCAAATGCTGCAAATTGTAAAATCCAGAAACATGCAGCTGTGTAAATAACAACCTATTAACCAATGTCATGTTGTTTATGTGATACTCTAACCAATTAGCAAACCTCAAATTCTGACACTCGCTACGAGCATAAACATACTCTTCACTGTACTCTAGCTATGAATCCTATGATCATAAACATACTCTTCACTGTACTGAGACGCCTCTTCTTATGTACTCCGTATAACATAAACCTCAAATTCTACACATGGACAAAGCAATCTTGTAGAACACTTTCTCGATTTTCTTTAAATGATAAAATGGACATTATTGCAAATGATTCTTCAAACAATCAACCAACTTATAAAATTCAAGGGAATGGAGTTTTCTCCTCCCCCCTCCCAACAAGCAAACCCACACACAAACAAGAAACGACATGAAGAATTAAGGGAGGAAACATAATACAGGGCAATTGACATGTCCTCACACGACCAAACGAGATAATTCAGAAACCGAAAAGCAAAAACCAAGAGAAAGGAGGGATAAATGCCTTGAAGAGAAGAAATAAGAAACTAATTGTACTAAGTCTGTAACAACAATCATCATCCAAAGCTTCTCTACTCAAACAGAAGAAGCTCACCACCCCTGCCCAAATGGTGGTAATGGAAGCTCCCAATTCTCCCCACGTAGAACTGCACTTGTAAACCTTGCAAAACCACATTAAAACTGATTTTACTGGACCAAACCCAAAATTTTCATTGTCAATATATTAAACCAGAAGAAATCATAGCCTAATGACGAATTTGGGAGAATTATAGACATTGTAAGATTTTGAGAATATTTATCCAAATATCACAAACAATGTCTACGATTCTCCCAAATTCTCAAGTTAAATCATACAAATATCTGCACAAGCAACAATAAATTGCCTTTATATGCAATGAATAAATATACCTGAAATTCACTCTCTGAGTTGAAGCGATCTCGACTGTGGACCGAACAAAGAAAACACCATGAGGCGGAAAAGTAATCACGTTGTTCAAAACGCCTTGATCAACATCGATCACCTGCAAAACGTCACCGGTCCGCGTCCCGAAGAGGTACGCGTTCTTAATGATGAACAGCTGTTCCTTCTCCGTCGTCCACATAAGCCGCCACGTGCCGGAGAGGGACGGGCCGGTGGTGACAGTGTCGCAGCCCGAGACGGCCAGGGCGTCGATTGCCTCGACGATTTTCGAGAGCCTGGAGGGGTCGTTCTGAGTCCTGAGGCCTCGGTCCTGGTCGGAGATCAGGTCGAGGAGGTCGCGCTTGGCGGCGGCGGAGGAGAGGGATTGGTCGGTGAGGGACGAGCGGTTGAGAGTGAGAGTAGTGGCTCGGGTTCGACGGTGTCTGTGGGGATTGGGGAAGTCAGGGTTAGGGTTTGGGTTTGGACGGCTGGAAATGGCGGGAAGGGAGAGAATTTTGGACATTTTTGGGGTTTTGAGGTGTGGAGAAGGTGGTGGATGTGGAAAAAAATGGCGGGACTTTGGGAGATAAGCGGGGAGTGGTGTTAGTTACGGTGAGGCACGTGTGGCTCACGAGGTTCGAGTTTTTTGGCCAGTAATTATACAATAGCTCCGGCCCGCTTTACAGCAACATAATTCAGTGGAATTTATGCACTTAATACATGCACTTAATAGTAGGTTCCATAGAATTGTATTGTTATAAAGTGGTGCGAAGTATCACGTAACAATACTCCTGAGCTATCATATAAGTTAACTTTTTTGACGGGTTTTTATTTTGAACTTTTATGCTGTCGGGATGTTTGACGCCATAGAACCCGGTGGCCGCAAGATTTGATTATGTGGCCGCAACGTTAGCCTTTTGGGCCAGAAATTGGGTTTTCGAGTTGGGATATTTTGGGCTTGTTGGGCTTGATTAATTTTGGCTAATTCTTTCTTCTTCTTTTTTCTGACTAATTCTAAGACAATATATTAAATTGGGAAATAAAGTTAAACGACCAATTAGAATTTAAGTAATGAAAAACCTGGAACTTTGGTACCGAGCCCTTTATCAGATTTCCATAGGTACGTATCCTAAATATTTTGGTTGCTAAATTTCTATTCCAGTTATGAATACCTTAAACAGCTGCAGCTAGAATTGATCAAAACGAAAAGGCAATGGTTATAAGCCCAATAGCCAAAGCAATTTAAGGGATGGCAACCTGTAACTAAGTCTAGTCTCACAATACATACATTCACTCACCAAAGTAAGTAAAATATAACAGCGACAATGCATCTCTCAAACTATTATTTGTTCTCAACTATTCCACGATAGAAAGCCAAATCACCTAATAAAAGCAACATGGCTAGTCACCGGTACATGGAACAATCGCCCAAGCAATAATTCATGGTGATGGCTCCGAAGTCCAACCCGCAGGCTAATATCCAAACTTTGCTAATAACAGAAGATGGTGAACCCTTCACGATGGAGCCACACCATCCAAGCCAAAGCTGTGTTGCAATCAAGAAATTTATAGTTACACCATACTATCTCTTTTAGTATATCAGGGAAGAGAAATATACTCCTTGATAGCACTGCTGCCAAAAACATTCAAACTCTTCAACAGTTCAAGCCCACACCTGTATTATCATACAGATAACTTCTCATACACACTGATGCAAGGTCAAGAACAATATTAAGCCCTAAAGCAGTGCTAGACACGACTTGGAGTATCCGGGTCTCCGGCTGCATCCACTGCATTTTTCAAATTCTTGCTTCTAATGGAGATCAGTCATTACTGCACCATGAGGACCACAGAAAGAAGCATGCCCTAGTTTATAGAAGAAACCTTTTTCCTTCCCGAAGAAACCTTTTTTCCTTCCCAAAAGAGATTAATGCTTTCAAGAGGTATTGATGTATTCCCACTCGAAAGGACAGAACAAACGGATAGTTGAAGCAAGAATAACTTTTATGAACCAATGGAGTAACCAATGTACACACTAGCACAGAAATAGTTCCATGAATGCGCGGAATTTTTATTTGATTTCTTATTCAAACCACAGACAACAACAAACAAAATGCTAAAAAAGAAACTTGTATGTGAGGTTTTTTCTGGATAACCTTTGGTAATTGTACATGAGTTGTGAAACAATGCAATATTGCAAATGCATTAACAATAAGAGCTGAAGTAAGCTTCAATCTATCGATTCTTGAAGAATCATTTACTCGTCCAACTTTGTAAACTATCAGAGAAACACTGCCTCCGTAAAATACATAACTGCTTCCAGTTTGGATCGACACATTTCATATGAGGCATACAAATCATCCAGTGTACATTAAGAAACATAAGGTTAATGCTAGAGTGGCTAGCTTCCTTCAGCAGGCCCTCTGGAAGCAAAAAAACTACACCATCATATTTTCTCAGGATTACTCCGACCTCATTTTCTCTGACAGGTAACATTCAAACAGACAACAATACTTGCAGCATATTGAGAACATGCCTGTAAGAACGTCAAGCCACAACTAATTCCAGCTGCCAAATAGCCAAAAAGTCCACTCAGCACAAGCTTGGGTCCTCAGATAAAGAGTAACAAGTTCAGGTTTCACACCCTCTTGAAAGCTCTACCGCCTTTCTTGCCCATTCCAGTCCCTGCAAGACCAGACGAGAGAAGTGATCTGGAATCTGGTTGCCACTTGAACCCTTTAAGCGTAGAAAACAAGGATGCCAGGGATGGAGTGATTTCACTGTCCTTTATATTGTTACACGACACTACTCTAAGCCTCTTAAGCTCTTTCCATGAAATAACTACAGCATCTAAACCTTCCATTGTCAGTAACGAGCATCCTTCTAGAGATACAGACTTCACCCCCCTACAAAGGAAAAAGGAGCGCATAAAGCATTTGAATTGAAATCGTAGTCAATACTCAATAGGAGCTTAAAACACCATTCTAACCATTCTAAACCACAGCAAAGACAAGAACGAGAGGATAAAAGGTAAAGGGTAGTTTAATATGAGTTATGTTAATTTGGGGGCTTATCCATCCCCAAGCAGTTCAGACATTTTATAGTCTCAATTCTCAAATCCAATGGGAAATCATGAATTTAACATTGATGAGGGTCCTAAATGATTGGAAAAGTCTTAGTTCAGACATTTAGGCAATTTCCAACAAACTTAAATCCAAAACAAGGAAATCTATTCTGATTAGGTATTGCCAGGAGTAGTCACCAAAGGTGATACTTGATTGTCCACTGTTGGACAGTGAGAGAACAACAGTTGAACTGTTGGTTGGATATTTAGAATTTGCATCTCGGAAAAGTTGTCAAATCGTGAATCGAATCGAGAATCGGATTGACCTTTTTCTGAATCGTGAATCGTAACGATTCGGTCCAAATTTAAAAAAACATTGAAAAATGTATCTATGCACCAACATATTAAAGATACATTGTAAAATTAAAATATATAAGCTTAAATCTACAATAAAGTTCATTTTCTATTATTAATTGATGGTCACATGGTCTACCAGGAAAGACTGGGAAAATAAATACTATAGTAAAATGGATATGTGCATATAGATGTTAAGGATTTGTTATGAAAATGAAAGCTTTAGCTTTAACACAATAAAGTTTGTAGCCTAATGGGTACAAAACTAAACTAGCTTATACAGCAACATATGTGGGTTGGTTCGAGGCTCTGAGCCTTGTTCGGAAGTCTAGGATTTAGAGGACACAAGAATTTAAAATAAAAATAAATACCAATACTACCAAATTTTGCATGGGAATAAGAATTTTCGTATTTAACAATAGGGAAATGATAATGCCAAAAACGTTTTTGTTGGTGCCAAAACCCTAGTGCACAAAAAACTTGTACCATATGCAATATACAAGACTTTTATGCACTGGAGTTTTGGCACCAACAAAAACAGTTTTAGCATTATCAATTCCCTAACAATATATTATCTTATATTCTTGCTTTCCTAAGAGAAAAACCAAGGCAAAATTGCAAACGTGGTTTCATATTAGTCAAATTCAACAATTGTGATAAACCTTGGTTCACCTAAAGATTTGTATCATTTTTGTGTGAATTGCGAATTGAATGGAGAATCGTACGATTCACCATTGATTCTATATTAACCTTGATTCACCTATAGATTCGCATTGTTTTGCGTGAATCGTACAATTTTGACAACTATGCATCTCGGTACCACTAGAAAATGAGTAGAGTGGAAAGACGGAAATCAAATGGTTTTAAAGTGAAAAGTAATTGACATGCCTGTCAATCATAGGAATGGAAAAGCATGATCACTTTGAAGTTCAAAGAACATATTCTAGGCAATGTGCACTTGAATAATCCTATACTTGGCTTCTTGATAAGCAGTTCCATCAGAATTTCAATGCAACAAATTCAACCGTGGCCAGTTTGAGAAGCAGGAGGGGAATAATGCGGGAAAGAAAAGTGAAATTTGGTTCAAAAAAATTACGAGAAACATGAAATGCAAAGTGATATAAGATTGAACAGGATTTTTACGAGATAATCAGGTATGATACATAACCAATAGCAACAAAAGTAACTACTTCCATTTCCAATTAGAATGCCAATACGGCACAAAACCTAAAGAAACTTATTAGAAAAATTAAGCTTTTGATAAATACGACTAGAGGGCATTACAATTGGTGAAAATTATAAGAATCATGTTTCTAGGACGATTTTAGAAACATATTTCAAAACTGTTCTAGATTTTCTAAACGAGTCCGACTATTTGCACCGACCATTCTGTAGGGAAACCGTACCGACGGCCACGCGCGGCCGTCTCCGGCCACCGGACGGCCGATCCGAGCCGTCCAAAAATTTTAAAAAAAAAAACCGAGGGGGCCCACGCAGGAATAAATGGCATCCGATGTGTGTAGGATGCTTGATCTGAACACTCTTTTTCGTGTATATATGTATATTCGGGTTTTTTTTTTAAATTTTTGGTTACATATATACACGAAAAAGAGTGTTCAGATCAAGCATCCTACACACATCGGATGCCATTTATTCCCGCGTGGGCCCCCTCGGTTTTTTTTTTTTAAATTTTTAGACGGCTCGGATCGGCCGTCCGGTGGCCGGAGACGGCCGCGCGTGGCCGTCGGTACGGTTTCCCTACGGAAACCGTCGGTGCAAATAGTTTTTTCGTTTCTAAACCTCTTAACAAGCTTCCTGCAATTTCTCCAACAATTTCACGTTTTCCAATTTTGTTCCCAACTGACAACGGAGTTTCTAGGAAAAAAATATTCCATGATACTCCCTCCGTTCCAAAATGAGTGGCCTTTTTGGGACTCCGTGCCATTTTCAAATGCTTATATCTTTCGATTTATGAAGTTTTATGTGATTTTAAAAACTTTGTTTAATAGAACTAATTATAATCTATCAAATAAGATCCATATTGCATATTTTTTGACATTCATATAGAAAGATATAAGCAATTGAAAATGACACGTTTTTCCAAAAAGGTCAGTCATTTTGAAACGGAGGGAGTAAAATTTTTCTTCTTTTCCTGGTATCACCATGAATTTAATTTTCTGGTGTTCCGTTGGCGTGTATCCCTTTGTGGTACCATCAGTGCAGATTTTGACAAGACCAATCCATTCGTTCTTTACAAACTTCTAGCATGACCAGTATACCTCTGAAAACAGACAGCAGGATTACTCATTCCCAAAAGGGACAGGAGGTCCTCATTCTTACTGACAAAATTGCGACACTGACGATCGATACAATAATGAATAAGCAGGTGAAGATCACTTCAAAGTCATAATATGCAACATTTGAAACTATGAAAAGCTAAGGTCAATCAACACCCATAGACAGTGAAAGCAAACTCATACCTACAAATACTTGCAATGCCAAACGCACTGTCCTCTAATCCCCAACAGTCCTTGAATACAAGCTCCCTAACAGCCCCACAGACTAGAAACAATGCTCTCACTCCCTGCTTATCACGCAAGTGACACTGCTGCAAATGTAATTCTTCAAGGGCAGGGCAAGAACCCAAATGCTCATCATCCCCAGGACTTGTATCAACATTCTTACAACCCTGAAGTCTCAAAGTCTTCAAATTCGTACAGTATGAAAGCGCTGCTAACCACCCACCCTCCATCCTATGGTCAAACAAGGTCAGCTCCTCGAGCATTTGGCAGCACTGCCCAATCGCTTTGATCCCATCGTAGCTCCCCTCACAACCCACCAGCTCAAGCTTCACCAACCGCTTACACCCTTGCGCCACAATCGTCAACCCAATATCTGAAACCACCGTATCGTAAAACCCATCAACGCAACCAATCAATTTCAATATCTGTAAATTCCTGCACCCGGAAATCCCTCTCAACGACAAGTCGGCGCAACAATGCAGCTCTAATTCTTGCAGAGTCAAGCACTCCTCTGCAACGCACAAAAGCGTCTCTTCGCCCGGGCTTAGAACAACTACCCTTCTCAAATTCCGACAACCCTCGGATAAAATCCGAACCCCTCTATCTATCTCCCTCGAGTGCAATAAATTATGTTTCCCTAGAAACCCGCCGCCTCCCTCCAACGAGCTCGAATCGAGGTGGAATGACACGAAGCTATGCGTGAAAACTATCCCCGAGTTACGAGACGAGCGAATACAAGCTCGAACTAGATCGATATCAGTTAAATTGGGGAAACGGTAAGTTAACCGACCTGATTCGAGAAACTCCCAATCGAGAAGCTTGATGGATTGGACAAAACGGCCGTTGAGTTTCAGCCAGCGCTTGTTGACGGCGGAGTTGGTCACGTGTTGGGAGGCCGGAAGCTTGGAGAGGATCGAGAGGAGTAGCTCGTCGGAGAGGAGAGAAAAGGGGTCGGGTGTATTAGGGATGTTAGGGTTATCTAGGGTTAGGGTTTCGTCGGGGTCTGAGGGCGGGGTTGAGGAGAGGGGGGAGTGGAGGCGCATTTTAAGGGCGGCATGGGTTAGGGCTTGTTGGTCATTTAACCAGACGTCACGCCAGCTCAGGCGTTTCTTGGACAGCGGCGGCGGCGGCGGCGGCTGGTGGTGGTGGTTGTTTCTCTCAGGCGAGAAAGACATGTAATGTAATAGCAGGTGGCATAGCCAAACCCCCTGTCAAATTAGGGTTTCCAAAATGTGCTTTCTGGTCATATGACTAGTGGGAGTACTTGTTTTTAGGTTCAATGCATCATATGCTCCACCCTCTCTTCTAAAAAACTACTGATTTTTCTCAAATTTTCCAGACTGCAAGTATTTGCCTCTCTCTCTCTCTCTCTCTCTCTCTCTCTCTCGACAAATGTGCACATAAATGGACTTTTTCGTCACCAGATTTTGTTAAGTTTGGGAAAATTTAGTTTTATATGGGTTTTCAACAGATGAGGTGCGTGGGGAGGAAATTTTTTATCATCAATTTGTTTTGTTGTTATATATAGGAGAAATGGTTGCCTGTAGATGCAATAGAATCTTGATTTGTGTTTGAGCAATCGCGGTCGTAGTGTTGCCCTGCTGCGTGGGGCCTCCTGCGGTCTCATTCTGATTAATCGAAAACGTTCACTTTGAAAAACTCATTAATTAGAAAAATTACGTAAAAAATCATCTTGATCGAATATCATTAAATTACTTATCAAAATCCTTTATTTTGAAAAAGAATCGATCCGAAATACTAAAACAAACCCATTATAACCGATTATTTCCAAGTCATATGTGTTCCGATCAGACACTTAATAATATCCGCTCAAGTTGATTTTTTTGTTTTGTTTTTGCATACTTGTTATACTCGACGAGCTCTACAAAATGAACATTTCGATCAATCGGAATTAGACATTTTTGATGACGTGGAAGGTTTCAATTGGTCGAATTAGGTGTTGGGGGTGTGATCTCTACTTTCCTGGGTCGTTTAAAATGATTTTGGAAGTTGTTTGTCATGTGGAGTTTGGATTAGGGCCATTAGGTGAGTTGCTTTGATTTGAAAAGCAGATGGGATCCTGGGGACTTTGAAATTTCAAAAGGTCGAAATTACCAAACCGTCCTTATGTGACTAAAAATTTGTTTTCGTTATTTTCGTCTCTTGTTTTTATTTGTTTTGTCAATAATTTGCAACAAAAGAAAAAAAATGAAGGTGGACACCCTCCATTGCTAAAACTAATGGTACGGGAATCGGGGTAGTAGTAGGAGTTTGATTATCAAAGGAACTGGCTTGAAGTCCCTCCAAGTTGTCTGGTTAATCAAATTATCTATATTTTAGAGATGAATTAATTGCCTTTTCAGGATCATAAAATGAATTTGAGTATCATTTTGATCGTCTCTTCATGATCCTTCTTTTTTCTCTTCCCATTCTGACTTCTATAGGTTGTTCCATAGTTGGGAGTGTAGGAAAATATAGTGCGGAAAACAGTAATCGATTTTACTAATTTGTGAAAATTTACAATTGAACAGAAAATTACATGAAATGGAATTACAGGATATGAAATATAAGCATAAACTGCAAGCAAGGTATAGAGATACTACAAATCGAGACCCGTTTTATTCAACGGTGTTCTTAAAACAAATTCGCCGCCTTACCGGTGCTGGAGGTTTTGTCGGTGTTTGTCTCCCACAGTTGACTCGGTTCCCACTCAGCCGTCGGAGCATCGCCATAAATTGCCCGTCGAACCAACTTATGTCTGTACTCTCTCTCTCGAAAAGAACAATTAGATAGCTGAAGTAGAGAAGATCTAGATTTTTTTGGTATCCAAACAAAGAAGAACGACTCCTTTTTTATAGCTTGACGAGGAGCCTCCTCAATTAATACCAGAATTGAATAGGGAGCCTTTCCATTCAATAGGGGCAATTCAATACATTCAATACGGGGAATTAACCTTGTGATTAATACGGTGATTAATCCTTGGAAAACCATTCAATTGCAGCATTCAACTCATTCATAAGGTTAACCATTCAATTGCAGCATTCAACTCATTCAATACGGGGAATTAGGTGTCTGGTGACGGTGCGCAGGCACGTCACTTGGCTTTTCCAATTCCCATAATGAAATAATTTCTCATTCATATCTTAATGGAATTTATTCACTGTTGTTGGACCCACCTCACGCAGTGTGGGTCCCACTAACTCTCTTTGTTAAAATTTCATTTTCCAACAGGAAGATCCACGAAAATCTACCCGTATCTTACCATTTATTCGGACTTGTACACTCATGCCACTTCTCATCCACTAGAAGATAGAAACAAAGAAAGAACAAATGAAAAGAAAGAATCTATTGGAAGAGAGAGAAGGAAGAGAGATCAAAAGAAAGAAGTTGGATACCTTCGTAGTGGAGTTTTTCAAACAAAAACAGGAAATGACTACCTTCGAGAATATCAAATGGTCTTTGCACTCAAAAGGTGGATAATATCGCCTTGGCCGATGCTATGGGTGTTGGTCATCTTAGGATCTAATCTACGACTCTTATAGTCTTTTTAAACATTTATGAATGCAGTTTATCTGGCTTGTAGACTTTGATTGTCTAAGTTAATGCATGCTTTTCCGCTTGACCCAAAAAAAAGGCGGATAATAATAATAAAAAGTAAAAAGGTAGTTCATATTGACTATCTACCATATCCAACAAATAAAGGCATTAATCCTATAAAAAGACGATGATCATTACAAATTTAAGCACACTCCCTGTACAGCAGTAAGAAAAATACATCACAAAAGACTACCATAGTGTACATAATAGTAACATTTTGAGTAGGCTTGATAAGCCAATTCAAGTTATTAGAATTCACGACTTTTGTGTGCAATTAGTTAAAAGTTTGTTGGGAATGATTTTTTTCAGGAAAAATTTCAAAATGACACCTGAATTTTACACCAAATGTCACAGAGACACCTGAACTTAAATTTTTTTGAATTAAACACTTGTATTAACAAAATTCCCAAAATTAGACGCCGGAACTTAAGTTTATTTCAATTAAACACTTGTACTAACAAAATTTCCAAATTTAGACCCCCGCCATTATACTCCATCCCAAAAATTGCTGACATGGCATCTCCAACCCGTTTAAGTTTCCTTATTGCACAAGTTTTTTTGCCCAAACCCAGTTCTTCTTTCTGCTCGGCATACTTCTAATGATGGGTTTCGCTTGGGTGCATCATCCATTGTTGGAAACATGTGCAATGGGGCAATTTAAACGGGTTGGAGATGCCATATCAGCAATTTTTGGGATGGAGTATAACGACGGGGGTCTAAATTTGGGGATGTTGTTAATACAGGTGTTTAATTGAAATAAACTTAAGTTTAGGTGTCTAAATTTGGGGATTTTGTTAGTACATGTGTTTAATTGAAATAAACTTAAGTTCAGGTGTCTTTGTGACATTTGGTACAAAGTTCAAGTGCTATTTTGAAAATTTTCCTTTTTTTATTTATATAATATTAATAAAACCAAGCTTGAACAACTTTAGACATGTTAAAGCTTTTTCAACTAACCTTGAAAAAAGCTACTATACCGCTGATTCAACTTTTAATACATAATTTGTTTTAAGCTATTCGTGATCAACTCGTTTAAACCTCATTTTGCAATTAACTCACTTGATTAATAAGCCAACCAAAAATATACATTTTCGTCAGACCACTTTTCATCATCTCTCATAAAACTAATTAGTGTTAGGGAGGGCTTCAATTAAGCCTTTTATGGCATTCGATATCGCACCAGCCAGTTTGTTTTTGAAAGCAGTCGCAGGGAGTGACATTGTGTAACCAAATCTATAGAGACACTTCAGACCCAACAATCCCTTGTGCATTTTAACAAATATATAAATTGGTGGATCGGGTAATACGTACTTATTGGGCCCAGGTGTTTTACAAGCCCATCGTGACCAGTATGGATAGAATAGAAAATTTGAAGCCCATAACGAATAAGGATCTTCCGAATCAAATGGACAAGACTACCTTTTCCCTCCTACAAAAGTTCTTTATTATATAGGTTTCAAGTCCTATTTCATTAGGTCGTTAATCATCCAATGTGTTCCTTTACGCTCCGTTTTCGAAAGAGAAATAAGTACTTACAGTATTTTCTAAGAAGACATTTTCAAGTTCAAAAATCATATACTTACGCAAACAATTTTTCTATCAATATGGATTTTATTTGATAGATCTCATTGAGATCTTTAATACGGTGCAAAAAAAATTGAAAAATTATTTTTCATTTATATTATTTTTTAAGTTTGAAAATGTGAAATAAGTATTTATTTCTTAAGAAAGTATTCTAAACATCCATTAAAAGTCAGTGGACACTTTTAAATACTGCCCAGGATTGCTCGATCGACTCTATTTATTAACTTGCGTATTGGCTTATTTTTAGCATGGCCATATGCATTCAAGAGGGGAATTCACAAACGTATACCATAACGTTTTGTAACCGGATATCGTATAGCACGTAGTTAGCTAGCTAGCGTTGCACAAGACCATGCAATGGGATTAACAAAGAGTACAATACTATCAAATTAATTTGAGTTGCACGACGACACATGCTTCATATAGCAAATATATAAATGATTAACTACTTAAAAGTTGAAGTCATCAGAGAAAATGATAAACCTTAATTTTATTTTATTTTTTGATTATAGCACGCTCGAGTTAACTTTTGTGTAACGTTCTCTCAAATAATTTGAAAGTATAGGTATGATGGGACAAATTTCCAATGACTCCGAGAGCTTTATATCCTCAACAAGAAGATTCAGGCACAACAAGGTAAAAAAGAGATTCCCGATTTGGTTTCACAAGAGACAATTAACCCCCGGACAGCCAAACATGGCCTAAATGTCAAAATTCAAATAGCTTTTTTCCCAATCACATCGAAATGATCGAAGGGAACCCTCGTTTCCTTTAGAGAAGACAAAAAACATAAGGAAAAAGAGTCCTGCCATAGGCAAAAACATAAGGAAAAAGAGTCCTGCTATAGGCACCAACCGGTCTCCTACCGAAATTGTATCGAAGGCTGCATCAGGCCGTTTCCGGCCACTGGACGGTCGATCCGAGCCATCCAATATATACACGAAAAATAATGTGTTTTGATCAAACACCTTATACAAATCGGATGCCGTTGATTTTCGTATGGACCCTCTAATTTGTTTTTTTAGAATTTTTGGACGGCTTGGATCGACTGTCAGATAGTCGGAGATAGCCTGGCACGGCTGTCGATACGATTTCGGTAGGTGACCGGTGGGTTCCTATAGCTTTATGGAAAAATAAGTGTCTAACATGTGCCTGTGCGCACAATAACAGAGGGGAGGGCCTGGCCTGGGTGGCGCAGATAGAGCGAGACGGACGGAGGACGTGGATTTTTGGATTGTTTTGGATTAGAGAGAGCGCGTGGACGAGACATGTGGTGACTTCTGCCCATACCGTGGCTAAACCATGTTCACACCCATCTCCCTAATCCCCTCACAGGGGCGACTCCAGAATCGTGGTCCAATGGTGACAAAATCGTACATAAAAACTTTTGTAATTCACAATTCAATTTAAACGAAAGAGTTTGACTCGTTTAAAAATTTAACTTGCCTGATTTATTTTGATCCGTTGACCCATACTATTTACTTATTCATAAATTGAAGTAGATTTTCATTTATATATACAAAACAGCTATGCACGAATGACTTAGTGCAGAATATAATTTGTCCGAACAAGAAAGCGTCTTTGAGACACATCCCTAACTGCTAGCATTCGCAAGAACGAGAACTGAAAATACGAGCACAGTACGAGAATCGAGAGAGTGAACGCAAGATATGTTGAAGGATTATGTGACTAAGTTCACACCGGTTATTCTCATATCTATCAAATGAGGCATTGAAAAAGAGACTTCATCAAACTTCTTAGGAGTTTCCACATCCATGCCCAACCTTTTGTGTCAACATAGGTCACGACTACATAATGCAGCGATTAAAGCTCTTCATATTGACTTGCCTAAACGTCATAAGAGACACGATCAAGATTCAAAGCCAAGCTTGTCGCCTTTGTTTTTTTCTTTGCTTTTTATACAATACAAAAATCTATTACTACTGTAACCTTTCGTGTTTTTGGTAAGGGGCTTAAGGGTTTAGTACCACAGCCGAATACGTGAGAATACAAAAGCCTCCTGTTAAGCTACGACTCCGCTTGCCTTTGTCGCCTTGTTTTAATTAGTCTTTCTTAATTACAAACTAAGATACAAACGAGACGCACATCGTGAGTTGATCAGAGAGTTGACAAAAGATACACAGAAATTGTTTAACCGATGATGACTTTTCTAGGGGTTGTGGTTAATAGAAAGTAATCATCTGGTTGCCAAATAATACAGTTCTTTTTTAGTTCTTGTGTCCACACTCGAATTGAAATCTTGTGAAGATCTTTTGAAAGGTATTTGAAAAATTACTCCAGAATGTAATTTAACTTTTGAAGATCTTTTGTTTTCAGTTTCTGATCGATACTCAAAAGCACTCAAATATCCACAGTACCATAGGGCAAAAAAGAAAGCACTACACTCAAAACACCGTTCACATATCTGGCCATGACACATAACACTTGGAAATTATCCACTTTAGGAGCAACAGATTTTTATATTATCTTTTGTTTCAACCCTGAAATACTATCTTTTTTTACTACGGAAAGTACTGCTGAAAAGTGAATCGCCAAGTGTTCTTGGAATGAGACTTAAGAGTTTACTAATGTTCAATTCTCTTTACCGCGCGGCAACTCTTGGACCGGGCTCTCACTCCATGCATAAGCGTGAGAAAGGTTGTGAGAGATGTTGTACAGATCAGTTCATAGTGCACGTAAACTGACCCGGTACACTCCGCATTAACGACAAAAAAAAAGTGTTAGAAAAGTGGACTGACTATCCATTAATTGCTCTTGAAAGCATGGTGAATATACATACAATGAGGATAGGAATTAAGCTAGCTAGCTAGTTGGCAAAATCTCTTTTGTAGATACTCCTCTTTCTCTGGCATCCAATTAGAATCCCCTCTCCCTTTCAATCTACTTATAGGGACCAAACTGTCTCTCCCCCCCTGTCCCCCATGCATGTAATACTGTTCTTTATTATCCCCAAAATAAATACTCACTAATCCTTCCCCTCCTCCCAATCCTCTCCATCACTCCCACTCCCACTCCCACTCAAGGAAATACCAACATATATAAAACCTAATTACTCTCTCTCTCTCTCCAAAATAGTAAGAAAGATGAGCCAGTGTGTTCCAAGCTGGGAGCTCGATGAGAACCCATCCCCTCCAAGGCTCAGTAGTACTCTCCGTCCTCACTCCAACTCCAATTCCATTCCCCCTGATATCATTCCTATGTATGTATATTCTACTCTCCCTTTTTTTTCCTCTCTCTCTCTCTCTCTCTCTCTCTCTCTCTCTCTGTATAACAACAGTCCACTTTCTTAATTAGCACAGTACAAACGAAGGAACATGCTAAAGGCAGCCTAGTATGATATCTTTAGCATGTTTAAAATGTTTATTAATATGTGTCGAAAATACATAATAGGATGTTTAAAATGTTCATTAAAATGTGTCGAAAATACATAAAAATTGTAAAAGTTTATTAAAAAGTATAAAAAATGCACCAAAATTTTTTTTTTTTTTGGGGGGGTCTTTTTCTTTGCTTATGGTCAATGGAAGGTCTGACACTATCAATTATGAGGGGTAGTGTTTTTCTAAAAGCATTAATTGCCTTTTCTATGTAAAAATAGCTCGTATGAATAGATTGTCTTTTTTTATTTTCAAATATATTTATACTTTATTCTTCTCAATATATATGTATATCATTCTGTTGGCAAGAGTGGGATTATGCAACTCCGCTTGTATTATGTTCCAAGTCTTGTCTCTCACATCGCGAGTCCCAAATTTAAATAAACGTTGGAAATTGTGTTTTAGTTCATACTTAATTGAAAAGTTCATCGATTGAGCCAGATGAAATTTGTGTTAATAGTTAATACTCCGCTTGTATGTTTTAACTTGTCTATCACACCGTGATCAGTCCCAAAATTAATGAAAGATGAGAATTGTGAGTCAGTTAATTGACAACCTCTATGTCAAAAAATCTGTTAAATTAGGTTGCTTTCCTCGCAAAAAGTGAGTTTAATTTGTCTTTATTAAAAAATTCTCATTTGTTAATTTTGCATCAAATTTTTGTGGATTATTGATTTGTCTCGATGAGAGGAATCGGAAAACCCTTTTTTTTTTTACTTTTATCCAAATATTATGAGAAATATCCATTTTTAAGCTAAAAAGTTCCACTTTTTGCATTTTTAAGCTCAAAAGTGAAAATTTTCCGATTTATCTAGTCAAGACAAATTAGTAATCCATTAAAATTTGACACAAAATTAATAAAAACAGAAAAATTTAATTCATTTTTTTTTACACTTTTTGCTTAGTGGAACTCAACTTTAATCCCTTGACATTAATCCGATTATTGATAGGGGGATGTGAAGTATCTTTATGGTTTGATGGTGGGGTTATATTATATTATATTATTATATTACAGGTTAGACTATGAAGTGGCAGAATTAATATGGGAAAATGGGCAGCTAGCAACGCACGGGCTAGGCCCCCCGCGCGTGCCTACCAAGTACCCGAATTGGGATAAGCCACGCGCCGGAGGAACATTGGAGTCCATAGTTAACCCAGCCACCTACCTGCCCCAAGGCAAATCCGGCAGCGGAGACGAGCTAGTGCCGTGGTTCGACCACCACCGCCCTGCTGCATCTTCCGCCTCCGCCACGATGACGATGGATGCTCTCGTGCCCTGCTCCACCACCTCTGGAGAAGGAGGTGGTGCAGGGCAGAGAACCGCGTCCGCGTGGACGCATGTGATGGACGGGTTGGGCAAGCACGTGGTGGGATGCTCCACGCGAGTGGGATCGTGCAGCGGGGCCAAGACCTGTGACGACGAAGTGCTGCTTAAGCGTGCGAGGGTGGCACATAAGCAGGTGGCGGCGCAGGAGTGGAGCTGCAGCAGGGATAACAACAGCGTGGATGGGAGCGCCGCTTGTGGGAGGGAGAGCTGGCAGTTAACGCTTGACACCTGCGATGGGGAATTGGGTACTATGGGCGGGTTCACCACTACTTCAATGGAGTCGCTTGGAAACACCACCAGCTCCGCCTTGCAGAGCACCAAAGCCACCACAACCGCTACCACCGACGACCATGACTCCGTTGGTCACAGCAGATTCCAGGCAACTCTCTTGTTTTATACTCTTTCCGTCCCAATTGTTTGGTCAATTCGAAGATTAAATTGTTACAAACTTACAATTATAAAGTGTTAGGTTTTTAAGAATGTACCCCTCACTTTTTACGATAGTATTAAATTAAATGTTTTCAAAATAGAGAGGGTATTAAGGGACTTTTCTTCAAGTCTAACCTAAAATTGGAACGAAGAGAGTAATATTTTTTGAGTGATTATTCAGTGTATCCTGAGCACTTTGATATTTCACGGAGCTCCATTACCACACATTTTCATGCGAAGTTCATACACTCGATTCATCGGATTCATATGAATGTGTGGAAGGGAGAGGCAGTATGTGGCAGTGCTGCGAGCCTAAGAGAGCTCTCCGTAACTTTTTGCTATTTTCTGAACCACCACAACTACCATAAAATCAAGACGGGTCCCCCAAAATGTGTACCTCCGCTAATATTTTCTTGTTTCTTTTCATTCGCACTATGTTCTAGGTAAAATATTTGTGTGCTTGTGGACATTGTCAAAACGCTTTCTGGAGGAATACGGTTTTAAAAATGGAGCCTAAGTTGTGATACCGACTTCTGTTATTATAAAATTATAAGTACTTCTTCCGTCTCCTAATTTTCCGTCAATTTCGAACTTTAGTACTATCATTCTAAAACTTCAAAAATATATTGTAAAATATTTTTACGCCATTCAAAATATTATAGAAACGCTGCAAATTAAATTAAAAATCACTATATGAGATGTGATTTTCGAGTTAGAAAAGGGTTCAAAATTCTGTAATTAATGAAAATTATGGACAGGAAGGAGTAGTTGATTAATTGTTTTTAAGTAAAATGTATCGTGATGGATAAATATTTTCTATTTTTCCTAATTTTTAGAAGAGAAAAGCAGGGGATGCGCAAGAAAAGAAAAAAGGAGGTGGGAAATCATCCATCTCGACTAAAAGGAGTAGGGCAGCTGCCATCCATAATCAATCTGAACGCGTATGCTCTCCCTCTCTCTCTCTCTCTCTCTCTCTATTCTACACACTTTTTATTATGTACTATGTTTTGATGGACATTAGAATGTTTTTGTCAACTTTCTTATCCTATCGTCTACAAGTTGCAGGCATGAAAAAAGATGTCGGAAATTATTAGCGATTTAATTTAATTTCCCCCAATTATGACGAGGGACATAGTGGTCATATATATATATATATATATATATATATTGGAATGATGGAATCTTTTATTCTTTTTTCAGCGTAACAAAATGACTTTATTCTTTACTTCTAAAATTGGAAACTTATTAGTAGTTACTCAATTTTCTTCTATATAGAAAAGAAGAGATAAGATCAACCAAAGGATGAAGACGTTGCAGAAGCTGGTCCCAAATTCCAGTAAGGTGTGAACCTCTTCTCTCTCCATTAATCCTTTTTCTTTTTCCAATATTCTTTCATTTGATCCCTTTTTCTTTATTTTTTTCAATTTCTAGGGGTTTTTTTTTTTTTTTTCAAAGGATAGCCATGGAAACATGTGCGGTAATGTACGTATTGTATGGTTCCTATCTATAATTGCATCTTGTGTGGTACCCTATCATTATTTAAGGGCCCGTCTATAGGTATGAACTTGACCTTATACCCATATTAATAGAACTACGTATTCAATTATTTTATTATAATATCAACTCGACTACTAGAATTATTTCTCTTTTTACGTGACAGGATGTTGGTGATCTATCATTCAACACTTCTCTATCAGCTTGACGCACCGCTTAAACAGACTCTACTCAATGACTGAAAAGTATCAATCATTGAGTGGAGTTCTCATAAAATTAACGTAAAAAATGCGAGGATAGTATTTCCCATAGGAATATTATTTTAGTAGCATTCTTCTTGTAACAATTGGAAATTCTCGCTATTAATTAGCATTTCTAACATTAAAGAATGAGCTATTTTGACTTCTTCTTTTTTGAAATACCACTATAAACTACTCTATATATGAGCTATTGAATTGAATTGAATTGAATTCCAAACAAATGAACAGGTCTTTTAAATTAAGTACCCTGAATACGTTGTTCGAAACCTGATAAGTACTATCGATTTCTCTGAGACATGCTTATACGGTGCTTTTCTCCGACCCTTTCTGCTCAATCATGAAGTATTGGAAAACACTCGAAGATGACTAAGAATTTAGTGGCCACCCAAAATAGACTATGACAGATTGATGTCATTGGAATAAGATGCGGTCCAATCTAACTTTTAATGAGTACAACTGGTGATTGTTACTCCTTCGGGTATCATTTTCATGATTCCAAGGAAGAATCATTCCAATGATCCTTTTTTTTTTTCTTCTTCGTTTTTTCTTTTTTCTTTCTTTTTTTTTTTTTGTGGAAAGGGGATTCCAGTGAAGCATTTGAGTCCACAAAGACCCTTACCTACTGGGTCTACTTGACAGAAAGATGTTACTTATAATTTCTTGTGGAAAAAGAGAGCATTTAATAACACCGTCCTGTGGTCATATTGGTAGGCCCTGAAAACCTTGTGCTTGTCTGGATTTGGAATCAATTCTTCCGAATAACTTCCGTGAATAAGTTATTCTTATCGATTCCGTTGTATCAATATGCACGCTACATCCATGTTGAGGATAAACCAAGCCCCCAAAATGTACCAATTAGGGGCGGAGCTATGTTTAGCCCTAGCTTTCCAAGAGTTCGAGTTTTGAAATTTCAATTTTGTATGTACCTAATTTTGAATATTATTGATAATTATTTGTGTATAGCTACTTATAATCTTAATAATTTTTGTCCAATTTGATAAAAAAATGGGTTATTTTATATTTTCAATTTCTTTCATAAATAAAAAATAAGTACATGACAGTTAATGTAGCCTAAGAAATCATTACAATGTACAAATGTAATGAATTAAAACTGTATGATAAAAGAAGTATACGTTCCGATACTAAGCAAAAACTGTATGATATAATAAGCCCAAATTGAAACCCTCTCTTTCTTCTCTCTCTTTCTAAATCCGAGTCGTCCAAAACAAAAATGGACGGCCTGGATGCGCCGAGTGAGTACCACATGGTAGGTACCCACCCGGCACTAAAAAAATTCTCATTGATTGGAGCTTCTAAAACATATCTGTAATGACTGATAAAGCTTATTTATGTTTGTGATTTCAGACCGATAAAGCTTCAATGCTCGATGAGGTTATAGAATATCTGAAACAGCTACAGGCTCAAATTAGCATGATGAGTAGAATGAACATGTCGTCCATGATGCTGCCTATGACCACATTGCAACAACAGCTCCAGTTGTCTATGATGGCTGCCGCTCCACTCGGGATGGGAATGGGCATGGGGATGGGTTGCATGGACATCAACACCCTCGGCCGGCACAACATCCCCGGAATTCCCCCTGTTCTCCACCCGGCGGCCACTGCTTTCGTGCCTATAACTTCGTGGGATGGCACGGCCGGCAATGATCGGTTGCCTGCTCCAGCCGGAGTAATTCCGGATCCCATGTCTGCATTCCTTGCATGCCAGTCGTCGCAGGTAAAGACATAGTGATATTTCTCGGGGCCGACTCCAGAATTTCGGTTTAGCGATAGCAAAATCGTACAGAAAGTTTCTGCAATTAATGCAAAGCTCTATCATAAATATTGATATTTGTTTGATTAAAAATAAAGTGAGCCTGATTAATTTTTCTTTATTGTCATTAACTATCTACTTTTACTCCCAAATTTAAGTAGATTTTCACTTACATTGGCTATACATGAATAACCCAGAGCAACAATAACAAAGATTTAGATGTATTCGTCGTTAAAGATTTAGATGTATTTTTCTATATTAAAAAGTACAAAATTTTAGTGTTTGTTTTGAATCCAGTTGGTTCACTTGAACCCCTCAAGTACTAATAAAGCCGCCATGCATACATTGGAGTATGTTGGAGCGAAGATTTAGATATATTTCGTCGTTGAAATAAGGGGAAAAAAAGATAATATTTTGTTACTAGTACTCCACATGTTACTTTTGTTTTTGTTTTTTTGCACCGCTTTAAGTTTTATATTCTCAAACAGTCAAATTTATTTAGGCTATTTTTGTTTTGTTTTATTGGACTATACAGTAATATTTTGTGTCCAAATTTAGGTGGATTTTCATATTTTAACTTTGCACGAGTAACTCAGTGCCGGCAATATTAAAGAAAATCTAATATATATATATATATATATATACACATAAATAACTTTGGTGTTGATTTATTTGTGTTGCAGCCCATGAGCATGGATGCTTACAGCAGAATGGCAGCATTGTATCATCAGCAAATGCATCAACCTCCTCCTTCCGGTACTAAGAACTAATTAAGGAGAGGATTATGCAAATCAAATCCCTTCTCTATTTTCTTAATTATTCAAATTAATGTTCTTATGACCAATTAAGGAGAAACATATAATTGATTTGGAATCATACATGGACCCACAATGATATTGCATATACTACTTGCACGAGGGAGTGTGTTAGGTTCTACTAATACTTACTTCTTCTTCTTCTTCTTTCGTAACTAATTACTTATTTTAATTAAGCTCTACCAAGGGATCCGAGTGCTCAATTAGTACTCTTCTATATTTCCTCCTTTTTTTTTTAATTACCACGCAAATAAGATGTGTATGTTTGTTTATTTATAACATATAAGCAGAATTTAACAAGCATTATGTACTATTAGAATATGTGTGAATGTTAAGTATCACATCAAAAAAAAGAAAAAGCGTTGAATCTTAATATACGATTGGGTGGCTCGCCTCTTATAAGATTTTAACATTTTAAGTGAATACGGGTCTCATTCAATGTTTACTGAGGCCCAAGTAATGTTAATTGAAGAGTCTGGTTTTCAAATACTCAAATACGGCATGGAAATCCTTATAACTCCTAATCACCATTCGATGAGATCCGGCAGAGCAATAGCTAGGATCAGGCCGATCAGCACTAGCTCATCGGTAGCACTCTCTGCCCTCTTATTATTCAATTCTCCTTTTACGTTTTCGCTCTCAATTCTCGCTGTAACATACTATTGAATAGTATAAAACCTTTTTAACATGGGTTTTCAAAAAGCTCTTGCTTCCATTTTCTCTTTCTCACGAGCACACATCATGCGCCTCAAGTTCGGCATATTGACTTCAGATTCATAATTTATTTATTTTTTATCTCTTTCAGTGACTTAACATTGCACGTGCCTGTCAGTCAGTAAGTATCGTTTATGCAATAAAAATAAAAATAAACAGACGCAGGAGTAGCAAATTATTGGACTCACTGTTTACCAATTGTTTCACAAATGTGTCTTCTCACATCAGCACCGTATTAATCGACTGGCCCGTCGAGTACGTCTTGTATATATATGCCCCTTGCAAAGGAAACACCTAAACATGCAATGCTCGAAATTCATGCCGACGTTCTAGTTTCTTCTCTTTAGCGATCAACCTTGAATAACGTCCCGTTAGAAAATCGGAAAAGAAAATTATTTATTAGTCTTTTCCTTTAGCTAAGTTCCGTTCAGTTGTTGAAAATGTCGCAAAAGGAAATGGATTCCCAGAAAAAGTGAAGCGAGTTGAAGTAAAGGAGAATTAAATTTGTTTTCCTACGTGTGTTTTCTTGACAAAGAATCCTGCAAAAAAAAAAAATTAAAATTCACTTTTGGCCGGATCTGTTTTGTAGAGTATGTACCGATAAAAAGTTGAGATCATGGATCCCACAACCTTTTTAGTGACTGAACATATAGAAAGTTATAAGAACGTTGATTTCTAATTCTTGTGGTGCATGCAATCGAACGGGGCCTGGTAACGTCACTAAAAAAAATGATAATAATTTCTCTACACTAATAAATTCTAAATCATGCTAGTAATAGAGCCCACAAGTTGACAAGTACCTCCCCTTGATTGCCTTCGACATTCCATAGATATCTCAGTTCATATATTGGCCAATGAGTCCTCTTTAATTAGGCTGATCGGTAGGGCTGTAAACAAGATGAATCGAGCTGAATATTAGAATGTTTAGATTCGTTTATTAAGTATTTTAGTGAATTCGAGTTCGAGCCGAACTCAATGAAAATTATGATTAGCCGAACTCGAACCGAGCTTGCCTAGGTTTGGGTCGAACTCGAACTTGTTCACGAACCTTAACGACCTAATAATATCATATATTTATACTCTCATATAGGTCTAAAGTTGCAAATAAAAATTTTAGTATGTACATAAACACGTTCATATACATATAAAATGATAAAAACATATACATAGGCAAGTTTTTAGTAATCGTAAACGTTTAGACTTGTATTACAAGTTTTAAAATTTTCACAGTATAACTATATAAAATCTTTATGATATACATATACTTTAGGTTCGCGAGCCTAATCGAGCCGAATACTGTTACGTTCATGTTCGGCTCATTTATAAAATGAGCCTAAAATTGAGGTTCAGGTTCGGTTCATTTCGTAGAGAAATCAAACTCGAATGACCCTTTACTGAATCGAGCCTCAAACAGTTCATGAATGGCTCAGTTCATTTACAGTCCGACTAGTCGGCTTATATTTTTATTTTCTGTAATAGGTGGTAAAGTAACCTAATATGTAAATTTTTTTATCATAAAAGAAGAATTTATATTAACATGAATGGGATTTTTGGATAATTCAAGAGTCTGGACCGTCTTCGCGAACCTCGACTAATCCTGGGACTCATCGAGAGTTTCAATTCAAGATAGAGTAAAGCTCTGTATGAACTAACTCAAAAAAAATTAACAGTTGCAAACGTGAGACTTTGCAACTAGTTAATAAAGGATTAGCTGATTAGGATACAGCTAGCTAGCGCATAAGTAATGTAGCAAAACGAGCCCTTGGCCATTTCAGTTTCTTCACAAGGTAGCAAATACTGAGGCATGGTTGGTTTCTCTCTAATTTTTTTTTTTGCTTTTTCACTTTCTCAAATGCTTCTAAGAGTTTTCGAGTCAATTTCTCAGTTTCTGAATCGTCTTCGATGGAGAAATCAAAAGGTTGATCATCATGCTTATGAATGTGGTCTGTATTGCACATGCGATCGATTTTTGGTTTTAACCTCTCTGCAGTTTTTCTATTTTGTTTTAGTTTTGCTCCGATTTTAATTGGACTTCCCGCAAGCGAATAATGGGATTGGCCCACTAGACTCAGTTGACAGTGCATGCAAGATGGCCTGAAGATCTCGTGAGTACTAAAAATATGCTTTCTTCTTTTTTTTTTGAAAATGTCAATTTCATATCATAACAAGCCCGAAGGCAAAGATTACATCGCAAAGTACAAGAGTGCACCGAACTACTTACTCCGGGATTAATGGACACCCTGCAAAAACAAATCAACACTATGTGCCGATATGAGAATCTCATCCAGGACTAGGCAAAGATAAATCGAAACGAAATTCCAGTACAAACGATTACAAAAAAAACAGATGTAATCAGAACAACAAATAGATCACAAGCGAAAAGGCCGACCGAAGACCAAATCCTCCTTCACCCTGACCTGCAGCCGTCACCGCCGGCGCAAGGCTGGCCCACGACAGAAATCAACCAAATAGGCAACCTTCCGGTCCCATGGACTGCTGTCCTTTTAGCATGCCGGCCGATCAGAGAAAACTCCGCAGCAAGCTTCCGCTGCCACGGCAAGCTCCAACCACGCAACCGAAGCAAACCAAACTAGGTCCAGCTGGTTAAGCGTGGTTACGGCGACCGGTAACTGTCAAGAAGACTATCCGTTGAAACCCATCCATACCAGAACATGAACGAAAAAAGAAATTATTTGCCCACCACTACAACCTCACTAGATCCGGGGAGACCCGAATTGGTAACAACCGGATTGAGAAAACCAGCCGGTAGAGGAGACGAAAAAATTGTCGGAAAAGGAAAAGAAAACCCTAATTCCAAAATACCTCACCTTATTAAACCCAACTACCAACCACCAGCTACTAGATCTGAATCTCCACCGTGAGGACCGAACAGAGAAATCCATGAGCCATGGCCGGAGTCCAAGCAGCTCAACAATGGACTAAACGAGAACGGAAAGGTGTGAACAACAGAAAGGTGGGGAGGAAAAGGGGGAGGAAGGAGGGAGAGGAGGGGGGCGGCAGCCCCTCCCCCAACTAAAAATATGCTCATAGGGTAACTTTAAATGATTAGAGTTTGAGAACACCACAGGCTTTTATGTTGAAAAATATCTAGGAACTTTGCTCTAAAATCAATTTAGGCACTGGACAACCTCTCATGTTGCACGCTTGCTATTTGCTGAAGCCAGAGGTGGAATTTGTGTTACGAGATGTTGACAACAATATTGTTGTTAGAGATAGAACCTCAAAAGTAGATTTTTGGAACTTGGACCAATAGCAATTCAGGATAATTGCAATGATTCATGGATGACCAAAGGACCACTCATTTCTGGCTGTAACGGCAAGTACTAGTAATAGCAATGTGCTGTATGTAATCATGATTGAGCTTTGCTCCATATAGAAAGGTGGCCCTCCTAGGACCATGTATATACTATAGGGATCGACACGTACCACGTATCTAGCGTGTGTATTTGTCTGCGTAATGAATTTGTGGTGGTAAATTTTTTGTCGGTAACACGTCACTTGATACACGATAAAGTATTATATATTGTTCGAAAATAATAATGTATGAATATACATATATGGTTTATATGTCATATGATACCCAATTCATTGGTGACCATGTTAGCTTTAATCCAATAGATTTTCATTTTGTTTCGTAGTGGTTCATACGGTTATAGTCCTTCTATTAATATATAGTCATACACAACAAAATTAAGAGTTTGATAGCAAGTGGAGATTTCAAAGTCTAACAAATTACGATGAGTTTCAAATAAAAAGATGAAAATAATAATAAAATAAAAAAACTATAAACATAGGCCGGAATGTAACAGTCTATGTAACGAAATTAGAACGGAAACTTTAAAAACAACATGTTTGTATAACTAAATGTACATTTTTATTAACAATGCCGGTTTTTCTTAAGCCAAAAATTCTGGCTCCATCCCCGAGTTACAGATATTGAGCCAGAGCCAGGGAATGGCATATGGGCACATGGGCCAGGGGCAGCTTCCATTTGTTTGTTTTCTGAAAAGCCCGTAGAAGTGGTGAGCGCAGTCCAAACCTCAAAAAAATTCGACCCAACCACCCCATAAAGATTTTAGTGCCACCAATATTGTTACAGGGTTTTTGAGTTTTTCCTTTGTTGTAAGATGTATGGTGTTGGAAAAAAAGAAACCCACATATTATGGGCCGAATGGAATTTTGTTTCTTTGGATCTCGGGCCCGATTGGAAGCACTCAAGCTCTCTCCAGCGCCAGTGAACCTGTCTTAATTATTAACCCAATCAATAAGGATTCGTGAACTGTTCGAGAATCGGCTCAGTAAGGATTCATTCGAGTTTGATTCATCTATAAAATGAACCAAACATGCACCTCAATGTTAGGTTTGTTTAATAAATGGGCCGAGCCTAAACCTTAAAGTATTCGGCTCGGTTAGACCAGCGAATCTGTAATTAAATATAATTAATAATTCTTTAGGTGTCCATTTGCAAATATAATAAATTTCAAGGTTATATATACAATTCAATATTTATTTTTTTCCCAAATTTCATACGATCAATGAGAGAGTTCGGATTCGGTTGAGTTTAATGAGTCGAGCCGAACCAAACCTGAGTCTTGACGAGCTCAATTCAAGTTTAGATTTGGCTCGGCTCGGTTCATTTGAGTTTAACAAGCTGAACCTGAGCTTTAAAAAAATTTAACGAGCTGAACTCGAGCGAAGTTGTTCAAGCTCGAATTGAACTCGAGCCAGACTAGTACCTTAATGAACTTGACCGAGCCAAATCCGAGCTTTGAAAAATTTTAACGAGCCGAACTTAATATGGTTTGGCTCAATTCAGCTCGTTTACGGCTGTAGGCACAAGCTAATTTGTGTTGGATATGTGGAAAAAAAAACCATTAGCTTCCCCCAGACCCATGATCCTTTCAACCCAGATGCAAGTGGGTTTTGGGACTAGATGATTGAAAGATAGGGCTACGATTTAACTTGCATTTCGGTAGAGGCTTAACTTGGTGACGAAGTTCGCAATGTGGTGACATAGTAATAATACATTCGTCTTTCGGGCTATTGAGTACAATAATCGACACCGACTTCTAAGCCATGTAGTAGCATATTTCGAAGACAGAAAGTTTTTCAAGTGTTCCCAGAACACCATCATGCATGGGATGCCCCAACTCCCTTCGCATTCCATACTTATCTGAATGTGTACGTGGTTCTGAAGGATCACATGTGGCGTTGCCATAGTCACGATAGGGTGTGTGCGCTCTTGAAATGTAACCCACACTTGGACTTTCGGGTTGGTGTTGTGTAGTGAGGTGTACAGCACCGTGCTGCACACTTCCGAGTCGTCGAATCGTGCATTCGACTGCTCGGTAAAATTTTCTGTCTACTTATTCGATACCCGCTAATTAACATTTCTCTTCTATATGTTCCATTCACTTGTTGCTTTCGAACAGATCGAGGTGAAAATTTGGATTGCCCATAATGTCGGATTCAGACTACTGTAACTGGATTTAATGAAAATTTTCATTTTGTACGTGCGTTTGTTTTTTCACCAACAGCTATTATTGAACTTTATATGTGGGCCTGTGTTCATTAAGAGCTTTTGTACACCACACACAAAAAATGGGGGAAAAAAAAAAATAATTTGTAGAAAAAGGTCAGATTCATCAATTGGGATGCACTTGTTGACCAATGGGACCAGCACCGCCACAAATTGATGATTTGTAATTTTGCGGCCCCTCCCTTCTGAGTATATTTAGGGCCCGTTTCAAAATACAAATAAATATTTATTTTTTAAGAAAATAATTTTAAATTTAAAAATAATAAGCTTACGGAAATCTAAAAATATGTAATATGAATCTTATTTAAAAGATATCGATGCAGTGCAAAAAAAATTAAAAAATTATTTTTTGTTGACATTATTTTTGAGTTTAAAAATGTGAAATAAGTACTTATTTTTTTTTAAGAATGTGTTCTGAAACTAGCCCTTGTACAATTTTATTTTATAGGAGTATTTGACTAGTTAATGTTTTTTAGTAACCTTGTATAAAAAAATCAGCTCAAGTGAATATTTATAAGTGATTGATCACATCTTTCAACTTTTTATTCAGAGTTAAAGATCTTGAATTTTTAATAGAAACCTAAAATCGGATCAGCCACTTACACATATCTAATTGAGCTAATTTTTTGCAGGGCTAACCGAAAAATATACAATGCTTTAAAAGTCGTTGGATGCTAGTTGAGTGGTTGGCTATTTTTGAGTAATTAATTTCGAATTAATCAACGATTGATCGGTGCATATTAGTTATTAATCGGACCTAATCGGATAGACTCCGTTAACGATTAATCACCAACTAATTTTTTGTTTTAGAATACTGAAAATATGTCGTTGAAAGGTGTTTCATTTTCTAAAAAAAAAAACTTTTTGAAAAAAGAAGGTAATTTCAAACTTAAATATAATGAAAATAAAAAATATTTTTTTAATTTCTTTTCACCGTTTAAAAGATCTTAATGAGATCTATAAAATAAAATCCATATTGATAGAAAAATTATTTACGTAAATACATAATTTTTGAAATTGAAATTGCCTTCTTTTTAAAAAAATTATTTTTCCATAAAAGTGAAACACCCCTCATCAATAAGGCAAAGGAAAAAAATTCAAAATAGGAGATTTTCGGTACATTTTAACTTCTTTTTTTTTCAGATTTCCGTGGAATTAATTCAGATGGAATGTACTTTTTCTACTAGTAACTTATTATTAATGGCCCAATAATTACTTTATGTTGTTATCGTCTTGCAGTACCCACAGCTTTTAATGGAGAGGATGTGAGTGGGTCCGCACCCTTTCCCCTCAAATCCTTTTTGGTACGACTGATATTGTACAAAATCGTACGTGCCAGATTTGATTTGATTTTTTTTATAATTTTCTGGCGGTGGATGTGATTGATCTTGGAATTTCTACTTTTTAAGACTGCATCATATCATGTCCACTCGTGTCGTCATAATCACCTCTCTTTCGATCGATGATTTTTGGTACATAACAACGTCGGTATGGCATGCAGCTAAACTAAACTCTGAACAGCTCAACTCGACTTTCGGCTCATTCACAAAAATACAAATCAAACTCAATATTCACTTTTGACTGTTAATTTCTAAATTCGAGCAAGGCTTCAGTATAAGAATGTTTGGCTCGATACAAGATAGGTAGCACACAAAGATATGTCTTTCCTTTCTTTCTAACTTCTGCCTAGCTACTACGTTTCCTCTTTCTCTGGCATGGAATTTCTTCAACGAGTTATGAAAGAGATGCTTGGCACCAGGTAGTGCGCATTTGAATATCTAGATGGATGAAAAATATGACGAGTTGAGTGTGGAAGAGAAAAATTACTGTATTTCTTTATATACTGAAAAGTTACCGACAAAATAAAGGCGTAACGCTATAAACGAGCTTTGTCGAGTTCGAGCTCGACTTGTTTATTAAATCAGCCAAGCCTCAACCAGTCGAACCGACGCGCTTGCGAGCTGCTCGGTTCGTTTACCGTCATACTTGACATTGAGTCTTGAGCATGTGTAGTGGTGCATGTAAATAAATAAAAAATAAAAACTATAATTACAGTCAGATCTGGCATGGAGTTTTTTTTCTTTTGAAAACAAAACATAAGGAAGATGACATGAAGCCTCCAAAGATCACAAAAAGTACAACCAGGATTTTATGATGGGCAATTGGGCATGTGTGGCCAGGACATTGCACGAGTGGCATTCGTACTGCGAGAACCCAATGAGAATTCAATACAATTTTTCTTGACACAAATCTCAAACAGAGACATGGTCTTTATAACTTCTTTAAATGCCGTCTCATTTTGTGGACCCAAACAGAGACCTACCAGATTTCAATACTTCCCCATCTCCACCCAATAATTTTTCCACCCTCCATCCTCTCTCCCCCTTCCCCTCAACCCACTGTCGGCAAGTCGCACATAATAAACACTATTTATAATAGTTTGTACATTATGCAGTTGACGTCAATAATTATTTTATCTGTGTACTTTCATGTAGTATAATATTTGAGCGTGTAATAAAGCCAGCTGGTTTCTGTACTTTTGGCTTTGTGATGAGGAGGCAAATTTCTTCTAGTTGGGTGACTATCCTCCCTCCTACCCATCTCTGTGTGCTTCTCTTTTATAACCGAATGTTTGCCCTAACTTATGTGCACTTTAACTAATTTTGGAACTCTAAATTTAACGATTGGACAAATTATCTAATGACGCCAAAATTTGGAAGGCATCCGTGGACTTTGAACCACGGACTCGTGAAAGGACAAACATATGGCCAAAGGGTCGGTGTATATTGTGTTTAACATTTTTTTACTATCCCCCTTCCTGCCCATCTACCGAAGGGCTGTTTCACTTTCTTTATTTGCCCAAGAGCATCTCTATGTAAATACATTTTGTTAGTTCCCCCCCCCCCCAGCCCCAAAAAAAAAAAGCATTTGCCCAAGAGCATCTCTATGTAAATAACATAAGTCACATATTAGTTAGGAGGACTAATCACTGAACAATGTTTCTCCACACTTATAATAGCTTAAGTCTTCGAGTTGAATTAAAGAAGAGGTCGAAGGACTAGCTACACGAATGTAGTTCGAGGTTGGCTTGTTGACCGGCCTAATGGTATCATAGCTTAACCTGTTTCATCTTATATTTTCTAAATAAGTAAGTTATACCCATGATGAGCTTAAAAGCTGCCGTATGCAAGATATGTAAATCATATGTTAATTGGGTATAAAATAACTTATCACTCATACTATAATATTAAAACCTCATTCACCTAATACTTAGTAATTTTCTGGCTTTATTCTAAAATTTCTACAACCGCACACCAAATTCAACAACCTGATTTTCCTATAATCTGATTATAAAAATCCGTTTATTTTCCCCCTTCTGAAAAGGACAACCAAGGCTTTGTTCGTTTGCCATTTTAGTTTTGTTTTAGTTTTGTTTTCCAATCATTGCCCTACTTCTTTCTCCAATCATTATCCTATTTTTTCAATTATTATTTTCACATCTCTCTCTATCTCTCTCTAATCATTACCCCTATCTTCAATCATTACTCTATTTCTCTCTCCACCCACTTCTAAAACTAAACTAAACTAAACTCTCAACCAAACACAACCCAAGTCTTTATACCAACAAATTTCTCCCTTGTATAAATCCCTCTCAAACCCTCTCCATCTTACTTCCATCCCAATCTCTCTCTCTCTCTCTCTCTCTCCACGTTAACTTACACCACAATGGCCATATCCTCAATTGCTCTCTCCCCAAGAAAACTAAGGCACGACTTGTACTCCTACTCGTACCAACAAGACTCCAACACCCCATTAGTCATCTCTGTTCTTTCTTCTCTGATTGAGAGAACCATGGCTAGAAACAAAAGGATTGCCAAGAATTGCGCCTGGGCCTTGTCAAGAGACATTCGGACCCGAATTTTCGACTCCAACGAGACTCCGGACCTGACCATCCAGTCCTACTTGGAGAGGATCTTCCGGTACACTCGGGCCGGCCCGCCGGTCTACGTTGTGGCGTATGTTTATATCGACCGGTTGTGCCAGAACTACCCTGAGTTCAGAATCAGCGGTCGGAATGTGCATAGGCTTTTGATCACAACTGTGATGGTGGCTTCTAAGTATGTGGAGGACATGTGAGTAAAAAAAACCTATCTTTTTTGCTTGTGATTAATTCTTGTCTTGTTTTGACTCTTCAAAATCAGTTTAGTTTTTGGAAACACCTTTTCAGAATAGCAGAAGAAAATGTGTGTTTTTTCGTTTTTACAACGTGTTCTTTGGAAAGTGCTTTGAAAAATGGTTATAGGGTCCTGCTAACCTCTGCCTAGTAGGCGACGGAAATGGGTCTCGCGAGTCTAATTACAGTCTTTCTTGGTATTTAATTACTTGTGCAGGAATTACAGAAATTCGTATTTTGCTCGAGTTGGGGGAGTAACAACGAACGAAATGAACAATCTAGAGCTTGAATTTCTGTTCCTGATGGGTTTCAAGCTTCATGTGAACGTGAGTGTGTTTGAGAGCTACTGCTGCCATCTGGTGAGAGAAGTAAGTGTTGGAGGAGGTTACCAGATAGAGAGGGCTTTGAGATGTGCTGGAGAAATCAAATCAAGGCAAAAAGAAGATCAGAGAAGATATGACCAGATTGCCCATCATGTTTTATTGTAGATAGATCACTTTAATTGCTCTGTTTCAAAAGATCATAGGTTTAATTTGGTTGTGTACAGAGTAGTGTATTTTTGTAAATTTGCTTTGGGTACCCCTGTTTTGGAGCTTTTTACTGAAGCTAGCCCTGGAATGTTGATTTGTAAATAAGTGTTTTAGATCATCAGTCTTTGTTTCTTCTCCTTTTTTGGGGGGTAAAATGAATGTGACAGGTTTGTTGTGGACACTTATGGAAAGATAAAGCTTAATTACCTTATTATAGTTGACTTAGTCAAGTCTCTCTCTCAGTCACATTCGGCTCATGGGGCCACAGGCTCCATTCTATTTTGTCAACATTTTTCACTCCGGTGGTCTCTTAAATTAAACTAGGTTGAGAGTGGTAAATAACATAAACTAATAAAATATGAGAAATGAAAGCGTGAAACATATGGTCCAAGATCAATTCATGACCAATTAAGGTTGAATACTTTTCTTGCTAAATTTAGGTTCTCATGCAGCAAAATAAAATCACTATTTCAGCGGTTTATGATGCACAAAAAGCTATTCAAGATCAATTCGTGATTAGTTCAATTAAATATCGATCGGTTGAGATCGGCTTGCCAGATAAACAAGTCACGGTTGAACATATCTAACATATTTAAGCTTGCTATATTCAAACCAAATTGAAATAACTTACTAAGTACTCCACTCGTTTGACTCGTTTATCAGTCCCAGACAGTTCATTAGAAAAGAGTCTGTTAATTCATTTATGATCCCTTGATAGTTCATCAGAGAGAGTCCGTTAATCGATACTCATCGAAAAATTAACATTATTTCAATGTGCAATGTTGTAAAAAGAATTATAAATTCTCAATCAGAATGTAACCGCAGGATTAGTTGAAGGGTTTTCCAACTAATCAAAGAGTTGGACTAAATTAGTTGACGTGTCATCACCTAAAGTCTTCAGGAAAACACCCAAAAATTGTCGTTTTCTTAACACCACCTAATTAATCAAAGTTTAAAAGCCTAATACAGTAGTGTTAGTAATTTGGATAGATGCATGTATATAATCAAAAGAATTGTCGTTTTCCTCCACACCTTGGTTGAGTGGTTGGTTATCTATAATTCCCGCGCTAATTAATATACTAAGAAACATGATTAATTTGCAATTAGAATTTTAGAACTAATGATAGTGTCATACCAACAGAAGACAATTTCCATGAAGAGAAAGAAGAGAAATTAATAACAAAGAAGGGCATCTGCTTTTAATGGGAAAGGTGGCAAATTTGTACTCTTTTTTTTTTTTTTCTTTTTCCTATGACCTTAAACTAGAGTAAGCATCCAAAAGATAATTAACTTGGCTTAAGCTTAGATATGTTATAAAGCATTCAATTCAAAATTAATTGTCAATGAGATCGCTCATGCCACCAACTCGCCTAAAAGCATAAGCTATTAAAAAGAGGGGTAACTTTAATACTTATATTTTAAACACGCTCACTCACGGATAGCCAATCTATCCTCTATGAGAGGACAAACTCATGTAAGTTTTAATCATGAGGTATGCGATGAGGTTCGAATACATTATATATATCCATTGACAATGAAAGGAGATGTCATCCAAGTTTATATACTAGTTTTCGAGGTGATAATTAACCGATGTGGGACAATTACCAACAACATAATTAACTAAAATCACCAAAATACAAGGTATATTAGTGATCTAAAGACAATAATTATGTCTTTCTAACCTCAAGGAGACAGATTGAGGAGGTGCAAAAAAGAAACAATTGATTAGTGTACTAATTGTTCGTTGGTAGACATGGAGTTAGTTGGGCATTATTTTTGTCTTAACAAAGCGATTTATGCTAAGTTCCTAGCATAATATCTCTGTCTCTACGCGTATCTTCGTTAAAATAGACATATGTTGTAGAATCAATAAGACAAAATGTAAAATCACATGATGGGCTGCAGACTATTTTTCTTTTTTAATGGTAAAAGGGGTGTTGAAACTATTTTACGTGCATTTAAATTAATTTATTTTCCAATCTGTTTGAAAGTTAGGCCATACACATAGGATTTAAGGAAATCACGAAGCTCTCGCGACCCGAATCAAAAGATTAATGATGAGCTAGATCCTACGAAGCTTTTCAGCATTCCTTGTCTTTATAAATTGAAAGTCGATCGTTGTTCGAAGAGGAGGGGCCCTTAGTTATCTGATGATGTTGATGTGGACACATCAATGGAGTTTTCATGAAATTGAAATGTGGAAATACAAGTTATTCAGCTATCAGATCAAACAAAAAAAATGTGGAATTCAACTAATTATTCCTGTAACAGCAATTCCAAATTAAGAAAAAATAGGCACGGGTCTCTCTCTCTCTCTAATCCTCGTCCCCTATCTACGCTTTTTTTTGAGTTGCACGATAATGCAATATGACCCGCAGAGGGGACATATCAAACGCTTTCAGGCATCTTAGCTTTCTTATTGTGTCATTGTTGGATGTTGTTATCTAGTACCTTAAACCAACTACTTACTTTATTGATGGATGAGCTAAGTACACTTCCGAAGGCCTAATTGCTACTACTTCTTTATTCTTCATATACAACTAAGGCTGTCCCCCCCCCCCCCCCCCCCCCCCCCCGATTAATTGGACCAACTTATTAATTAATTAATCATTCGTACTCACAATAATTTTGCCCCTAAAACAAAATTATCTCAAACAAGGGACTTTTAATTAATATCCATTTCTCGCATTCCCCCCCTCCCTTCTCCACCATAGTATAAAACAACCCCGAAATGATATTGGTACCGACGGGTACCGTAGGGAAAATGCACCGACGGCCGAGCCGGGCCGTCTTTAGCCATCGGACTGCCAATCCGAGCCGTCCAAATTTTTTTTTTAAAAAAACCGAGTGGGTCTTAGTGGGAATCAACGGCATCCGACATGTGTAGGTGCTCGATCTAAACATCCATTTTTTCGTATAGACATGTAAATGGGCGTTTGGATCGAGCACCTACGCACGTTGGATGTCGTTGATTCTCGCGAGGACCCACTCGGGGTTTTTTTTTATAATTTTTTTGGACGGCTCAGATCAGCTGTCGGGTGGTCAGAGACGGCCTGGCATGGCCGTCGGTACATTTTCCCTATGCCATTGGTCAGTACCAATAGCAGTATTCAAAACAACCAAACAAACAAATAGGAGAATATCCTTGAGGCAGGCTCCGTTCAATTGTTGAAATATTGCATGAAATTTATTTTACTATGTGTGTTTTTTTTGACAAAAATCTTACAGGAAAACTAAAATTCCTTCATATTGACAAGGCTTATTTTTTAGGAAAGTATTATCTGTAGAAAGTTGAGATTGTGGATGTTATAACTTTCTTGATAACTGAACATACAGTTCCTTCCTTCCTGTGCAAATTAACTGGGCCTAAAGCAATGTTTGATCATGGATCAAGAAGGGACAAAAGGTATATAATTGAGCCCCAAGAGGGAAAAAATAAAGAAGATGAAGAAGAACAGAAAAGGAGTGATACGTGTACCAAGCCCACTCCAACATATATAGCCATCTAAGCCATGATAGGGTCGGCCCAACTTTATTTCCACAGGAAAACCATCAACTTATAGGGTCCTGTAAAGAATTAATCTTGTTTATAGGGTCGAACTTTACAAAGGTCCAATGAGCTATTCTTCTTTTGGTTATAGGCCCGTGGCCCATAAAATGTTGGGCCTCTGTTCTTAAGACGGACCTGAGCATGGATACAAGTGTGGACAATATGGGGATGAACTTGATCCTGCTATTTAAAGTAGTTATCCTGCCATTTCCCTAAATGCTTGGTACGTATTAATTATCAAAATACAAATTGGATGGTTATTTTTTCAGAAAAAATGACGGTCTAGTACGTGTTTGATAATTAATACCCATCAAGGTATACATGTTTTGATAATTAATACCCGCCAATGACATTTTCCTAAATGCTTGGCGGGTATTAATTATCAAAATATATACTGGGCCGTCATTTTCCCACGTCCCTTCGGAGACATCTGATAAAATTGGAATGATAAGGAGAATGCTAGCTACTTTTGGGATTTGTTGGAAAATTGGGAAAAGAAAGAAAAAAGATGGAAAAATGTGTGAAGAGAAAAAATATGGAGAGAGTTTCTCCTCTTTCCTCTTTCTTCAATCTTTCCCCTGTTACAAAATAGGAGTAGGAAATTTTTCTCCGCCTTTCCGTTTCTTTTGACAATTTTCAAACAATCCCTCCTCCACTCCTCCTCCTTCTTCGTTGATTTCTACTCGCACAGAAAAGCAAAAGGTATAACAACTTTTTGAATTACCGCATCTTGATTTTAAATTCATATTAATACGAATCTTTTTATTGTAAATACAAAAAACATGTCTTCATTAAAAATATATAAAAGATAGTACAAGAAAGAGGACTTGGTATAGTTCAGTTTCACCTACTGATAATCTGTTAGATATGAGAGAGAGAGCGCGAACTTACTTTTTCTCTTTTTTGGTAATGCAGGGTGTTTCGGGCCAGTTTGCGTGCACCTCAAACTAATTCTTATAGCCTCTCTCACAACGGCTTCACACGCTTACGTGCAAGGGTAATGTGGCCCCAAGAGTTGTTGGTTAGAAAAATCGAATCTGAGATCTTAAAATAGAGCAAACAATTAAGTCTCAGGTCAAGACCACTTGGCGAGAGCGCTTTCATGCTATCTTGTCCCTCCAATTATCATTGAAAGTGATAACCACGTTGGAGCTTTTTCTCTTTTTTGACAGCATGTGGAATTTGATTATCCCCAATTGACTTTCCAAAACCCCCAAAAAATAAAATAAATCCATGGGCATGTGTATAGACTAGCAACAAAAGAAAGTAGTATTGTCAACGGCTGATAGGCGATCACTGTTGAGTAACGAAACGTATCCAACGGTGCTTAATTAAACACAGGGCTTATCAAGACAAAACCGTTCGATCGCATTCATGCACCGTCACCGCCGGGGAAGAAATTTGTGTCTCGAAGAAATTACGGAGATGTCACCCGTACGTAATCCAAAATCCTCGCCAGATATTACGGCCCCCCCTCGTGTTTTATCATTTGAGACTTTTGAGTGCGACACTAACATTTTAATACGTTAATCTGTAACCGTTGGGGTGCAATCATAATTATGGGTGAACATCTTGTCGTATTATCTCGTATTCGTGTTAAAATTCTTTCAAACTTAATCCGATCTGTTTAACTTTTTTGTGTATCGTGTCGTGTCATATTCGTATTGCGTGTCAGTAATAAGTAATAACCGACCTTAACCCACCAACTTCGTGTCTAATTCGTGTCGTTTCATAAACTCCTACCCCGTGCCGTTTCGTGTTTGTGCCATTTCGTGTTTGTATCAGAATTCTCTCAATTCTAAATCAACCTGGTTAGCTTTTTATGTTATTCCGTTGTGTCATATTCTGTCAATTAATAAAAAAAAATATTCGTGTTTCGTGTAAAAAATAACTGATTTTAATCCGTTAATTTCGTGCCGTGCTCTCGTGACGAGAGCAATCTCGTGTGGAATCGGAAATTTCCACCCCTAATCATAACCGGATATTCAACAGCCAATAACCTCCATTAACGGCTGGGTTAACGGACAAGAGATGTATCGTTTTCAACGGCAACCGCTAATCTGGAATTATGTGGCCACAACATGACATCTACTTGAAAAGTCGGTTGTTTTAACTTCACGGACGGAAACATTGGACATTTCGTGGGGCCAACCATGTTTGTGCGGGGCTCACTTGATCCCAATCCCTCCATTACATAAAAAAGAAAAGAAAAGAAATTGTGCATGGTTTCTCAGGGCAAGACGAGCAGGTCACATTAATTCTTTCTTTGACGGTTGTTTCGAACACCATGCCTGACATGAGACAGTCTCAAGAGTTACTGGTAAAAGAGATTAACCTTGTAATAATAACTGGAATGGAATAATGAAATAAATGCTTAATCCCAAGTCTTCGATACGGGAGTAGGGTTGAATTTTTCTGTACCTGAAGATACATCAACAAAAACTAGGCGGTTTTGAAAATAAAATACTCCATAGAACATGCAATATCTCCACATTCATGGTTGAGTGGGAATGGAATGGGGGTCCTATAGGGATTGGAAAATTCCGTAGTGCAAGGCCCTGTAAGGCATCCTGTAGGGCGTATACGGGCCATCGATATTAACAATGAATGGTTGGGATATAATTTTTAATTATAACCGTAAAAACCATTTATTACCAGTCATAATTGATTTTGATTTAGACCATTGATTGATGAGATCAACGGCCGTACGTTGCACTACAACCCTTGAAGGACACTCCGACCTTACAGGATCCCCGGATCCGTCCTATAGTGTGCTACTCTATACTGCGTATTTGGACCGTCCTTTTTTGCAATCAGTGATTTAAATATATTTGTGTTTCTCCACAAAATGCTTCGAAACCGAATTGGCAAATGTGTTGCGGGCGTGCCAGGACAGGCTTGCTGTCCAAGTTGTTTTTAAGGTCTAGAAGCCTTAAAAATCTGACTTCTTTCAAACGATAGTGCTAGGCCCAAAGGATAAGGCCTCGTGATGGTTCGTTGGTTGTCTTTGCGGGCTAAGGACTTAAAGTTTTCTTATCGTCAGCTAGAACAATGGAAAGAAAGGGAAAGTGTAGCTAAACTTGAACTAAACGAACTCCATTAACGGTTTAATGAGGTTTGGGTACAAGAAAAGTGATGAAAACTTAAATTATTTTTAGAGTGAATACAAGTAATGCTTGATAGGAATGAAAATGTAAGTGCATAAGCTATGAGCTTTGAGGTCGTGGACCATTGTCAAAGCCTTCAATTCTGGTATTTATAAGCAATGCTTCCAGGCCTTGAGCAGCTTCCACAGGCCTTCATGCATGGCTGCCATGTGGCCTTCTAGCAAAGGCTTAGGCTTGAGCAGCTTCGAAATGCTCCAATGAGGGGTTGTTCTTTGACCAAAACGTGCTCTTCACTCCAAGAAAATGGCCAAAGCCTGAAAAATCCTTATTTTCTGCATAAAATTTTGTAAAAGAGCAAAAGGAATTTCAGCAACCAGGCCTTTGAGCTGCTTCAACACTCAAGCTACTGCTTGATTGGACATCCTCTGGGCTCACCACTGCTGAAGACCAATACTTCTCTAGGCCTTCCCACCATTTTATTGGTTCTCTATCTCTTGTGGGCCCTTAAATCCTCTAATCTTGATTCCTCATGAAAGAAGAATCGAGAAATAAAAGATTAACCAGACCTGAGTGAGCTGCTTGTGTGCAGCTTGCTTAGGTCTGCACGAGTCATTCACCAACAGCTCCAAGGGCTGCATGTACGCCACCTTTACCTGTCCTTGCATCATGCTGAAGAATGGGGTTCCACCAGTTCAGACCTTGAGCTGCTTGTAAGCAACTTACCTAGATCTGCCAAACAACAACATTCTAAGCCTTTGAGCTGCTTGTGAGCAGCTTGAGACCTTTGAGCTATTTGTGAGCATGGATGTTTATAAAAAAAAAAGGGATATTTGGGCCCACCAAGGCCAAAAATGCAGGACTGATTGAGCTGCTTGTGAGCAGCTTATGTGATGTTAGATAGAGGCCTTTGAGCTGCTTGTCCAGACCTAAGCTGCTTGTGAGCTGTTTGGGATGTCTCCATGCATGGTTGCCACGTGTCCCAAGTCTTGCTTCATGCTAAAGGATAGTAAAGACTCAGACCTTGAGCTGCTTGTAAGCAGTTTACCTAGATCTGCCCAGCAAGAACATTCTAGGCTTTTGAACTGCTTGTGAGCAGCTTGAGACCTTTTCTCTGCCAACTGAAGGCCATAGGTGACGTTTTCTTTAATAAGCAAGCCCATCTATTACTTGGGCCTGAACTTGAGAAGTATCATAGGCTTCTTCTCTTTGTAAGCCATGCGAGCCTAAGTTTAGAAAGAAAACTTGGGCTTTAACTGATTTAGGCCCACTTAGAAGGCCTTATTATTTCTAAGAACTTGTCTAGGCCTGGATAAAACACTCAGATCTAGTGAGTCAATCTAAGTCTTCGACCAATCTTGGGCTTGGGCTTGTGATAACGAAATCTTAGGTATAATTTGGCCCAGGCCTTTGAAAACTCAACTCAATCAGTGGCGTTCAAATCGGCCCAATTTCGTGGATGACCGATCATGCAGCTTTTTAGCTCCTGAGACCTTCATTCAAGGCCTTCTTCTAACCACAAATTGATTTTCTGAATTTTGACCAAAAATAGGTGTAAATAATTTGTCAATTTTTATCGATAAGAGTGCTTCAGCAAATTCAAATCATTGATTGCAAAAACAGATCGACGGTCTAGATGAGCATTACATGGTATATTTTAACTTGTGTATGTACCCGTAATTCACGCATTGGTGTTGTCCTAATTAAATAATGAATTATACAGTACTTGCAAGGACATGTGCATGGACTCCGGTAAAGTTGATGAACAGAAACCGCGCGATAAAAAGCACACTAGCAGCATGCTCTCATCTCCCTCCATAAATACCTACGAGGAGCGATCACTTATCTATCCAAACCATCAAAAACATTTGCGCAGTGGTACTTTTGGCCATGGCTCTTGTTTTAGGCTTCCCATTGTCTTCCAATATTGCATATATCATACCTCTGTTTTCTCTGCTAATGATCAGCTCATGTTCTTGCTTCAATCCCAAGCTCCTTAATGCCTCAAAGCTCCAATCTTATACTAGTTCTGGCTGGTCTCTTGCCGGTGCAACTTGGTACGGCAGCCCCACTGGTGCCGGATCAGATGGTAATGCATTTTAAGTTCTTAAACACATTATACACACCTATATGTGCTGATTGGTTAATGATGCTATGATATATATATATATATATGCACATGAATATATATAGGTGCGGCCTGTGGATATCAAAATGCAGTGGATGAACCTCCGTTCTCTAGTCTAGTGTCAGCTGGTGGCCCTTCTTTGTTCAAATCAGGCAAAGGCTGTGGTGCTTGTTATCAGGTGATTAATAAAATTTTCTAATTATTTTTTTCTTCGAATATGTTAACATTCTCTATACGACATGACTTCTAGTTTATGATTTTTTTTTAGTTCAATAAGAAGTATCCACTGTTGTGCCTTCTAAATTTCAAAATGTCATTGTCATGTCATTCTAAACGAACTTTCTTGTAACATTAGTCGTTTACTTTGATGATCAATCGACTTTAGAAATCGCATCCAAGTGGCTGTTATTTTAAGTACTGTTCAATTATTTTCAGGTGAAATGCACGGGAAATGCGGCATGCTCGGGAAATCCGGTGACCGTAGTGATCACAGACTCGTCCGAAGAGTTGGCGAATGAAGCTGTTCATTTTGATATGAGTGGCACTTCGTTTGGAGCCATGGCTAAGTCGGGTCAGGCCGATCAATTGCGTAATGCTGGAATCTTACAAGTACAATACCAAAGGTGGTATACTTCGTAGACCAGTACGATGTCACTCGGGGGATTGTTTCTTTCTTTTTCTATAATGAAAAGATGGGCTATATATTATTATTTGTCGACTTTATATATAAATCAAAGTAACATACTAAAGATTATTATAAACAATGTTTGTCATATGCACTCATCGTAGCTTGTGAAAGTTGCTTGACACAATATTTTTTCGGTTTGTTGGTTTTTTTTTTTTTTTTTGTCGTGATATAACACCTTAATTAATATAATATAAAATAGAGTTTGCACATAATAGGAAGTTTGAAAGTTGATTTTTCTTAACATAGACCTTATATTTCGTTAATCTAGACCTCATATTTTGAAATATATCATGTGGCTCATTTAATAAGTAATTGGCTTTGGACTATTTTGAGGCCTCCTTTATGAAAACAAAAAATAGAGAATCAAAGATTTTCTATATATGATGACGAAAAAAAAAAGATTTTCTATATGACAGAAATAAAATATGGAAAAAACTTAGTGGTAGCTAGCGAGCCTATAAAATTAGGCCATAAATATTATTTTAACATAGTAATAACAATTTTTAAAATCATTGTGATAGCAAGTATTATTTCAACCATTATTCATTTTTGTTGTCACGATAAGATGTGACTATTATTTGAGTCAATCACCCCTTCTTTTCACTTCATAATTTATTAATAATTCTTCGATTAATTCTTTTTTTTTGTTACTAATTCTTCGATTAATTCATGTCTTGCAGAGTGAAGTGCAACTACCCCGGAGTGTCGGTCACCTTCCGCGTGGACGCCGGCAGCAACCCAAACTACTTTGCTGTCGCGGTTGAGTACGAGGACGGCGACGGCGAACTCTCCGGAGTCGATCTCAAACAAGCTTTAGATACGGACGAATGGACTTCGATGCGACAATCTTGGGGGGTTGTTTGGAGACTGGATTCGGGGTCTGCCCTACAACCTCCTTTCTCTATTAAGCTTACCGGAGAGTCGGGAAGTACCATTGTGGCCAATAACGTGATACCCGCTGGCTATCAGCCTGGACAGACTTATCGGTCTATTGTTAATTTTAAGGTCTGAAATTGTGTAGTTATCTGTCAGTAACGGACTTTTGGTCTAGCTGTTTGTATTAGTAACTAGTAATCATCTCAAGAAAAAAATACAGCTGCCCCATTTGGAATAAAATGGTGGCTTGCTTCCTTCCCCAACAATTCTACACTAATTCGTATTCATGTGTGTGAGAGAGAGAGGTTGTCGAGGTGCCAATCCATAGGAAGCTTTGTACCCGGTTTTAATTGGGCTCCCCGCAAATAAACGTGATATAGAGCCTCAGGAGGAGTCGAGGTTGCCTTTGTTTTGTACTCTAACAAATCCAATCCTTATCTCTGGAAGATCTTGAGAAAGAATTTCCGAAGCCTTTGTGGGACAAAATTAGGGGCCGTTCCAGTTTCCCTTCTTTTTTTAAAAGTTCTTTTTTTTCAATTTTCAAACTCAAATATAATGAAAATAAAAAATAATTTTTTAATTTTTTTTGCATCGTATAAAAGATCTTGATAAAATCTATCAAACAAGATTCATATTGGTAGGAAAATTATTTACATAAACATATAATTTTTGAGCTTGAAATTACCTTTTTTTTCCAAAACTTACTTTTTCTTAAAACTGAAACGGCTCCTTATCCTAAGCAATTGAATGATGGATATATTTTTGCAGTTGGACTCTTAGAGGATACTTAAAGCCCAAAGGCCACAAGACATTGTTGTTGGGCTTCTTTTAAGCCAACCCAAATCCAGACCTGATAATTTGGGCTGGATGAAACATTGCAAATCTCATTCCAAGCCCGACTTATCACAAAATACAGGAGTGATCCAAAGCTACTAATCACCTAGGCACGAGCACATTGTAGACTCCAATGACCCATGTTACATAGCAAACAAAGTAGAGCGCGCAAGTCACAGATGTATAAAGCTCGTGTTATGATTAATTCGGAGAATAAGCTCGAATAAAATAGGCCACACCCACACAAAGGGATGCGAAAGCTCTATAAGGGAAAGAAAAAACTTCCACATGTACATGGGAGGAGAAAGACAGATAATAAACTAGGAAAAAAATGACAATGCAAAAACTACAGCCATCATGCATTCCGGTGGTTGGTTCTAGTACTGCTTTGACTATTAAAAATGGGTTGTTTTGACCCATTCCATTACAAAATGTAAATCCGTTGATCATAGACACTATTCGAATTTGGTAAAATCGTAAATCTGCAGTTTAATCGATCAACAGTTAAGAAGACTAAAGTTTTTGAATGAGTCCCACATGCATCTCCTTTTTTTAATTGTTAAAAGTATATATTGAAATTAATATTATATGAGTTGCAATTCCCATGGATAGCACAGGTTTGCTGCTAGTAGAGTCTTATGCATGTAGAGTTTGGAGAGCATCATATAGGTGCTTAGTATATAATGTAGATTGATCGATATTAGCTTCCATTCCTGGGGTTCAAGCCCGACCCTAGGGCAAGGCCGAAGAGGTTGCTGCCTAGGGCCTCCAAGCTTTGGGCCAAAAAAGAGGCTCACGTTAGGAGTACTTTTTGGAGAAATCAGATAGAATTTCATTGCTGATTGAATAAGATGATTACAACCTACTATGTGCACTAATACAATTGTTACAAAAACCTATTACACACGGGGAAACATAAGACACATTCAAATCAAATGAACGATTCGAGTCCAGTGATAAAGGTTCGCAAATAGATGCAAGTATTGGGACGTGGGGGCTCTGCTGCCCACCATGGCATAATAGCCCCTACCCACACCTCACACGGCACCGTTTTGGGAAGGGAAAAAAAAACCAAACTCTTTATTTGCAATCCTATAGAGTAGAAACGTGATTATAAGAGTTCTATAGTTAAAATTTAATTATATCTCTTTAAAATAATATGATCAGAATAATAACATCTTCGCGTCAATTCAAATGGATTGAAAATTGGAGAACTTAATTTTGTAATCATATTTTTTAATATATAAACGGTCTAAAAAAATTAAGCGCGCCAACTTTTAATTCGTTTGAACAAGTATGAAGATCTTATTATTCTGATCATATTATTCTGAAGAGATATAATTAACTTTTGTCTATAGGCCTCTCATAATCACGTTTCTGATCTACAGGATCCTAAATAAAGAACATATACTAAATTATGAGAGCCCTATAGACAAAAATTAATTATGATACTTTAGAATAATATGATTAGAATAATAAGAACTTTGTATCAGTTCAAACAAGTTAAAAACTTGAGCAATTTTCTCCTCTTTCCTCTTTCTTCAATCTTTCCCCTTGTTACAAAATAGGAGTAGAAAATTTTTCTCTGCCTTTCCGTTTCTTTTCACAATTTTCAAACACACCCTCCTCCTCCTCCTTCTTCGTTGATTTCCTCTCGCACAGAAAAACAAAAGGTCTAACAACTTTTTGAATTACCGCATCTTGATTTTAAATTCATATTAATACGAATCTTTTTATTGTAAATACAAAAAACATGTATTCATTAAAAATATATAAAAGATAGTACAAGAAAGAGGACTTGGTATAGTTCAGTTTCACCTACTGATAATCTGTTAGATATGAGAGAGAGAGCGCACACTTGCTTTTTCTCTTTTTTGTTCTAAACCAACTTGCGTGCATCTCAGATTAATTTTTACAGCCTCTCTCAGAGCGGTTTCACATGCATACGCGCAGGAATGATGTGGTCCCAAGAGTTATTAATAAGGAGAATCGAACTGAGACCTTAAAATAAAACAATTAAGTCCTAAGTCAAGACCACTTGCCGAGAGCGCTTTCTTGCCTCTTTAGGAAAATGACGGTCAATAACGTGTTTTGATAATTAATACCTGTTAAGGACATTTTTAACATTAACAATTATTTTTAATATGTCTTTAACGGGTATTAATTATCAAAATGACCGTACGTCATTTTCCCTTGCTCTTTTGTCCCTCCAATTATCATTGAAAGTGATAACCACGTTGGAGCTTTTTCTCTTTTTTGACTGCATGCGGACTTTGATTATCCCCAATTGACTTTTCAAACCGCCCCCCCCCCCCCCCCCCCCCCCCCCCCCCCCCCCACCCAAAAAAAAATATAATAAATTTCATTTTCTAAAACATTCGAACCACGTGATAATTGCTTACACGTAAATCCATGGGCATGTGTATAGACTAGCAACAAAAGAAAGTAGTATTGTCAACGGCTGATAGTCGATCACTGTTGAGTAACGAAACGTATCCAACGGTGGTTAATTAAACACAGGGCTAATCAAGACAAACCCATTCGATCGCATTCATGCGCCATGGAAGAAATTTGTGTCTCCACGAAAATACGGAGATGTCGCCCGTAAGTAATAAAGTAATCCAAAATCCTCGCCAGATATTACGGCCCCCCTCGTTTTTTATCATTTGAGTGCGACACTTACATTTTAATACGTTAATCTGTAACCGTTGGGGCGCAGCAATCATAATTAGGGGTGAACATCGTGTCGTGTCGTATTATCTCGTATTCGTATTAGAATTTCTCTCAAATTTAACTTGATCTGTTTAACTTTTTCGTGTATCGTGTTGTGCTATATTCGTGTTGCGTGTCAATTACAGCCGACCTTAACCCGCTAATTTTGTGTTTGGTTCGTATCGTGTTATTGTGTCGTTTCATGAATTCCTACCCCGCGCTGTTTCGTGTTTGTGCTATTTTCGTGTTCGTATTAGAATTCTTTCAATCATAAATCAACATGTTTAGCTTTTTATGTTATTCTGTCGTGTCATATTCTGTCATTCAAAAAAAAAATTATTTGTGTTTCGTGTTGTGCTCTCGTGACGAGAGCAGTCTCGTGTCGAATCGGAAATTTCCACCCCTAATCATAACCGGATATTCAACAGCCAATAACCTCCATTAACGGCTGGGTTAACGGACAAGAGATGTATCGTTTTCGATCAACCGCAACCGCTAATCCGGAATTATGTGGCCACAACGTGGCATCTACCTGAAAAGTCGGCTGTTTTAACTTCACGGACGGAAACATTGGGCAATTTGTTGGGGTCACCATGTTCGTGCGGGGCTCACTTGATCCCAATCCCTCCATTTCAAAAAAGAAAAAGAAAAGAAATTGTGCATGGTTTCTCAGGGCAAGACGTGCACGTCTCATTAATTCTTATAGTTTCTTGCACGGTTGTTTCGAATACCATGCATTATATGAGATAGTCTCAAGAGTTACCGGTAAGAGGGGTTAACCTTGAAACAATAACTGGAATGAAATAATGAAATAAAATGCTTAATCCCAAGTCTCGGATACGAGGCTAGGGTTGAATTTTTCTGTACGCGGAAATACATCAACTAATTAAAACTAGACGGTTTCGAAAATAAAATAATAGAACATGCAATATCTCCACATTCATGGTTGAGTGGAATGGAATGGGGTCTTGTAGGGATTGGGGAATTCTGTGTGCAAGGCCATACAAGGCATTCTGTAGGGCGTACACAGGCTATCGATATTGATAATGAATGGTTCAGATATAATTTTTACAGTAATTATGACCTGTAAGAATCATTTATTGCCGGTCATAATTGATTTTTGATCTGGACCGTTGAGTAATGAGATCAATGGCTGTACGCTGCTACATTAATCCTTGTAGGACACTCTGCCTTACAAGATCCCCGGGTCCGTCTTGTAGTGTGCTACTCTATAGTGCGCATTTGGACCGTCTGTTTTTGCAATCAATGATTTAAATATATTTATATTTGTCAATTTTTACCGGTAAGAGTGCTTCAGTAAACTTAAACTATTTTTTTTTAGGTCAAGCGGAATATCAGTAAACTTAAACTATTGATTGCAAAAACAAATGGTCTAAATCAGGGACGGAACTAGGATTTCGTAAACACAGGGCTGAACTATGAACAATAAGATTATGAAATTTCAAGGTTTGAAATCTAATAGTTCGTTTGGTTTAGGTTTTTCGGGTAATGAATGAAGAGAAATAGAAAGAGAAATGAGATTAATAATTGAACAAAAATTAATGGGAGACCCTGTGCAGAGAGAAAAATTAAATTTTGAGACCCAAAATGAACACATTCTTACAACATTTTAATATCTAAATAACACTCAATACAAAATACAATATCTAGATCGATGTTCTTATTAACAAATAAAAAAACAACCAATATTAGTATTAAAATTTGAAAAAAAAAAATCCGAAACAACGCGGGGGCTGTGGCCCCTATATGCCCACACATAGATCCGTCATTGGTCTAAATGCGCATTACATAATGCACTACAGGTCCTCGAGTCCGAGCGGAATGGGGAGCCTATGCTCATGATGAACCCAAGCTTTCTTTTGTAAATTATGGAGAACCCAAGCTGTAATTCATGCAAGGTTGAGTCGAATGCTATATGACATCATGCCTAGTTCATGATTGCATGTGTTTCAGAACGAGTGAGAACTAATGTTAGAGGTTAAGATAATATTCGAATTATTCGAAAATTGCACTTCTTTTTATAGGGCACTATCAAAATGGAGTATGTTTTTTTGAACACATTTAATTCATTCCAAATCAAAGCCCGAAGGCAATACATGCAGATTCCATCAAAAATACAAGAATGAATCAAAATTACCAAAGACTTCGATACAAGCACCCTATGCCGAAGCAAGACTAGCGAAATCACCAAATGAAAACCAATCTAGGTCTAGATAGCTAGTAGAGAATCCCAGAACAGACCCACAGCTTAAACCAGCAATACACATTAAGCACAACTTAAATTTGGAAAAACAACAATTAAGAAACAACTAAAGAAAGGTACAGCTCTCTTGTCGGAACAAACACCAATTGGTTCACCCATGGCGCCCGGAAACCTGCACGCTCCATAGTCGAATCGAGTCGTTGAAGCTGAACACACCAAGAACTTATTGCCCACCATCGCACACCGCCGGATCTGAGGTAGACTCAGACCAACACAAAGCCGAATCTATGGGAAACCTAAATCGATTTTACCCAAACTCCAGTCGGTAAAAGAAAACAAAACATAAATGACAGCTAAAAAGAAGCCCAAAGAACACTGGGTTACCGCACTGATTCGCCGAGTGAGCCTGAGATAACAATCTAGCCACTTCCCTGGACAAGAAACCGTGCTCCCTAGCCACCGCCGTCGTCGACATCTGGAGGCTTATTCACCGGAGGGGGCACGAGCCACCCAACATCAACCCAAGGTCAAATCTGACCAGAAACGGACCCAGTAGCTAGGGTGAGAGGAGTGGTGGGGGAAGAGTGGCGGAGAGAAGGGTAGGCGAAAGGGCTGTTAGGAATGGAGTGGAAGGAGGTGGTAGAGGTTGAGAAGACGGAGGAGCCGAACAGGTAGCCGGCTTGGGGTTGAGGAAGGGAGGCCGGCGAGACAAAGAAGTGGGAGGGGAGGTGGGCCAAGGAGGGTGGGAGATGGAGGTAAAATGGAGAAAAGGTACTGTAAATGGGACAAAAGGACATAGAAACCAAATAAAAACCCTAACTAGGTAGGGAGAGGAGGGATGGAAGTATGGAACCCTAGGGGAAGAGAGTGCCGCTGCTCCTCTCAACGAGAGGAGAGTGCTCCCCTCCTCAAAATGGAGTATGTGTTTGGATAGTTTTCTTACTAAACTTTACATTAATTTGAATTAGATGTCTCAATCGATATTGTAACGTTATATTTAGATATATATGCAATGAATTTTAGTCCAAGGTCTGACAATTATAATATGACGTTATATCCTTGTATTTTAGGCTATCTTACACCGATGCTCAAATCTTAGTAAGAAGATTATACTACCTATATTTTAACTTGTGTACGTACCCTTAATTCACGCATTGGTGTTGTCTCCTAAATAATGAATTATACTTGCAATGACATGTGCATGGCCTCTAATAAAGTTGATGATCAGAAACCGCGCGATAAATCACGGTACTATATGCTCTCATCTCACTCTATAAATACGAGGCCAGGAGTGATAACTTATCCATCCAAACCACCAAAAACCAGTAACATTTGCGTATCTAGTGGTACTTTTGGCCATGGCTCTTGTTTTAGGCTTCCCATTGCCTTCCATTGCATACATCATAGCTCTGTTCTCTCTGCTAATGATCAGCTCATGTTCTTGCTTCAATCCCAAGCTCCTTAATGCCTCAAAGCTCCAATCTTATACTAGTTCTGGCTGGTCTCTTGCCGGTGCAACTTGGTACGGTAGCCCCACCGGTGCCGGATCAGATGGTAATAATGCATTTTAAGTTCTTAAACACAATATGCACACGTATACGCATTGATTGGTTAATGATGCTATGATATATGCACATGAATATGTATAGGTGCGGCATGTGGATATCGAAATGCAGTGGATGAACCTCCATTCTCCAGTCTAGTGTCAGCTGGTGGCCCTTCTTTGTTCAAATCAGGCAAAGCATGTGGTGCTTGTTATCAGGTGATTAATAATTTTTCTAATTATTTTTTTTCTTCGAAACCAACTTTCTTGTAACGTTAGTCGTTTATTTACTGATTATTAGTTGTTTACTTTGATGATCAATCGACTTTAAAAATCGCATCCAAGTGATTATTTCAAGTACTGTTCAATTATTTAATTTCAGGTGAAATGCACGAGAAATGCGGCATGCTCGGGAAATCCGGTGACCGTAGTGATTACAGACTCGTCTGCAGAGTTGGTGAATGAAGCTGTCCATTTTGATATGAGTGGCACTTCGTTTGGAGCCATGGCTAAGTCGGGTCAGGCCGCTCGATTGCGTAGTGCTGGAATCTTACAAATACAATACCAAAGGTGGTATACTTAATTCGTAGGCCTGTACGATGTCACTCAGAGAGAGAGAGAGAGAGAGAGACAGAGAGACAGAGAGAGAGAGAGAGAGAGAGAGAGAGAGAGAGAGAGAGAGATCTTTTTCTATAACGCGAAGGAACAAACAAGACAGTATATTCACCATTGATATCCACTTGCAAAAAGATCGATCCGTTGCCATCACTGAATTTAAAAAGCACCCAATTAATGACGTATCAATGAACCATGAAGAAGCCGTAATTTTTACTTTAAGGTGACGAATACATGTATGCTAAAAGAAAATGGAAAGATGGGCTATTATTATTTGTTGACTTTATCTATAAATCAAAATAACATATATATTATGGATTATGATTAATGATGTTTGTCAAATGCACGTATCATAGCTCGTAGACATCGATTGACACAATGTCTTTTTTTGGGTTTGCTATTAGTTTTTTTTTCTTTTTTTCTTTTGTGTTAATTTAACATCTTAATATAAATAGATTTTGCACATAATACGAAGTTTGAAGGTTGTTTTTTCTTAATCTAGACCTCATATTTCGTTAATATGGATTTCATATTTCGTAATATTTCATGTGGCTCATTTAGTTTGGCTTTGGACTATTTTGAGGCCTCCTTTGTTAAACGAAAAAATAGAGGATTAAAGATTTTTTATATGATGAATTTTTTTTTATATATGACAGAAATAAAATATGGAAAAAACTTAGTGGCAGCGAGCCTATAACGCTAGGGCATAAATTTATTATTTTAACAAAATAATAAAAAAAATTAAATTCATTGTGGTAGCAAGTACATACGGTTTCGACCATTATTCATTGTCATGATCAGATTCTACAATTATTTTAGTCTCTTTTTTTTTTGCCACATTTTATAGTCGACGAGTGTTAGCGGGGTAGTTAGATTAGTACTAGGGGAGTCCAGCTCTGGGTCCCAACCGCCCCCAAGGGGCTTCGAACCTCTGCCTCTTGGATGGAGGAGAGGGTAGGCTGCCAACTGCACTAGGCAGTGGAACCTTACAATTATTTTAGTCAATCATCCCTTCTTTTCACTTTCATAAAAAAAATTTTGAAAAGGTAAAATATTTCACTTTCATAATTTACTAATTCTTCGACTAATTCATGTGTTGCAGAGTTAAGTGCAACTACCCCGGAGTGTCGGTCACCTTCCGCGTGGAGGCCGGCTGCAACCCAAACTACTTTGCGGTTGCGGTTGAGTATGAGGACGGCGACGGCGAACTCTCTAGAGTCGATCTCAAACAAGCTTTAGATTCGAACGCATGGACTTCGATGCGACAATCTTGGGGGGCTGTTTGGAGACTGGATTCGGGGTCTATACTACAACCTCCTTTCTCTATTAAGCTTACTGGAGAGTCAGGAAGTACCATTGTGGCGAATAACGTGATACCCGCTGGTTATCAGCCTGGACAGACTTATCGGTCTATTGTTAATTTCAAGGTGTAAAACTTGCATGGAGGGGAAATGTGCAGTAACGGACTTTTGGTCTGGCTCTCTGTAGTAGTACAATTAAGAATAAAATACAGTTGCCCCATTTGGAAAAAATGGTGGCTTGCTTCCTTCCCCAACAATTCTACACTAATTCTGGGTGGGGGGGGGGGGGGGGGCCGGGGGTCGTGTGTGTTGTGCGAGAGAGAGAGAGAGAGAGAGAGAGAGAGAGAGAGAGAGGTATCATCATGAATTGAGGCATCAAAATACAGACTCCATGCATTAACATATATAACAGCAGAATGAAGGGAGCAAGTAGCCAAGTACTTAAAGAAGTGCAAGGATCATTGGTGCAAACAGATGCTCATGGGGTAATCTCTAATACTGTCCATACTGCTCTTCGAGCAAGAGTTAGCTCTTGGAAGAATTTTCCCCAAAATTTTGAAAATGCCTGCTTTGTAACAACCAATGGAACATCCCCAGTAGAATCTTAGGAAGTCGCCAGCTTGTAATTAGCACCGACTCTGTATACTTTGTGCCAATCCATAGGGAGATTTGTTCCGGTTTGTTTTAGAGGAAAGTCCACTTTGACCCCCTGTGGTATGGGCCATATGCGGATATACCCCCTATGGTTTAAAAGTGTGCACATAACCCCCTGTGGTTTTAAAATTGTGTGGATAGACCCCCTGCCGTCATGTTTTCCGTCCATATTAACGGAGGTGTATCTCACATGCCTCTAGAATGTAATATAAGTCGTTCATAATATATTAAATAAACAATAGAATATCTCTGTAAAAATTCATCTCGATCAGGTATCAATAACCCAGTGATCTAATTTGTGGTAAATTCAAATTGGAAAATTTAATTTCATAACAAAATTGATTCGACCATGAACTTTTCATTTTTTGATTGACTTCAATTTTGGCATAGATGTAGTATTTGTCAAACTCTACAATATCAACGGTTTGGATTCAATTTTTGGTATAGGGGATGGTGTGGTTAGATTTAAAAAAGAAAATGAATCAAGGGAGATGATGAGGGTATATCGGTCTTTTAAAGTTGTGTCCGTTAAAATGGACGGAAAACATGACGGCAGGGGTTCTATCCGCACAATTTTAAAACCACAGGAGGTTATGTGCACATTTTTAAACCATAGGGGGTGTATCCGCACATGGTCTATACCACAGGGGGTCAAAGTGTACTTTCCTCTTTGTTTTAATTGGGCTCCTCGTAAGTAAACGTGAGATAGGGCCTCAGGAGTAGCCAAAATGCCCATAAGCATATCCGAACAACTAAAGTTGTTAAAAAAAAAAAAGGGAAGTTGTCAGCTTGTTATTACTAGTTCCGAATAGTTGAGCGTTTAGTACCTTAGTTGGCAGGTAGTTGCTAGCTGGTGTTGTTTGTGAGAAATTTTGGGTTAAGAAGAGAAAAGAACCTTCAGGAAGCAACTTAATTTCCCATTGAATAGTTCTCTTCTTATTGCCAAGTGAGCGAATTGCACGTAGAGATCCGTAGGGGCTTATAGTTTAATTGGTTGAAACGTACCGCTCCTAACGGTTATATTGTAGGTTCGAGCCCTACTAAGCCTACTACCCCCTTTTCTTCACCTGATACAAGGCAGTCGAATTTGCGCCACCCTGCAGATCTCAATCTAGCGACGGCACCTGGAACCACTCTGTTGCCGCTGGCTTAAAGAAATGAGGAAAACAACGTGCTACAAATTTTAGAAATTGACTCCTACAAAAGCTACTGGACTGGTTAAAGCATGAATTCCAGCTTAGAGACCAGAAAACGGGGGTTGAATCAAACGGAGGAGCCATTCTAGGCCGAGGTCTTGGTTCGATAGGAATTGAAAGAAGGGCTCAAAGAACATACACAGAACAAGCGGATCGTAAAGTGCTTGTTGCTTCCAGTCCGTCCATTGTAGCTTCAGCTTCAGTTCATTCCACCTCCTTTTTGACACCAGGCAATTACGGAGAGGTGCCGGGTGGGTATATCCCACGTGGTATCCATTCGGCATTCCTGAGCCGTCCTATGTACTTTTGGACGGCTCAGATTAAAACTTCTCTCTCCTCTCAACCCTCCTCTTTCTCTTTCCTTTTTTTTTCTCCAAATCCGAGCCGTCCAAAAGTGCATCGGACCGCTTGGATGTGCCGAGTGGACACCACATGGTACCCACCTTGCGCTGAAAAATTTCTTGTTGTAGCCTTGTAGGCTTCTCCCTCTGTCCCAAATGGCTGTCCTCTTTGGAAGTGCGTGTTATTTTTCAATTGATTATATTTTATAATTTATAATCTTTTAGATAATTTTAAATTTTTTGTATAATAGAGCTCATTGAGAGATCTATTAAACAAGATCCATATTTAATATAAATTAAAAGATATAGCCAATCTTTTGAGACTTTCAAAAAAGGAAAAGGAAAGAGGAACAAGATTTGGGAAGCTAGGATGTTTGCTTTGCCCATGTTTTGTACTCTTGTTTCTTGGTTTTGTGGTTATAAAATGATTCATTTACCAAAAAGGAGGAGAAAAAAACAACATAAAGAAACCATCTAGCAAATCCAATCCCTCTCTCTGGAAGATCTTCAGAAAGAATTTCGGATGACTTTGGTTTTGTGGCACAAATTTATCCTAAGGATATATTCGTGCAGTTGGGACTCCTACAGGATACTTAGCCGAAAGGCCACAAGACATTCTTGTTGGGCTTCAATGCCTGTGACACTTGAGCCAACCCAAATCCAGACCTGATAATTTGGGCTGGATGGATCACATAGCAAATTTCACTCCTAGCCCGACTTATCACAAAATACAGGAGTGATCCAAAGTTAATAATCACCTAGACACAAGCACACATTGTAGACTCCAATCACACATGTTACATAGCAAACAAGGTGGAGCACGCAAGTCATAGATGTATAAAGCTCGTATTATGATTAATTCGGAGAATAAGCTCGAATAAAATCGGCCACACCCACAAAAGGGATGTAAAAGCTCCACAAAGGGAAAGAAAAAACTTCCATATGGGAGGAGGAAGGCAGATTAATAAGCTAGGAGAAAATGACAATGAAAAAACTACAGCCATCATATACGCATTATCGTGGGTAGGTTCTAGAACTGCTTTAACTATTCAAATGGGTAGTTTTGACCCATTAAATTGCAAAATGGTAAATCCGTTGTTCATAGACAATATTCGAATTTGGTAAAATCGTAAATCTGCAGTTTAATCGATCAACAGTTAAGAAGACTTAAAAGTTTTTGAATGAGTCCCACATGCATCTCTTTTTTTAAGTGTTCGTTCTCAGCTTGTATCTGGAGCAGAATCTCCCATTTGTCTGGCATGACCAGATGTCCGGGGGAGTGGGAGCATGAAATCAACTGGGTTGTTCAACACCCAAGAAGAAAGAGTTCTCTTTTGCTCTTTATAAACTAGCTATGGCTAAGACAGTGTATTATTACATTTGGAAGAGGCTAGGAATGACTCGTTTTTTGTAACAAACAATACATTCTGGATGCAACTTATGAGCAAATTGTAAAGGATGTGTGGGATAGAGTGTTCTCCCGGAGAAACTTTGGTTGTAAAAAATTTACAATCCAAGTTGAATGTACATTATTCTTTATTTAGACATGGTCAAATTTATTTTTGGGAAGTGCTATAATACACCTCTTATTTGGGTGCGTATCATATGCACCCTCACTGAAACACATCAAAATGTTATGATTTCCAAAATGTTATCAATCTATTGTTAAAAAGTTACGAATCATATTGATGAAAAGTTACGAATTTTTATTATAAAAGTTATAATACGAAATAAAATGATATGAATAACCAGTCGTACAAGTAATTTTTTATGAGGTGGCACAATATGAACCAAACAATAGGTGCATATAGTACACACCTTAAAGGGGTGTGTATTGAAGATTTTTCCTTTATTTTTTGGTTTCAGGTTTTGGGCTGGCCTGTTGGTTTTGGGCCGGTTTGTTTGGGCTCGGTTGGTTCCTTACCAACCTTTAGGTGTTTTAGGGTTTTTTCTCTTGGTTTGGGCTCAGCCTGTTGAGCTTAAATAAGTTCCTCCGTGTGGTTTGAAGAAGAGGGTATTGGGTGGTCAGGCCGGTGTACCCAAATTCTTATTATCTTTGTACTTCGTGTATTGAGTTAATGAAATTTATTTTTGCAGATAAAAAAAAAACAATGTATCCTTAATTTAAGAGAGTTGTCCTTAATTTAGTAAAAGAATTCTTACAGTTAAGATTACATTATCTTTGCATAACACAACAATTAAGAGAACTTTGAATTAGAAAATATTAACTAAGATCAACTTAAGCAACATCACAATGATTAAGGAAACTTCTTTAGAGAGAATATCCATGTACCATGACCACTAAGGAAAATTCGTTAATGCATGTTTAATTACCACATACACCCACAGCATATTGATAAACATGTTAGATATAGAAACTCAATAAATTTCAAAGGATTATTAATATATCCTAAGTAAATGCTTTAGACCCTGTTCATTTTGGAATTTTGGATTTGAATTTATAGGTAACGAGTGTAAAGAGAAATAAAGTAATATTGGAAATATGGGCAATGATTTGAGAGATATAGAGAGAAAAATGAGAGTAATAATTGAAAGAAAATAGGAATTAAATTAGAATCCAAAATCCAAAACTCTTAAACGAACGGCGGAACGGGATCAAGAGACCCAATTCTCTTCAAAGGACCAATCAAAAATCTCACACAATCAATCTATAAATACGGAACTATATGATTGCTTTATACTATATATCTGTATTAGCTAACCAAAAAAAAAAAAAAACAAAGTGACAATGGCTTCAAGTATTCACCACATCTACAGTACCCTCTTTGTGTTTGTTACTTTCTTTTCATTCATGATCAATTGCTCCGTGGCTCAAGGTGGAACTACCGTCGCAACGTGGTATGGAGATCCCAATGGTGCTGGAACCGATGGTATGTATACGTGTGTCTGTGTGAAAGGTAGCATGTGGCGTGTGCTATATTATTTTTGAACCTATTGAGCCATGTCATTTTATACGTAAAATTAAAACTAACCTATGAACGACTTTGTTTACATCTCACATTAACTCCTACAGCTATTTCAAGGAATTTGAACAGGGCTGGTCCAGGCCCAAGGCCCAAGAGACCTGGGCCTCGGGCATCCAAAAAATTTCAAATTTTAGGGGCACTCCAATATTATTTGTAAATTAGTATATATATAGTATTTGTTTGTTTTATAACACAAATGTCTTTGCTAGCTTAGTGGTAAGTTGATTTTAGTCTATGTGGAGTGTCCGAGTTCAAGTCTTCTGGATAGCTTTTTCTTTTGAAATGTTTTTTGTTTAAAAATAATGCTATTGTAACTACAAGGTTTCGAAACTAAGTCAACTAGAATTCAAGCCAACCAATTTGGCCGTTGATGACAAAGCAATTAAAATACATTATAAAATCTAAAGTAGTGATATAAAAAAACATTTATATCATTGTTGTTTAATTCTAAAAATACATAGAGCACTATCCCACGCATCCAAATCTCTTGGGCCGGCCCTGAATTTGAATAATGTGTAACATTTGTTGTTCTAACTTTGTGGTATTAATTTGTAGGGGGAAATTGTGGATATGGCCCAGCAGTAGAGTATGCACCATTCTACAAATACGTATCCGCCGGAGGTTTTTCGCTGTTCAAAAATGGCGAAGGATGTGGAGCTTGTTATAAGGTGTGCAATTACTTAAACATGTCCTTTGACGTCTGTTGAGAAATCGGGTCAAATAAAAAGAACATGAAAACTTAATTAGGGTTCTAACTTCTAACTGGTTATTCTTTTTTAAAAAATTGATTCATGTATATTATAGGTAAGATGCACGTCAAATCCGGCATGCTCGGGGAACCCGGTAACGGTGACGATAACGGATTTTTGCCCGGGGAACTGCGGGGCCTATCAGTTTGATTTGAGCGGTACTGCCTTTGGAGCCATGGCAGTCCCCGGCAAAGCCGATCAATTGAGGAGTGCTGGAAAGATACAGATTCAATACGAAAGGTACCATAGATTTCTATCTACGCATGCACAGAACACGAAAAACCAAAAGAATCTCTTCAAGTTTAATACTAATATTTATCCAATCAGTTTACGATTAAACATACAATCTGAAAATTGTATGAAAAAAGAAGAAAGTTTGAATGTGCTGTGAGGAAAAGTTTGAAAGATTTTTTTTTTTTTGTTTTGTTTTTGTTACGTGAGAGAGAGGGAGAGAGAGGGAGAGAATATTACTGTGCATTGGATTTTATGGAAAATTTTAATTGTTTCAGAAAATGTGAGCGTTATACACGTGCTTAGAGCATCCATAGTGGAATAAGCAAAACAAAAAATTGTTAAAATTAGCAATGTTGGATCAAAAAAGTGCTCACATTAAAATAACCAAATCTAACGATCTCTTAACAACTCATCAAATTTTGGCTCTTCAATATTCAAAGCAAGTAATATTTTGTCAATAACCAAATTTTCTCTCTCAATCGAGTACCCCAACATTATACAAAAACCTTATCTCTCTCAACAATATTTTCAAAAAATAATTTTGAAAAACTGTAACTTTCATATTTTTTTTTTCAGAAACCTTTTTTTTTATATAAAAAGCAAAATTTTCAAAATTTTTGAAAACTGTAAGTAAATAAAGTGTGTTTTTCAAAAAACTGTTTTTGAAATTTCAAAACTATTTGTGTAAATACAATTCTTTCAAAATTGTATTTACAGTTTTTCAGTGAACAAGTGTGTTTTTTGAAAAACTATTTTTTGTTTCGAAAAACTGTTTTTTATTGAACTGTTTACAACATAAACTATTTTTTTTTCCATTCAAAAATAGTTTTTTCAAAAAATATGCATGAAATAAAGGGAAAAAGTTTGGAGAGCCCATTTGTTTTGATTATGGGTAAAAAATAACAAATGTGGGATTTGACATTGCTAAATTTAGCAACTTCTAAATGGATAATCAAAATCTGATGTGACATATTTTAATTATTCACATTTGCTTATTCCACTATTGATACTCTTAGCATATAGTGTAGATTGATCATATTAGCTTCCATTCTTCGGGTTCGGCCTGGCCCTAGGGCAAGGCCCAAGAGGGTGCCGCCTAGGGCCTCCAAGCTTTAGGCTAAAAAAGAGGCCTCCGTTAGGAGTAGTTTTTGGAGAAATCAGATGGAAATTCATTAATGACTGAATACGATGATTATAACCTATCGTCTGCAACTAATACAACTGTTACAAAGACATATTACACACAGAGAGACCAAAAACACATCCAAATTAAATGAAGGATTCGAGTCTAACGATAAAGGTTCGCAAATAGATGCAAGTGTTGCGGTTGGTTCAACTTTAATATGTCCTCACTCCACACTGAGCGGGTGAGTTCGATTCTTTTTTAAGTATTTATTTGTCAAAAAATGATTCAACTGTGAGAATCTGAAGCTGTTAGGAATCCAACTTGCGTCAGGGAGAATCCAGAAGAAACACTAATTAAACAGCTTGAATCAAACACTAATTAAACACTAATACTCAAATTACCGTTGAATTGAATAATGTAGGACTTTTTGCTACTATAAAGGTTATACAATAGTATTCAAAGTCGATTCGGGGTCGAACCCGTTCTATTTTGCTACGGAGATCGAATACGAAGACGGAGACGGTGACCTGAGCAAAGTAGAGCTCCGGCAGGCCGGCTCCAACTATTTCGCTCCCATGCAGCTGGTATTTGGTGCTACTTGGAAACTCCAGAGTTACACTGGCTCGCCGTTGAAAGGCCCATTCTCTATTAGGCTCACCACACTCAGCTCCGGCAAGAGCCTGACCGCCTACAATGTCATCCCTGCCGATTGGAGGCCCGGCCAAACGTTCCGCTCCAACGTTAATTTCTGAAAGGCTAGATTAATTAATTAATAGCTTGCCAAATGTATCTTATTGGCGCGATTATTAAAAACACAAACGTACGTAGTACCTGTTTTGGTTGAAACGGAAAAAAAAATGAATAAATTGTACTTTCTTTGTGCTCGAACTTTGATTGGCCTGGAGAGAACGTTATTCAATCGAAAGTAGTTGGGTTTATTTGGTGTGTTTGAGAGAGAATGTGCGTGTGTGAGAGAGGAGAGGGGGAGGGTGTGGGTGTAGGTAACTATATAGGAACATTCTAAATTTTTTAAAATCTGCTGGTCAACTTGTGCATCCATCGAGTAATTCCTGGCCCTAAAGTTAATAATTAGGCAAAATTCCAGTCATCCCAAGATTTATGAACATTCTAATTGGCTTCACAGGTGAAATTGATATTGTATGGCCCCATAAACTCCCTCCGTTTGGATTTAATTGTCCTTAATTCTATTCTAATCGGTTAAAAAATAAGTAGTATATCTTTGAATCCATAGTAAATTTCATATCAAATATAGATTTTGTTTGATAGATCTCAATTAGTTCTATAATAGAATGTTTTCGAAATCACATAAAACATTATAAATTACAAGATATAATCGATTGAAAAGTAGCACGAACTTCCAAAAAGGACTATTCAATTTGGACGCAAGGAGCATTCATAAAATGATTAAAGCCACGTAATAGTGATTATACCTATAGACTCGTATCATGAGAGTAAATATTTGTGGACTCATGCTGCCATGCACGCATTGCTTTTTTTTTTATCAATTAATAGAAGAGATCATTTTATATCATCAGATATGAAGTATAGAGTACAAACCCGGGATTGCAACAATTGTGAGAATCCACGAGATAACTAAGCGCAATAATTCAACCAATACAAGAAATAGGCCCATTATAAGATAGAAACAAATAAAGAAAGCTCTTTAAGAAAAGAACACCTGCTCACAATTGAGGAGACTCAAATTCTTGACCTCCTAATAAGATGCAAGACTCATGCAATGTTACTATAGGAAAAAAATTGGGGGTTTCCACACTCAACCACTAATATTAACCAAGTGATCATAGGCCCACAAATGTTGAGCGTGGAAACTGCAAACAAAAAATCAGCCGTGCTATCCCACCGTTCTATTTTTCCGCTTCTTCCACCACAGTGCTCAATCGATCATTTGTTTCGATAATTAATGATTCAAATTTTAAAACTCTTCTCTAGAAGAATCTTTTAAAATTTAGATCGTCCAAAACACTTTAAAACGGAAAGCGGTAGGGGTAGACTTTCTAGGGAAAATAAAAAAGAAGCCATCGCGGCCGATTTTCCCGGAAATTCTTGCATTTTCCCTTGCCATATTTAGGTTGATACTTATTGACCAAGGTGGCAAAAACGAGTTGCATTCAGGCTAACCACAAAAAAAATACAAGGATGTAGTAATTAATTAGCATGAAAGCCACTTTAATTAACAAAAAAAAAAAGAGGAGTTTAATCAGAGATACGCTTTGAAACCGTTTGATATACATGAACCTTACAAAATAATGAGAAATCCACATGCGTCGAACGGTACCGAACATTTTCTATATGTGTCTATGCATATAAATTTGTGTACGTATCATTGTTCTTAATTAACCAACCGAAAACGAAGGAGAACCAATGGTTTTTTTTTTTCTTGGCGCAAAATCGAAGGGATATAAATAGATTGCAAGTCATAACCACTCCTTTAATTCCCCCAGTGGGTGGACCAACGGAAAACACTCCTCCGTCAATCACATGTACAGTTGTACGCACCATCCACCACCGTCCGTACATAAGTTTGACCGGTGGCGCCACCACTTGAGAGCCGCAGGAGAAGTCTCTCCTCCCACCCTCGTACCTTGTCAAACACACTCAAAATTTCCTATTTTTCTCTACACCTCTCTCAATTTAGTTCCCTTATATCCACCACAAACCAACCAATAGTCTAACTGAAAACCAGGACTAACCCTCTTTTCACCATGCAACCCTACAACTTCTACTATAACAACAAATTTAAATCCACCTCATTTCCCTTCATCCTCAAACTCCTATTGTTTTCCTCTATCTCTCGTCTCTCTTCGTTCTGTCTGTGTAGCCGTTTAACACGACTGGTTCTGTATTTTTTTGGGTGAAGTGTCGTCAGAACTAATCAGACTCAATCGTACAGAAGAAAACATTTTAAATTTACTTTCGAGTTTCTTCGATACGTTTGTATGCATGTTTTAGTAGATTTTTAGCTTGAATATATACATGGCTCTTATGGCTGATCAGAATGACCAGCAAACGAATTTTAAGCACTTTTGTAGAGTTTGCAAAAAGGGGTTTATGTGTGGGAGAGCTCTAGGAGGGCATATGAGAGCCCACGGGATAGGAGACGAGAGTGGTAACGCCGACGAAGAAGATCAGACAAGTGATTGGGAGGAGAGAGGTAATTCTTCACCGAACAAGCGAATGTACAAATTGAGGACGAACGCTAACCGGTTGAAGAGTTGCAAGGTATGTGCAAATTGTGGGAAGGAATTCTTGTCATGGAAATCTTTCCTTGAGCATGGAAAATGTAGCTCGGACTCTCCGGAATCATCACCGGAATCTGAAAACGAGGAACGGAGGGAGTGTCAATGGTCCAAGAGGAAGAGATCATTAAGGGGTAAAGTGGGTAGTTCCAATAGTTTGTATACGTATAGTGACGAGGAAGATTATGCTGCGACATGCCTCGTGATGTTGTCCAATGCTAGGGTTGATCCACGGGTGGCGGACCAACCGGAGGAGTCTTGCGCCTCTGCCAGCAAAGAGGAGGAGCGACGTAAACCCATGTCGGCGTTCTTTGCTCCTGTCACGTTACGACCGGCGGCAGATCAGAAGGGAAAGGGGGTTGCAAAAGGAATGTTTGAATGCAAGGCGTGCAAGAAAGTGTTCAATTCCCACCAAGCATTAGGAGGACATAGGGCGAGTCACAAGAAGGTATTGAGCACTAAATTTAAAAGAACGCACCCTAAATCACTTTTTGAAGCTTGTCTCAGAAATGGTAACTTTATTTTTTCGTTTCCAACCATCTATTACCGCGTTTGACTCGACTACATTTTCATATCAGATCATGCATGTCTGAGTAAATGATTAGTCGCTGTAAAATTCGGAACACAGAATTTACTATTAATTATAAGATTCAACGAAATACAAATAGTACTACACACCATGTACATTCGGATGTTATGGTATGCACTCATTGAATCCATCTTGAATTTGTAAGATTCGTATAGCAATTCATAAACATATAACTTTAATTTGGCTACGCGAGCTCAAATTCTGCGACGAGTTTATGTGCAAAATATGATGAATTGATATGCGAATGTCATGAATTCGATTTTTTGAATTCAAGAAATGCACATCATGTATAGTACCAAAGTAGGAGCTCATATTGCAGCACTTATCTAAATTATATAAACTTTGAGATGAGTTAAAAAGAGCGTACGTAACTTTGTTATTTATGTGCTTAACAGGTTAAAGGTTGCTTTGCCACTCGGCTCCAGCACATCCATGACGGTCCCACGGGCGAATCAGAGGTGATCACTCAAGAACAGTTCTTACTCCCAACAAAATCGACATCGAGTTTTCAGCTCGGTCCGAGTTCTCACGATCCGGTGGCCGGAAATTCCAAGAGAAAATCAAAAGTTCATGAATGCTCGATATGTCACAGGATTTTCTCCTCAGGACAAGCATTGGGAGGGCACAAGAGGTGTCACTGGATCACTTCGAATTCGCCCGATCAGAATTTTCACAAACTCAACAAATTTGAGCCGCTAGATCTCAGTCTTGTTCCTGCCAGGTCTGATGACCTGGCCGGAATAAGACGAGACCCACGAAACCTATTGAGCTTCGAAGTCTCTACGGAAATAAATTTACATTCTTGGGTTGATGTCGATACCGAAGGGGAAAACAACAATTACAAAACCATAGATGACAAAAATGACGACCGTCACGATGTTAATTCAGTTGAAAATGTGGAAGATGAAGCTGACAGTAAGGTGAAATTAGCAAAGCTAAGTGAGCTGAAGGACATGAAAATGAGTGGTGATTCCTCTGGATGGTTGCAAGTTGGAATTGGTTCAACTACTGGTGTGGGTGCTGTTGACCCTTAAATCTTTTCCTTCTTCTTTTTTTTTTCTTTTCTCTTTTCTCAGGCAAATATTTGTAAAATTAATCATCACTTGCGTATATACTTCTGTATATATAAGAAGTTGTAAGCAACCCCGAAAACATTGAACAAGCATATAGTTGATAAAATCTTCTTATAGTAGGAGTACTATATTGCAACATTTGTTTGAGGTTTTTTTTTTTTCCATTCGGCTGGCTGGAGCCGGCCGGGAGGGAGAAGATCTATGTTGTAAGTGCTTGAATCCCGACCAAATTAGTTGTGCCAGGGATCCGAACTTAATTCGGCTCGCCAAGTAGCTAGTGCTTGCCAAATGTCACACTGATCGAATATCGATAATCATGCTTCCTTCATGTTGGTACGTACGAGAGTTCGTTTAACGTAATTTTTAACAACGACCAGGCTACTCAGCAAGTCCAACAAAGTTAAAAGTTGAAAATTTATTTTCCAGACCCAGGGCAGCCCATTTGAAAGCTAGAGCAACCCCCAATTATATAGTGCCCTCGTTATAATTATCAAAGTGAAAAGTTCATTATCGAAATTCAAATGCCGCATTGCATTAATGAGGATCCTAAAAAGATCTCGGGGATTCAATTTTATATCCAGTTGGGCCAAACAAGGGCCACAAACTTGAACAGGACGGTGTTAAATTATCTTGGATTATGATAATGATGATATACTGATGGTTAATTAATTTGAAAAAGGAAAGGAAAGGAGAAAGAATAAAATATCACATTATGGGATCTCGTTCCTTTCGGGGTATTTTTTCATAGTCATACGCCGGCAAATGATTGGTGTTATTTATTCTCGCGAATAGATCGTCCGCGGATCTGAACAATTGAGAAAACAAAATCAAAACGGCTGGTAACAGAAGTCCGCATTTTTTCTTTAAGTGTGTGCGTCCTTAAAGGAAGCGGAGTGTGTGTATATATAGCCCCTCTCCTCTCCCACCACTTGGGTATTAGTCGAGTGAGAGCATAACGGTAAGGAGCTACTTATAGCTAGGCATGGCAATCGTACCCGCCTCGCCCCGTTCGGGGCGGATTTTCTACCCCCATTTTCGGGTATCGGGTCGGGGTAAAGTTTTCCAAACCCACCTGGATTCGGGGCGAAAGTGCCCCGCCCCTAAACTTGCCCCCAAATACCCACCGCGAAATTACCCACCCCGAACCCGCCCTGGTGTATTTATATATATTTTATTTATATATGTATATATACTTATATACACGTCCTTTCATTTTTTTAGCATTAATTCCAAAAACAACGTCTCTTCACTGTCAAGTAGGCTAATTAAATTTAAAAAAGAAATAAAAATTGATATTTATTGGTGTTTAATGAATTTTTTAAAAAGTTTTTTAAAAATATTTATAACAAATTCTACATATAAAGAAATGGAATGAAGTATCTAAAATATTGATTGCAATTAAAAGTTTAGATAAAACCGCAATACCAAAACACACAAAAATAATTTCAAAAGTTTTATTTTTTGGATAATTTTTATTCTTATTTACCATATTTTTTTACTTTTTTACTTATACTTTAATTTTTTTAATTTTTCTAGGGCGGGGCGGGTAAACCCGTTCCCCGATTGGGGCGGGAACGGGGGAACCCCAAAAAAATCCGATCGGGGTTTTGCGGGGCCGCGTAGGGAAATGATTTTCGAGTCAGGGTATGCAAAAACCCACCCCGCTCCGCCCCGTTGCCATTCCTACTTACAGCCGAGCTCTCGTGTTCAACTTCTACCACCAGCAAAGAATCATTGAGGCGAATGAAGATTTCTCTAGTTATTTACTCTTAATAAAAGCACATACCATAAGGCTTAGAGCATCCTTACATGTTTGGCAAATAATTGCTATTGTAAAAGTTTCACAGGAGTCGAGAGGAGACCAAAACAATTCATTTGTATTGAGAATAGCAAGCAAATTTTGGCAATACATTTTCAAGAGGGACAGTGAAGATGCTCTACCTTTCTTTTCACCTTAAGTAAAATGAGGCCTCTACTATGCGGACTGATGGGGTACTAATCAATTGTGGGGTCTATTTCGAGGTCTCACTCAAATGTTTCAAACCATTTATTATTTTTTCGAGTATCCCTCTAAAATTCCAGGTTAATTGGGTAATTACAAATGTTTGATCCATCTCTCACTTTTTGTTTCAGAGTATAGGATCCTGAGTTTTTTTTTATAGAATCCTGAATTCTAAATGAAACATTCGACATATGGATCATGTACTTAAATTACATTTATCTAATTGATCTGAAATTTTACGGGGTCACACGAAACATATTTAAAAAATAATCAACGGTTTGAATAATTTGCGTGGGACCCCAAAGTGGGCCCGACAATTGGTCGGTCCCCCATCGGTTCCCTCACCGTCGGTCCCGTAGTGTTTTCGTTTAGTACTTCACTAATAGACTAAATAGTGGTATAATAATTGAGTAAAGGACCGAGTTACCGGCCCACCGACTCAGGACCACCACTTTGTGTACAAGAACTATAAAGGCCAGCCAATTAGGCAAGCTGTCCTACCATTACTTCTCTTTTATACATGTTGGTAGTGAGTTTGTGGTTTGATTAATTACATCGGCCGGCATTTATGAAAAAAAACTTTAGGCACAGAAAGCAAGAGAGTGAAGAATAACGAAGAAGAATATGTAGTGGAATCGATGTTTTACCAAATCCAAGATTTGAAAAAAGCTTCCCCCTTGAAGATGACAAGTCCACTTTTGATCAAATGGAGGCAAAGAATCAAAATTATTAGTCCCCTATTTCCTTACACCATCACAAGTTTTCTCTCTAGTCTCTGTAATATATGCAGTAGCGTCAAGCAAATTATAATTTCCTTTGAAAACAATTTTGTATACAACGTTATCTCACTCATCCTACAAGGGTAGTATGCCAATTAAGGTGAGAAATGTGGACTTCACATATTGTTAGATGTTTGTGTCTAATTCTGTATACAAAACGCTGTGTGTGTGCGCACTCATGAGTATGTTAACTGGATGTCCTGACCAACAAGAAAGGGACGAGGCCTAGGGAATGTATCCACTGGGCATATTTGATAAACATGCCAAGATAAGAGGAATAAGATCGATTAAGGGGCGGGGAACATATATATGGACCCACATGCATGTTTCCCGATTGTTTAGCCTCCCGATGGCCGTATCGAGAATTAGCTAATGTCATAGGGGGAATGTGGTATTATCTATTCCTCATGTTATCTCCCCCCCTTAATCAACCCTTAAAAACAAACACCTTCGCTTCATCTCATCTTCTTTTTATCTTTGTTGATTCGCAGCAACCAAACTTAGTATAATCAATCACAAAATCCATATCATCTCTATTCCGTGAACCCCACACGTTCCTTATTTTCATTCCTTACTAAAGTTAATCCGAAAATCAAACGTGTCCACCAAATAGTATCGCAATGTCGACATGCATCAAGCAAGGCATAGAATCAGGATTTGCAACTGATTTTGAAAGTTGACATGTTAAATATAGATTTTCTTTTGGAAAATGATTTTAGCACTCTTTTTTTGTTAATGGCACTACACTTGCAAAAAAGTGCCGTTAATAAAAAAGAAAGTGTCAAAATCAGCAGTCTTTTCTTTTTGGAAACCTTAAAGTCTAAAAAGAAAAATCAGGGCAACTAGAAACAGTAAAGTACACGCCAAAGAATTTGACTGTATGCCTTCACTTTGACCATATGGTCAAGCTAATTCTAATCAAGTTCATCCTCACACAAGCAGTACTATGTGTATGGCTAGTCATAAACTTCATTGCCATAGGTTCATCCTCCCAAATAATAATAAAATAAAAAAAAACCCCTTCATTTTTTTTTTGATCCGCACCCCTTCATTGCTATAGGTCAAAAAACTGAGGAAGGATTAATAATCAACTTGAAGTTGAGCATAACAAAAGTATAAAACAATGGAACTTCGTTTTGTCTGCATTAGTAAAACAAAACATCTTTCGGACCCACCCATGAATTGCCTTAGCGATAAGGACGAATCTGCGTCTGCAATATAGCAAAGTTCGATTTTCCCCCGGAAACAAACTATAATTTAAGTGGGGGTCATGACGATGGATTGCTGTGCTAGTCTCTCCTGAAAATTTAGTTGAGATGCGCGTAAACTGACCCGGCTACACCGGTTACACAAAAAAAAAATTTCCTTCCGAACTGAAAAACGATAAAGAAATTAACCCAAGTTTTGCTCCATTCGATTCACGTAGCCACAACCTTTTCAACTCTAGTCATCCCTCACACATGATGAGCTACTACACATACATATTATATATACAAATATATATGAATCATTCTATCTTTATGTACATTAAAAAATTCGATGCCAAAGTGGGCAAGCGAATAACAGAAATATAAGTTGAAGAAAAGAATAAAAGAAATATACTATTCAACAGTGACAGGAAGACCCGAAAAATCTTCTGAAGTAATTTCGGGAAAGGGATAGAAAAGGCTAAATAATAAGGATTGATTTGTGCATTTATTATAGTGTTCAATGCCTGTGACAAAAGTTTTTCATATGTTTTTGGCACGACAAGCTGTTGTGAGTCCAAATAATTTAATTTCACATCGTTCATCTTGCAGAAGTTGATTATTCTTTCAAATCCCAACAATTAACTTCATCGGACATCAATAAATCAATCGGCGATCTAAGGACACAATCCCCCCCAAAAAAAAATTAATAATAAAAGTAAAGATTTTAAAAATGAACTTAAGAATTAATTGCGTTCGATCATACGGTTTTTGACGTCTAATTAGTTTAGGCCCTATTTTCACTAACAAAAAATAATAAAAACTTAACACATTTTACCATCTCATTTCTACTAACAAAAAAGTTTTTTACCAATTCAACAAATTTTTCACTCACATACTCATCAAAAATTTATTCACTACCGAAAACACCTAACAATTTTTCATCCACAAATTCTTTTTTACTACAGTACAAATTTTTCACTGGGGTCGAGATGAATCCGTCTTGGCAACACAGCGCGGCCTGGTGTCTAGAGGCAGGGCAGCCTTCGTGTCTCAGATCATGCCAACCCAAACAGAGACTATCCCCCTTGTAAAGAAGAGATTTTTGCACTTTATCTCTGTCATCTTTCCAGATTTCACTACTATAGTAAAGGAAAATTTATTATGGGAAATTAAATGTGCCACAGAGGATATTCTCTCTCTCTCTCTCTCTCTCTCTCTCTCTCTCTCTCTCTCTCTCTCTCTCTCCTATGGCCGACTGAGGAATTAAGATCACAGGCAGAGACAGAAAGAAGAGAAAAGAATAGACACAATATCAATAGAGTTAAGAAGGGAGAAATGCAACAGTGAATTGGCTTCTTCTGATTCACTTCACCAAACTGTACAGTGCCAGCAGTGACAGGTGGAATTTTACTTTTTTCTTTATGAAATATATACTCCTGTGTTCTTGATCAATTTCCTATAAATAATCAATTTTTTCCATATTCAATAGGAAAAGAATTGCAGGAAACAGTTAACCAATAGCTAGAACAGCTGGACACTCTCAACACAACACAACATACACATGACATATGTACCATGAATATAGGTTTGGCATACCATGAATGTAGGTTTGGCAATGAAGAAAGTTACTCTTCTTCTTCTTCTTTCGACGGTAAGGATGTCTTGGCCAATTTATGTGTACCTCAACTAATTCTCTTTTCGGTTCATTCAAAGACATGCCATTCGGGTAACATTGTTCTTCTGTTTCTCCAAGTTCTAAAATCAGCTGTTCCATTCACATAACATTGTTCAATTCGAAACATATCAATTACAGTCAAAAGATTGCGAATTCAATATCAAGATGCATATCAAAAAGCCCCATTAGACCCAATTGGCAACAAAAAAAAACAACAACATAATGATGCACTTTAAAAGACTCATGGACCTGAAAAATCAGCTAAACAAAATTTACCTCCGGATCCATAAATTTCTTGAAACTGTTCAACTCAACTCATTCAATGCTTGATGGGGTTGACAAATTCAGCATCAGAAACCGCCGAGTTATCGATTTGGCTAATCTCATCTTCATAATCATCATCATCATCAACTGGAGCAGGAAGATTAAGATCTATCAAGGGTTCACCAGATTTCAACTTTGGCTTCACGGGAGTAGCAGTCGTACTAGTACTACTACCAAATGCCGGCCCAATACCATGTGATCTCTTGTGCCCGCCTAATGCTTGCCCGGACGCGAAAACTCTGTAACAAACAGGACACTCATGGATTTTCTCCTCATCAACCCCAACATTGATCCTCTTTTCAATCTCTGATCGTTCATTGGTTTGGATTCTCTGGAAGCCGTTGTCGACAGCTCTAATCTTTTTGTGACTCGCCCTGTGCCCACCGAGCGCTTGATAAGATCGAAACAGCTTAAAACAAGTCTCGCATTTGTATTTTCCTCTGCTTCTTGATCGAATCTTGATCGGCTTATTGTTATTATTAAGCTCGCCAGAGTCCTCTGTTTTTTCCTGTGTTTCCTCTAGCTCCTCGTCGTCGTCTTTGTCTCTCATCCACGCATCCCTCGACAGCATCATCAAGCAATAAGCAACGTCTTCGTCCGGGGTCGTGTTCGATATCGAGCTCACCGGTTCCGGCTCCGACTCGGTCTTTCCCGATTTGGGTCTCTTCAACTGGGGTTGTTTCGGGTTATGAAATTGGTTGTTGTGGTCGTAGTTTTTGGAAATTCCTGATCTCCGAATCCGTTTGGAACGCCGGCGAACCGGATTTTTCAAGGACTCTGTCTCGCTCTCCCTGTCCTGGATGAGGACCACAGCAGACCCAGCAGTGGTAAAAGAGAACTCGCGATCTACCAAACGGATGCTCTTCTTCGGATTTTCCCTCAATTCGTAACCCAGCAGTTTCTCTTCGTTTTCTTCTTCCTCTTCCGATGAAAAAGACGAAGCCGAGTCGAACTCTTCGCTGAGTTGAATATCTTTGTTGGGTAGTTGCTGTTGCTGTTGCTGTTGATGATGATGATGTTGTTGTAGTTGAAGTTGTGGTTCTGATTTTGGTGGAACAAACTGATGATTCACCATGTGAGATCTCATATGTCCACCCATAGCTCTGCCATTGGCAAATCTCTTGAAACAGAGCTTACACCTATGTTTGTCCATTAGAATGGCTCGTGAGAGCTTTCTGTTTATGACTTCTCTCTCCTTTGTTTGAGAGAGTTCTTGAGAGGGAGAGGGGGAGAGAGAGAGAGAGAGAGTGGGAAGTTGGGAACTAGGAGTAGGTGACAAGCATTCTTGCAACCGAGAGATATATACAAATGTATACACTACCCGTATAAAAGGTGCAGGAAATTGCAAATATTTTTTTGGATCTTGGGTTTTATTTGCACTAATTAGCTATAAATAAGACTTAATTGAAGCTTATGCATGAAGGGTGAAAGAGAGACATGTAACATGCGAGAGCTTTACCCGTTACGAAAATGTATTTATTTCCTCCGGTTCCCAACATTTCCAAAAGTACCCTCCACTGTCTCCCTTTTTTTCTCCCAAAAATCGAATTCTATTGCGCAATATAGTGTAGTATTGTGTTTTCACATCTTTTTCGCTTGGATTTGAGGAATATACGGACTTCGTTAGTTCAACAACTAAAATTTTGAGTAGATGGTAGAAGGGTACTTTGGGAATTAAAAGGAAGGTGTTCAAAATGAGCATAAGTAACATTTGCTTGTAGACAAGAAAAACTGATTAATTTGTTGTAACGACGAAGAGAATAGAACAAATGAGGAGGAGCCTACCCATGCCACATAGGTCACTTCCACAAGTTCTGAACAATTTTTTCTTTTAAGGTACTGAAATTTGCCATAATTAAGAGTTCAATTACTTAATTAAATTTATTCTAGAATTCTATAACCATCTCTTAGGGTGCAATTTGTTAATTAAATAAATTCTAGAATACAATAAACATTTTATTTTGGCGGTGATATAACTAATGAAAAAAAAATCATAATGAGAGAAACTTCAACACTGAAAGTTCAGTAGATTTTTTTGGTAATTTCTCAATTTTTTTTAAATCGAGGAAATAGGTGTATAGATAACAAATACAGTACTATATGATTTGTAAATTGAGTAGTCTTAATTTAAAAAAAAAAAAGAAGAAAAAGAAATCCCTTTAATTTTGGATCTTTGGTTGAAAAAGTGTGATTGAAAATGAAAGGTGAGAAGTGAGTGGAAAGGAACAAACCTCCCTTTGAGGAAGGAGTTTTCCATGGGAATGAATGCCGTTTTGTTAGGGGTAACCCGGTGGACCAGTTCCTCCCATTTCCTACGCAAATATCTTATTCTCAATTTGAATGTAAAAATAGTTGGAAATAACACATTGTACTGGAAGATTCTCGAGTTTCAACATTTGGAACAGACTTTAAAATAAATTCTAATCAGCCTAAATTACCTTGAAGTTGTGGTGTGCATTTCTAAGTCATATAATGCTCGTACAACAAGACGGCAAGCAGCAATATGAACGCTATCGTAAACGGATTATTCAAACACACTTAAGATATATGGTAGTAAAATTTACTCGAGCGTGGATAAAAAACAAAAACAAAAAAAAAACGTAAAACTAGAATACAGAATAGAAGCCGAAGATCTTGATGGGTGAAATGTTCATTGGGCAGTTTAGAGTTTAGTCATGTAATCTTTAACTAACTTGTTCTTTTAATTCTTACTCTCCACGCGCGTTCTTAATCTTTATACTCACGAACCTTAATAGATTCGGAGATGTTTTTGAAAGAAGTTTTTACAATTGGGCTCCGGCTCCCGCACGCACCCGGGCATTATATGTAACTTGGGTTTAGAGCTAGGGTCCGCAACCAGCTGTGCACACGTAGGCACTAGAACGTATCTCTACAGTCAAATTACTGGAATTCAGTATCAGTGTAAGATCACTTGTCACACTCAAATGCTCTTTTGAAGCAGGTGGGTTCTGATAAGATGATTCCCTAGATCAGTCCTTTTGATTTGGTTGAACAGTGAGTCCAATCAGACAACAGGGATTTTTCGTAATTAAAACGGCGCATCGTACCTGTTTTGGCGTCGAGGTACCCTAGAAATACAGAAAACCTATAGTGACCGACAGGTTTCTTATCGAAATCATATTGACGGCCGTGTCGGGCTTTGTCGAGCTACGGAACTGCTGATCTGAATAATCCAAAAATTCTATAAAAAATAAATAAGGGAGCCTTGCGCGGAAATCAACGGCATCCGATATGTATAGTAGGGTGTTTGATCATCTTCGTTTTGTGTGTTTTATTCTGCTTTTCTAAATTTTGGTTAGATTTGCGTTATGTTTTTTGATTAACCATTTGTCTAAATAAGAAGAGTCTAAAAAGTATAAAATTTTGACTGAAATAAAAAAAAAAGCATTAAAGACAAAAAAATACATCCAACAGCTATTTTATTTCTCTAAAGTGTCATTTATTTAAATTTTTTTAATATTGATCCATATTTTTATATACTTCTTTCAATTCGTCCCGTCAAGACGAATGATTAACTCTAAAAATTACGACAAAAAACTAAACAAAAACTTACGAAAACTTAAAAAATATCGAAATAAGTTTTAGACTTACTCCGTATAAGCTTACAACAACACGGTCTAGGTATAAAATTAATTAAACTATGCATAATCTGATCCGAATACCCCTGATACTGGGGGGGGGGAAACTCCCACCATCGATTACAACGGGGGGGTGGGAAAACTCCTACCATCGATTACAACACGGGGATTTGGTGCCCTGGTGAGAAGGCCTAGTCGCAATGTAGGCCCTCAGATGGATGAATGCTTTCTTTTGAAAGGAAGGGTCTTTCCAGCTGGTGTATTAGATTTTATTTTGTTGGTCCAATTTGAGATATTTAACAAACTTTTTTTTGGCCGAATGTGTTTCTCAAAGATTCAAAATTTTTTTTATTCAACTTCACTAGACCGGAAGGTGAAATTTGATTCCCCAAATCTTGTATAAGATGATAGTAAATAACAAATTAATTTCTAAAACTAAAGTTAATTTGATCCTTGATTCAACTAATTATACCTTAGTTTTCGAAATTTTCTCTTGATCTTTCATAAAACCATAATCAAATTTTATTGTTGGAGTTTTCTAGTAATAAGGAAAGAAAAGAACATCTTATTTTCATATAGTGAACAAGAGAAATAATCAAATCGTATTCTTTTTTATCTCTATATATGTTCGGCCTCTCCCTGATGGAGATCCCAAATTCGCCACTGCATATTTGAAGCAAATTGATTAAACACAAAAAGCAACATTGGTTTGTTTTATATTTAATATGATATATGGGAGTATACTAAAGACCAACCAAAATAACGATTAGAAGTTGGAAAAGTTTACTACTCCAAATAAAATAGTCAAAAAATGGCTCTTAAGAAAACCCGAACGGGTCATGTTGGATTTCGTAAGCTCTGCTTGGTGACTTGTTTCTTTTTTACCCTTTTAGAACTTTCTTTTTACTCTTGAATCAATTCAGATTGTCTCAAGAAATTATCATAGCTTGTCTCGTCTGGCAGAGAATTTTGTTATCAGTTTTTGACCATGCACGATATGATTTTCTTTCAAAAATTCCAAAGAGAGTCTTCCTCATTGTTCTACCAAGCCAACACAAATACCAAGTAGATGACACAATTAGCTCAAGGATAACAAGCTAGAAATGCAAAAAACGGCACCAGCAAATTGACCCAGGAAAAAAAACCAAGGGGTTGGCCTAATCGTTGTGGCACTCGCCGCACTCCCTTACCAAGTATAATACTTGGGTTTCGAGTCTTATCTCTGCGAATTCCAGAACCCCTTCCCTTATCCCCTCCTATCGATGGGAAAAAAAAAATCCCCAGAAAAAGCCTCCCATCCCACACCAAGGGAAGGATAAAGCCATCAAAGCACACGATTCAGCACGTGAAGGGATGAGGCAAGTAGCATGGCAATCAATTGTTTGGGATACAACACATCAAGACCTCGCTTTTCCAAGAGGAATAAAATCGAAGGAAACAAACATGACGTAAAAGCCATGTCCAGTAAAATCAGATTAAAAAAAAAAATTTACTTTCTTTAACAACTGGAGTACTACTTTGTTATGGTAATCATACCCAAAAAAAATCAGAAAGTCTACACTCACATAATTTGTGCACAGATTGTGCACAGATTTTATGGTGGGGCCCACCACGGATCCCACACAAATTATCCAAGCCATTCATTAAATGTAAAACATTTTTTCAAGGGTTTCCGTAAAAAATAATCTCAATCTAATACCTATAGGTGCTCGATCCAATCATATAACTTTTCATTATCCGAAAATCTAAATGAAAAGTTAGATGGTTGGATGAAGCACCTGTAGGTATAGGATTGAGTTTATTTTTTACGGAGACCCTTGAAAAAATGTTTTACATTTAATGAACGGCTCGGATGATTTGTGTGGGACCTGTGGTGGGCCCTATAATGAAATCTGTGCACAATCTTTGCACAGATTGCTGTGTGTGTTGCACAATTCAAAAAAAAATACAGTAGGTTTATGGTTAACTTTGGGGAGTGATTGTCACTCTCCTTTTTGTTAATGTCACTCCCCTTTATGTCTTAATTAGATAATTTGATTTGTGAGAGAAGGGAAATGACATTAACAAAAAAAAATGATTGACAAAATCAATTCCTTAACTTTTTAGCTACCGTAAACTTATTTTGTCCTCCTATTTTTACCTAACCAAAAAGAGAGAAACTACTAGTTTAACCAATTGTCCTTTCCTACTTTTTCCTTTACTTTTCTTTGTTCTCTTTTTAGGAGGTCGATATTATCGGGAAGCGGGGGGCTGCTATAATATCGAAGCGGGGGCTGCTGTCCCAATTTCTGGGCCCAATCCGGTCTCGTTCCGATGATCGAAATTGTTCGCTTTGTAGAGCTCGTCGAGTAGAATAACTATTAAAAAAATTAGCTTAATTGGATATCATTAAATGCCTTATTGGAGCCCATATAACTCTCGGTCCATGGGTTACAATGGATTTGATCTAGTGTTTCGGATCCATTCTTTTCAAGATAAAAAGGTTCCGATCAAGCATTTAATGATAGCCAATTAAGCTAATTTTTTGCATAATTGTTCTACTCGACGAGCTCTACAAAGTGAACGATTCTGATCATCGGAGCGAGACCGGAGTGGGACCAGAAATCAGGCACAGCAGCAAGGACCGTAGCGGTCCCCCCCCCCCCTCCCCCATATTATAGGGATTGGATCCTCTCCGGTCCTGAACGATCCAATTTCGGCCCATTTTGGGCTCCTTTCAGGCCCACGTAATTCAATCTGTTTGCTTTTTAGAAAACGTCGAGAAAGTAAATCAAGCCAAAAATCTAGTTGATCGGATGCCATTTATTATTGTTTTGAAAAACATCTATATATATATATATATATATCTTGCCCAAAAGAGAGGGAAACAATCGATTGAAACCCATTAATCGCAAAATATATTCATTTCGGAATCATTTCAAATGTATCTGATCAACTTGATTTTTGGCATATTATGTATTCTCGACGTGTTCTAAAAAGTGAATGGCTTGGATCATTGACGCAGGCCCCCGAAAAGAGTCAAAACAAGTCGAAACTTGACCATCCAGAGTCCATTAATAGAACCAAAGAGGATCCAGTTCCATATCGAAATATGCATTTGTACTGCTTAATTGACTGTTGATTTCAAAATCAAGAGCCATAATGTGTACTCTTTTTCTTCTTTTTTTTCGTGTGCCACTACCACTAGCAATGTCTACCACAAAAAGACTTGAAAAAATTAGTCAAATTGGTTCTCATGCATCTTTATAATGGGGATATAAAAGCACCTATAAACCTAATAACATGTTCACACAAATCTCAACCGGCTGCAGTACCAAGAAAATGACCCAGATTCCATTGCTGGAAGATTTCTTTGTGGATTACAACCAGTTAACCAAGTACTAACAACGTACTAATCAAAAGATAATTAAAGAGCTTCCTAAATTAGATTAGTAACAATACTGAAAGTAGTTATACACAGACATATATATAATTCATTCTGAATAATAGTAATTTCTTTTGATCTGTGTAGCTAAACTTTCTCTATCGTTTTTTTTTTAAACGGAGGAACAGTCCTACAGCTAAGCCGTTAAAGGGTCTCGACCGCACAACCCAAACCTCCGGGGAAGCTAGCGTGACCACACCAGTCACAGCCCCCCACTTACTGCAAGATACTCATCCTGTGGGGAATCGAACCCTCAAACCTTGAGGAGTACTCCCAAAGCTTGGGCATCTGTCCGAATCACTAGGATAACCCCTGCGTGTGTGACTTTCTCTATCGTTGAATATCCAGCTTGACGTAATTCTTATTTCTCAAGTATGTTTTAAAATTACCCCCTGTGATTATAAACAAAGTTTTCCTAATGCAAAAGGGGATGCAATAGCTAAGTTAGGTTGCGAAAAAGATGTCCCAAAATCTAATTGCTGTTCCTTACTGGACTTGCAAGTTGCAACCAAGCACAGTACAAATAAAGATAACTCTTCTGAATCCCACCCAGTTTTGGGTCTAGATAGCTAGCTAGCTTATCCCACTTCCTTTTCTTTTTGTGTTGGCAATTTTCTTTTTGTAACTTGGTATTAGAGTCTGTTTACGTAGATTTCAACTAATTCTAGAGTCCAAATATTAGCAATCGGGTAAAATCTCTAGTGACCCACCTCAAAGGTCATTTGCTGGCAGCAGCACTCGAACCTGCAAGCTCCGGAATAAGCTCCTTTGAATCTTCGATCATTATTCGCTCCGGATTCGGGGGTGCAGTAGTGCATCCCCATGTAGTGCGGCTGTTGTGCACTACACCAGCAGTCAATTTCATAGCTTTGCCACAGATGTTGTGGTCCTCTCATTGGATCCAGGAACCAAACTAAACATAACCCCCCCTAGCACGGAGCAATATGGTCTAAAAGCAGATAGCGTGATTGAAAATTTGTAAAACAAGAGATGTACAGAGTCAATGCTGAGGTTTTGTGTGCTGGCCAGGAACTTCACAAGAGGGCTTGAAGCCAGACCAGCTTGGCCTACTGTTCAGACCATGCTATGTTGGAAATGTTCCTCGTGACAATTGACCTGATTTATTTCGGAAGTCCGTCCTCTCTTAAACTTTTGGTTCTGGTGAATTATGTAGATCCTCTTAATCATTGTTGCGAAATGTGGTTCTTTATTTTCTTGAGAAGGCCCTTTTCAAACAGGAAGCTGTTATGCAGTTCTTGTTGTCCAAGGCGTTTTCAACGTCTAGAAGATATCGCTTCCCATTTTGGATTTGAGAATTTGATGATCTGGATTTTTCCGGCCTAATTGTTCGATGGAATGAACATCACTTTGAGATTGGTTTTTCCATCAGTCTAGAATATTGTAATACCAGTTGCAATACAAAAATATTCGGCCACATTGAAAAATGGTTATCGAGGCCATATATTACTTTTGTTGAATAACATCTACTAATAGTTAATGACTTCTTTTCCATTGTTTGAGAGCTTGTGATAGAAGGTTCCATCTTTCAACTTCACTTCGTTTACAACTCCAAAAGCTAAGGCACGATGGTGTTTAACGCGGCACGATGGTGTTTAACGCTCTGATCTCGATTCAAAATGATCTATTTGAGCAACGAATTACCAAAATTCATCTGGCCCAATGTTCGCATTCCCGATTATTGACTGTGATGAGGTAGACGTATAACTTTTTGTGGTTGGGGTAGATCACGCAAAATGAAACTGTGCTAAATTGTTCACGGATATAAAGTTCTATTGGAATCAAGACCAACATATTCTCCAACAACATCAACAAAAATGATTACAGCAAGCGTGTGGCATCTATGTCAAGGTCCTCCCCACTTCCTAAATGGTCTTGTTGTGGACATTTGCGGTTGCTTTCCGAGATGACCTCGATGATAAGGCCTCAAATTTTTTTTTTTTAACTCGTCTAGAATATCAGTAATTTAAAAATTATACCGATCACATATCAATTAGTGCACGATCTTGATACATTTTTTTTTGACACGATAGAGTTTGAATTGAGTGTGTCAATATGTTTGTTCCAAGGTAAATGTGTGTTGGAGTAGTAATCAAAACCCGATCAACATACTACATTTTTTGTCTCAAAAAAGTCTAAAAATAAGTGATCATGAGAGTACGTTGGTCCAAAATGACCCACAAATCTTCCCAACCAAGATGCGATTGAGAGACTCAAGAAGAGATCGTTACAACTGATCGATGATGCATTGTTGAAAATTTCCAATTCTCCGTGTAGTATGTTTCACAAGTGTGAATTTATAGCCAGAGCCCCCTCGAGCCGCCATTGTTTTCAATGGCTCTCATTTAATAAACATAAATATTATGTTGGCTTCTTCCCTCTTGTCGATAAACATGTGCTCGTAAAGAAAAAAATTCACAGCTCCTGGGACACGTGTTGTGCCATGGTGCCCTAGGTATTGGCAGCTGTGCTATCCCACCGCATGGTTTCATCGCTCTCTTAATCTCACTTTCCGTTTCAGCAATCAATGGTCTAGGTTTTGAACAAACTTTTTCCTTGAAGAGTTTTTTAAAATGTCTAAAACACTTTTGGACAAAGAGATTGAGTGCCTCCCTAGCCGAAAGTTGTTGGATCATAAACATGATTTAGTTCTTGATCCAATATATATTGGAAGCCAAAGTCAAGCCCAGAGCACATGTATAAATCTAGAATTCTTTATAAGAAAAATATCTTATAATATCTTTAGACTAGAACCATCCATGAAGTAGTATAAAGAGGGGTGAGTTCTAATCATTTTGTACAAAGCAAAAAATATTTGAGTTCTATTGTAATACAAATACCCCTTCTTCCTTCCTTGTCGTAAATATTTCTTCGTCTTCCATTCCTTCTCTCTGTTTTTTCTAAAAATCTTACTCTTGGTTTTCTCTCTGTTTTCTTGTTCTTGGTGGTCACTTTCCGTATTTGTGTTCTTAGTTGTTTTTTTCAAGATCCATAAACAGAGAAACTCCACATACAATGCTCTATATGTGAAGTATACTATCAGCCATGTCTTGGTTCTTAGGTAAAGTGATAAGTTTGTTTCTCAAGACAAGGTTATAGGTAAAGTGAAAAGTTTGTTTCTCAAGACACGGTTATACTAGGGTTATACTAGTATTCAGTAAGGTTATAGGTTATAGTGTTCCGGTTGGTGTGTGTGACAAGTTATATACACTCTACGAGACTTGTTTATTGCTTGTTTGATTTTCTTTCTTTGAATTTGTTTTGACAATGATTTTTTCAATTGGAGATTTGCGTTTTTAATTAGGAACAACCCGATGTTCCTTGATGCAACAGGGAAATATTTATGTTGTTTCAAAAGGTGTTGACCCTATATGACTTTGATCGATCAACATATTTTGGTTCGACTGTACAACATTTTTCTGGTTCAAATGTAGACCTAGAGGCCGTGGGGTGTTGGCACGATGACGTCACGAATCCCCTTTTAGTGGTTGTTTGAGACTACACCCCTTTTAGTGGCTGTTTGAGACTACAAGAGACAAGAGATCAAAATCCATTGAAAGAGACAAGGAGATCAAAATCCATTGAAATGAGGGACTATACAAAACAGCCCAGGGTTCGATCAACTTCTTTCGCAACTGTTTTGGACATATCAGATCAAACATGTAGGTTGATTGGTTTGTATTTATTTAGTAAAGCAAAAGACGATTCTCTTGTAATCAAAGCATCTGTTTAATTTCTCTACAGATCGAATGGGGTACAAATTGATGATACACAAATTTTGCATTGGCGGAGGATGACCTCCCTTACATATATGCTACCCCTTTGGTTTTTTGCACTAGTGGAAAAATCGAAGCCTAATCCTAGGTTGTATTTCCGGGCTTGTGGGTATGAAATTGTGAAATAAGGATGGATATTATGGCCTGCACTCCATTTTCCGAGGTTAATTGTTGTAGTAATTTCATCTCCCAAACACCCTCCTTCTTGTTGTTGATAATCAAATTTGTCACCACATTAACTTCTTTACATCTCGGCAGTAACAATGGAAGATTTGGAATACACTTGTCCTACTACAACTTTTGAAGGTTGTCCTCTTATTTTTTCTTAACCAAATAAGAGCCAAATAAGAGAGAAATTACTTTTTTGTGTGTGCATTACATTGCTGGAAGATTTCTTTGTGCATTATAACCCGTTAACCAAGTATTATTCCATTCCATCCCCGAGTAGTACAGTACTCAGTAGTCCTTATTACAACACTAACAAAGTTGCACTGTGCTTCACATGTGATCTCACTGAAAAAAACCCCCATTAGTACGGAAATGGGGAGGTGTTGTCCCGGCCGAGCGGGTCCACTCCGGTTTCACTCTAATGATCGGAAACGTTTACTTTGTGGAGCTCATTGAGTAAAACAACTATGCAAAATATCAGCTTGATCGATCGGATATCATTAAGTGCCTGATTGAAACACGTACACACTTAACTTGCCAATAAAAGGTTGAGAGTTGCAAGCAAATACGTTTAGGCATCTAGGTTTAAAAAAAATTACTCCTCACCACTCTACAAAGCTTAATATCTTGTGTTTAGTATTTATTATTATTAGTAGTAGAAAAATACAAGTATCTGGATTACATCAATTGAGACATAAACCCAAAATCATACTAAGACCAATTGAAAGCTCATTAAGTGAAAAAATAACTCAAATGTATAACCTCCATTCCGGGAAAGAAAGAATCAAGACCCCACGATTTTTCCTATGGAAGTGTATAGGAGTGATCAACTAAGCTAGTTTAAGTTGATTAATTGAAAGAGGAAAATGTAAGAGACCTTTAGTTGCAAGCGGCATCCAAATGACTAGCCCAAGTAACAGGCGGAATTAGGCCGAGTTTTTCTTGGGGGCTAAATGAGCTTATTTTTCTTTGTATTTTGTGATGGAATTTTTCAGCCCCTTTATCCCGTTTAGCCTCTTTAGCCCCGTAGAGAAACTACAAGGGATCTATGTACAATTAAAGAATTTTAGGGGAGATCAAAGTAATCCACCCCAAAATTTGACAATGGAGTGATTTCCGTACTCATTTTTTCACTAACCACACTTCCATTTTTCTTTTTTGGCCCCGTTCCAAAAATATTTTTAAAAAATAAGCAATTTATTTCACATTTTCAAACTTAAAAATAAAATAAATAAAAAATAATTTTTTAATTTTTTTTGCATCGTTTCAAACAAGATCCATATTGCATATTTTTAGATTTCAATAAGTCCATAATTTTTTATCTTGAAATTTTCTTTTTAAAAAACAATGACTTATTTTTGGTTCCGGAACAGAGCCTTAGTCTCTGAAGTTATTAAAATACCCTTCCACTTACTACTCATATAATTTCGTTTTGTTGGAGCAATAGACCTTACAAATAGTAGTAAATAAAGTTCGTCACGCGCCACTTGAATGGGAGGTTTTGCTTTGTTCACGGACACGTATATAAACGCACACGTATAAATAATCAAAATCAGGACATGCGATATCCATGCTTCGTCTCTCTCTCTCTCTCTCTCTCTCACGTCGCCTCCTTGATCCTCGTAGTAGGTACGTCATTCTCCGACTACTCTCTCCTTCTAAACGGATCACATTTACTGCTCAAATGCATGCATTAAATCCACGCCACGAATCACTATCTCGTTGTAGTAACATCCTAAAACCCTAGATCGTTGTAGCTTTGGTTTTTTATTTAACACGTAGTGCGCCAATGTTAAAATGCTGTCGTCTGGAATGTGTTCTGTTTCAGATGGTGAATTGTGATATATTTGTCCAGCTTAGGTGGCTTAAGCAAATTCATCATGATTCGTTATCTACATGTGCTTAATTTGATTGAATTCCATTCAAATTGGTGGTAGTAGTAGAGCATTGAAATTGAGAGAGGGAGTGTAAGGTTAGGTTTTGTAGAGATGGAGGATCAAATGGGCGAGGACTTTTTTGATAAATTGGTTGACGACGATAGTAATGGTTTCGCTGGATGTGGCCCTAGTTTTATAGAACATGAAGTGAACGAAGAGGCGAAAGCATTTTCAAACTTATGTATAGGTGACAATGTCAATAGTGGGGACAATGGCGAAAGGGAGTCTGGTGGTGGGGTTGTGTCAAAATCCTTGGACGGTCATCGGGACATTGTGTCTGCTGAGGGGAGTGTTTTAGTAGCCCCTGATAATGTAGTTCAATCAAGTGATGCTGCATTGGAAGCAATAGGTGAATTAGACTTGCAAAAGAGCAGAAATGGTGTAACAAGTGGAACGGGTGTGAAGGAGGTTGATTGGAGTTCATTTAACTCCGCTTCAAATAGCCGTTTCGGATCGTATTCTGACTTTTTGAATGAAGTGGGTGTTAGCTCAGGAGATTTGGATAGGAAGGATGTGGTCAGTGTCTCTGAAGATGGTCGATATTATGGATCACAAACCGAGAAGGCCATTGATGGGCAGGACTTAAATAGCAGTCAAAATTGGGAAAACCTCTATCCAGGGTGGAGGTATAACCCAAGCACTGGGCAATGGCATGAGATTGAAGGCTATGGTGTGACTGTGAGTACCCAGGACAATTTGTATACCAGTTCCACATCAGCCGGTGATAATGCAGTTACAGAGCAAAGGTCAGATGCTTATTGTTTTCACCAACCAGTAGCAGAATATGGGACGGCCAATGTTTCTAACTGGAATCAATGTTCGCAACAGAAGGTGGAGGAGTATCCAGCCTATATGGTTTTTGATCCGCAGTACCCTGGGTGGTACTATGACACAATTGCCCAAGAATGGCGGCTCTTTGATTCGTACAAGGGAGTAATGACTCAGCCGTACAAGGGAGTAATGACTCAGCCAACCAATGTTAGTCATAACCAACAGAGTCAAGATAGTGGCTCTTCCACAGTTCACCTCTTACCTGCCGAAAATCGTAGCATTCGTGAGAACTTTGGTCGAATTGGGAAGTTTGAGTCTCAAGGCCTGAGTATCGAAGGCCAAGTATCTGCGAGTCATTACAATCGGCAGAATAGGAGTACGTGGCAAACGGCGTCACTTCCTAACAGTGGGGTTATAGAAATTTTTGACAATCAAGTGTCGCATAATCCATACGCTCAAACTTATCGTGCAAGCAATTCCGCTGATCAACAAATGTGGTTACCTGAGCAGACAAGTCACAGAATTGGGAGTGCTATTAGCATTTCCGATCAAACCTGTATCCCTGGTGTAAACTTTCCTGAGCATAGTAATCAGCATAAGCCGGAACCTAGCAGTCCAAGCCCACAGGTGCATGTCTCACCTGTTTACTTTGGAAGTCAGAAATCACCTGATTTTTCACAGCCACTGCAGCATGGCAGTCAGTTCCCTAATGCCTCCAGTGAGGGGAGGTCACCAGCTGGGCGGCCTCCACATGCTCTCGTGACTTTTGGATTTGGTGGAAAACTTATAGTCATGAAAGACAACAGTTCTTTAACCAATTCAGCATGCGGAAGCAAGGTATTACTCCCTTTACTTTGTACTGCATAGCTTCAATTGGTTTTTTATTCGTTTTTTTTTTTTAATTTCTTCTTTGTTAATTTAGTTGCTATAAAAGGTTTCATTTGTAAAGTTTATTTCATTTAAAGGACTCAGCTGATGGTATCATTAGTGTTCTCAACTTGATGGATGTTGTCATGGACAAAACTGATGCTTCAAGCATAGGATTAGGAGCCCGTGATTATTTCCATGCTCTATGTCAGCAATCTTTTCCTGGTCCATTGGTTGGTGGGAATGTTGGAAGTAGAGAGGTTAATAAATGGGTTGATGAGAAGATTGCTAGCTGTAAATCTCCGGACATGGAATACAGAAGAGGTGAACTTCTAAGGTTGTTGTTCTCTTTGCTGAAAATAGGATGTCAATATCGTGGTAAACTTCGATCACCCTGTGGAACTGACCAAGCAGTGAAGGTAAATTTTGTTTACTTGGCTTATTTTGTTTTCTTGTTTCTGTTGCGTTCATTTATATTGCTTGCGATGTTTATGTAGGAACATATTGGAGGTTGAGTGGTCGACCCTCAGTCCACTTGCTATTATTATTCCTCTTTTAGGATAGAGAATGCGCATTTCTCTTTCTTGCCGCTTAGGAATATTTCAAGTTACAGTCATTAAGAAATGCCGCCTCTTTTTCTAGATACAGAATCATTGTTAGTGCACGTGCATGTGTTCCAAACAAGAATAAAATGGGTACTAAGAGTATCCACAATGCTATAACCAAAAGTAAGAGGGTTTTAAAGTTAGTTCAAAATATGGCTCACAGTGCTATAATCAAACTTAACAACCTCCTTAGAAATAATCAAATTTTGGACTTTAGATAACCAAAACTAGCAACCTTTTGACAATAACCAAATTAATAGACCCTACATATTCTCAATCAAATATACCAATTATTATACAAAAATGTTCTATCTCTCTTCCCTTTTCCTCTCTCTCTTTCTTTTCGAACAATATTTTCAAAAAAAAATATTTTACTAAAAAAATGTTTTTTTTTTTAGAAAACAGTTTTCTGAAAATAGTTTTTTTCCAAAAAAAAGTTTCAAAACTATTTTCTATTTTTAGTAATTAGTTTTTATTAGTTTCAAAACTATTTTCTACTGTTCACAGTTTTTAGTTTTTTAGTTTGACAAGATGATGCGATAAGATTTGGTTATCTAATTTTGATTATGTCATTGTAGACATCTACATTGCTAATAACCTTTCCAATCTCTTAAGTCTTAAATGAATAATCAAATGTTGATGTGGCAACTTTTGGTTATCAATTTTTGATTATAGCAGTGTGGATACCCTAACTAGCTGCATGGACTGTTGGCTCTTGAAATCCTTAACATGTAGATACCCAGACCCAACAAGGATGAGCAGAGAGCCCATGATGCCCATCCTTACTTATGGTCCTATCTCAAGTTTACTTATCCACCCACCTTAATAACTTGTACTGCTATTAAGTCTTGCCTACTATGAAAGTTCTCTATATGGGATTCTGCAAAGCCCTGATAATTTAACAACTCCTAATGAAGCCCTGATAATTCTTTTTTGTTTGTTTAGAGTAGTCATGAATATGTAACATAATAATAAGTTATATTTTTTGTTGTCCCTAATAAAAAAGTAGGATTTCAATTCAATAATTTATAATTTAATGATGTGTGTTGTGCAGTCTAAGTTGGCATCCTATTTGTTTATTTGTTAGCATTTATCGCCTCATTTTGACTGCCCTCTTTTGGTTTTGATTAATGAGATATGGTCTTGTCTCGGGTTTCTTATTTTGACTAGGAAAGTGATTGTCCAGAATTAGCTGTAGCTCAGCTCTTCGCATCTGCCAAGAGAAATGTTGGACCATATGGCGCTTTTAGTCGCTGCTTGCAGAACTTTCCTTCTGAAGGGGAGATTCAGGTTGACTTATTTCTTTTGTGTGGTTTCTCCATATATTTGTCCCAGAGAACTTCAAGTACTTCCACACTTAATGAAGTTGTTTGGTGCTATAGGCTACTGCTTTTGAGGTCCAGAAGCTTCTGATTTCTGGTAGAATAAAAGAGGCTTTACTGTGTGCACAGGAAGGTCACTTGTGGGGGCCAGCCCTTGCTCTGGCAGCTCAACTTGGTGACAAGGTGGTTGTTTCTTTAACTTCCCTTTCTTATCCTGTCTCTTCTTGGTCCAAATTTATGAAGTAGTCCGTGTACGAGACTTATCACAGTTCGTTCTTTTGAATTTATGCAGTTTTATAGTGATACTGTAAAACAAATGGCACTTTGCCAGTTAGTTGTGGGATCTCCTCTGAGGACGGTATGCCTGCTTATTGCTGGGCAACCTGCTGATGTGTTTTCAAATGGCATGTGTACTAGCAGTCTGCCTGGTGCGGTAAATGGATCTCAACATTCCTCTCAGGTGATATGCAAGCTCGAAACTATTTCTGAACAAAAGAAAAAAGAAGAGTGACTTTCTGGCCAAATTTCTGTTATCATTCCATGCCTCTTTTGGTCATGTTAGCATACAAAGGATGCCACCACGGGAAAGGTGGTCTTTAGAAACCGTTATGCCTTTTTAATTGGACAGCACTAGCACAGCAGTAGTCATGGTAGAATTTTTGCAAGAAAACTATGGAGTAGAAAGTAGGATTTTGAGACCATGGAACTCTACCTAAAGCTACAGTTGTATAAAACTAGATACTTCTAAATCAACAAATCATACGAAATAGGACTCTGCATATCTGTCAATGGCTCGACTAATTTCAAACAAGATGTATAATAAAGCAACGAAGCATATTACTAAGCAGTAGCTTGAATGCCATGTAGTCATAATACCTCTACTACTAAGAGTCTAAGATTCTCTTTAATTAAAAGAATTAACATGTGGATTGATGAACTTTAGTTACCACGAAAACCATGATACCATAATGCTTTCCACCCTGAGAAGCCTTCAGCCCTTCAGTATCCCCTATTCTATCTATGTGTTTAAAGAGGTTTAAACTCAAAGAATAAAAGCATTGAGTACCCTGTTCCTCTCAGATTAAACTCTGTAATCTGTATGTTAACTTCAGAAGATTGAAGCATCAGAAAGTCATTGATTCATTATGGCTACGATAGTATGATTGCCTTGTTCAAGTCACGCTGGAGAGAGCTTTTGGTCTCCTTGTCATGATCTCTGCTTTCATGGTTATCATGTATCTTTTTTGGAAATTGATTTTGGCACTCCAGTTTTGGCCATTGGCACTCCGCTTTGTGTGTAAATCATGTGAGATTGCAAAACAAAAAGTGGAGTGCCACTGGCTAAAACTAGAGTGCCAAAATCACATCCCAGCTTTTTTATTCAGCTATTTGTTTATTTAGGTTTGCAATGGAGCTAGTTGTACGCTTGACAACTGGGAGGAGAATTTAGCTATCATAACAGCTAACAGAACAAAAGATGATGAGCTTGTGATTATTCATTTCGGAGATTGCCTATTGAAGGAGAGGGGTGAGGTATGCTCTTTGGGTTCCTTTGAAGTTTTAGTTCCTTTTAAGTTTTTTCCCCTCTCCCTAGAAGTCTGCTTATGACTGCAGGGAAAAGTGAGGGAGTAAAACCCAAAGCAAACAAATTTGCCTTTTTGGTAGTTATTCTTTCTCACGGAGTATCATACTATCTTCAACTGAACCAATTAGTTGCCTGGCTCTGTTATTATTAGCCGATATGTAATTAAAACAGTCGTGACTTTAATCCATTTCTTTCCGTACGTCGGTGGTTGTTCTGGTTTGTGATGAGGGATGTTCTGCAGATTCTTGTGGCCCATATTTGTTATTTAGTTGCTGAAGCGAACTTCGAGTCTTATTCAGACAGTGCACGAGTCTGCCTTATTGGTGCAGATCATTGGAATTTTCCTCGAACATATGCTAGTCCCGAGGCCATTCAGGTGTGCTTCACTCTCTTGTATCCCATACAGTTCCAAATACACTGGGTTATGCTCTACTTCATGAGATATTTATGGAATGCATGCTGGTTGGTGCGGTTGTAATAATGCAGTAATGCCTATGATGAATGATTTTTAGCATCTCTCTCTCTCTCTCTCTCTCTCTCTCTCTCTCTCTCTCTCTCTCCCTGGTCATAATGGATACATGCAGTAATTTGAACACTTTGTGGATTGCATGGTCAATAAGTTTATGATTTCACCCCCATTTTTAGTATTTTGGTTTCTGTACTTTCTCTATCTCCTGAATATTGTAAATGAATAGCGTCTTGAAAATGTGGACAGAGGACAGAGTTATACGAATATTCAAAGGTCCTGGGAAATTCTCAATTCATTGTACGACCTTTTCAACCATACAAGCTTATCTATGCACACATGCTGGCCGAAGTTGGAAAAGTTTCAGATTCTTTGAAGTACGGATTCTGAAATTCTTGTTCAGATATGATTGTGCCTCTTTGCCTTCGATCTTGTAATGCTTATGTGCTGCCCCTCAGATACTGTCAAGCTATTTTGAAGTGCTTAAAAACTTGTCGGTCACCTGAAGTGGATGCATGGAAAATTTTAGTCCTTTCTCTTGAGGAGCGGATAAAAATTCACCAGCAGGTATGTCTACCATGTTGGGTTTATTCCCTCCAGATTATCATTCTGGTACCTTACGTTTACGTTTACGTTTTACAGGGTGGATTCTCATCTAATTTGGCTCCTGCAAAACTGGTGGGTAAATTGCTCAATTTGTTTGATAGTACTTCTAATCGTGTTGTGGGAGGACTTCCACCACCTGTACCATTGATATCACATGCTAGTTCACAGCGCAATGAACATGATTGTCAAAAAGTTGGCCCAAGGGTGTCTAACAGTCAATCAACAATGGCCATGTCTTCTTTGGTTCCTTCAGCATCGACAGAACCAATAAGCGAATGGGAAGGTGGGAGCAACCGATCGCGGCACAATAGAAGCATTTCGGAGCCAGACTTTGGTAAATCACCAATAAAGGTAAATACTACTATGTTTTCAGCGAATGGAAAGTTCCTGCTTCCTAACCACTTTTAGATGCTTCTCTTTAGCTTATTATAGTTGCAATTTCTACTAGTGTTGTTTCTGTTTGTACTACAACCTCTTTTGCCTAATGTCACACAAAATCATTAACACCTCTCATTGTGGCAGAGAGAGGGGGGTGATACAAGTATTACCAGCATGAGTTATTTTTCCATTTGAAGGTTAAGCATAAGCCTAGGGGTTTTGAAACTCAGCCTAACCTAGAGGCAGCCCCCAACCCACCCGGACATTTGTTTTTTACTCAAGATTTTTATTTAGTTTTTTTCACTTTCTTTGACTAGATAGAGACAGAACATTATCGATGTTCTACATCAAATTAGGAAAAGGTTCACAAAGTCCCTACTGAGCTGTAGAGGAATACTCTTTGGGCTTGGCACACAGATAGTCCCCTACTTGGTTAAATCCGAGTTTCTACTTCTAAGTAGCACTTCTGCTATTCAATCATAGAATTGATTCTGATCAAGCTGAAAAGCTTGTTCTATTGTATTAGTGTAGCGCTAACGAACAAGGAAGGCCCCAATCTGAATATCTTCATCCCACATCGAAACGTAAGGATTGCCTTAGTGTACTTGAACAGGCTTCTGAGTGCTGAGAAAGACCTTGTAGTTGTAGTAATAGAGTGTTCTATCTCTGCCGGAGTGTTCTGACTTTGCTTTTCATGGCGTTGATTTATCTAAGGATGGAAGCTTCCCTGATATGAAAGGAAACACCCCAGGCACAGGTGGGTCTTCTCGTTTTGGTCGTTTCCGCACAAATCTATTTCAAAAAACCATGGGGTTGGTATTAAGGTCCCGCCCAGATCGACAGGTAAGTTTTGGGTCTATCTCTCATGTTTCATCCTGTTTCTTTTTCTTTTGTGTTGTTTGTCTCGAAGCAATTTGATCACTAATCAGCTTGAATAATTTCTGGCTTACATCGATCATTGAACTTTCCATTTTCTCTCCTGAAGGCTAAGTTGGGCGAGACAAATCGGTTTTATTATGATGAAAAGCTGAAGAGATGGGTCGAAGAAGGGGCTGAAACCCCGTCTGAGGAAGCAACCTTGCCACCTCCACCACGGAATGCAGCTTTCCAGAACAGAATGCCTGATAACACTTTGAAAGATGGACCTAATCTTGATAAGTTACATTCTAATGATGGATCAGACCATGAAAACCAAAGTCCCTTGGAATTGAACTTAGGGAACCAACCAATTCCACACAGTTCAGATCAGTTCTCTGCCCGTGGACGCATGGGTATTCGTGCAAGGTACAAGTAGGAAGTGACATAAAGCTTCTTTTGGGTTTTCATCATTTCTACCTAAGTTTTTTGTTTTTGGTTTGTTTATTGGTGGGGTGGGGTGTACACTCCGGTTCGGGCCATCTGCAATTTCACTTACTGTTTAACTCTTGCATTGGGATAACCAGGTATGTTGACACTTTCCACAAGGATGGTGCAGCCCCACCAAACTTATTTCGATCACCTTCTCTTCCAGCTGGAAAACCTGGGGTTGGTCCCAATCCCAAGTTTTTCATCCCTACTCCAAGGGCTTTGGGAGATGAAACAGTACAAACAACAGAAGACTTGCAAGAAGCTGCTGTTAACAACAAAAGCCCCTCTACATCCAATGAGAGCAATCCATTTTCATCTCCACCAACATCAACCTCATCGACAACGACAATGCACCGGGTGCCTAGCATGGATAATATCGCAAGAAGAGGAACTGGAGCTCTGGGAAACGACAAAGGATCCCTTCCCCCTCATTCTAGGCGTACAGTGTCATGGAGTGGGAGCTTTTGTGATCCATCTAATCCTTCTAATGGGACAGAATTTAAACCTCTTGGAGAAGTAATGCCTCAACCTTTGCTTATGCCTGGAAACTCCTCATCGATGCAGGTCTCTTTGAATAGCTGCAATCTTGGGAATGACCTCCATGAAGTTGAACTTTAAGATGGGTTTGGATCGTGGATTTATGGAGGGATTTCCAGTAAATAAATTTAACTTCTTCACTTCAGTATCTTCTCATCTTTTCCATTACCTTTTTTTCCTTGCCTCCATATATCCTTGATCCAAATTGCTTGGGAAAAAGATTGATATACGCCTCACAGCGAGTCAGTGACATTTGCCACACAATGACAGACATTCTCGACCCCGAGTAGCTTGAAATGAGGGTTGAGTGATCGCGTTTGTGGTGTCTGGTAATTTTGATTTTTGGTGAAAAGCCTTAAAGCAGATGGACACAGATGCCATCCCTACAAGATTTGTGCTTATTGGCAATGATGTACAGGTCATTTGATGATTTCGTTAGATACAAATTGGTTTAGTGGTAGAAGAGGGTCTGGAAGAGCAGCCCTTTCACTCGATTCATTAAGAAAAATTAGTGCGAATTTTGATACAATTTTTTCTCTGCCCAAGTTGATAATCAGGTCTCAATGTAAACAGCAATATCAGCCATGAAAGGCTGAAAACTTTTGGTTCTACTCTTTTCGTGCAGAAATCTCTCTCTCTCTCTCTCTCTCTCTCTCTCTCTCTCTCTCTCTCTCTCTCTCTCGCTAACACACACGGCTCTGTTTTTGCTTTGTATTTTTTCTTGTTTGCGTTATTGTTGTTCTTTCCAGCTCAGCTCTTGTTGTTTGGAATCCTATTGAAGATGTAGAGGGCACATTTTGAGTTTAATAAGTGACATTACACTTTAAAGCGAGCTTAATTTGTTTTTCAAATGAGATGGTTGCACAATTTCTCTGAACATAGGAAAAAAAACAGTGCCAGTCGGGCACATGTAATTTATAAATTACGTAACACAAACTATATTGTAGTATTTCCATTAGCGACTAATAATCCTGCTATACAAAAAGTAGCTTCATCCCAACAACACCCCCCCCCCCCCTCCTTTTTTTTTTAAAGTAGTTCTACAGTTTTCAGGTTACTATTTGTATTTACTAAAAAAAAAAAATTGTATTCTCCAATGATCGAAATGCCAAAGAACTTGGGAATTGTAGCCCCTCTATCCCAACGCCCTTCTAACTACTAGATCATGTCTCGATATTTTTGTGGTATAATATTTTCATATGATCTCGTGACTAAAAGCATACATGAGAGAAAGGAATTTGAATAACAAAAACAATTGGCCTTAATTTGAAAATTGGATAGAGTACTCATCTTCCTTAGTTTTAAAGAGAAAGAAGAGAGAAAAAGAAGGAATGGTAGATGTCAAACTTAACAAGAAAACAAGGAAAGAAAAGTCTAAAGAAAAAGAAATGCAAGGGAGATGAAAACTAGTGATGCTCTCAAAAAATTACTCCTACTAGTATAAGTTTTTTCACGGGTAATTATTCAATAGTCAAGGAGCACCATTACATGGTCTTGTTTGTTTAACATATTTATTTTGTTTTAACTTTGTTTTTCAATCATTATCTTATATCTTTCCCCAATCATTACACTATTTCTTCAATTATTAATTTCATTTCTCTCTCTATCTCTCTCCAATCATTACCCCTTCTTCCAATCATTATCCTATTCTTCTCTCTACCTACTATCAAAAACTAAAATACCCAAAGTTACAAAACGAACAAGGCCTTTGTATTTTGGATTACTCAAGCATTACACACATATGTGTGGAGTCTATACGTTTAGTATTAAATAATTACACTTTACTCACTTATTTTCGCTTCCCATTTCTCTGGAATTCTTTTAAAAAGACCATGATATTTCAACCATATGTCTCATACACACATGAGCTTTCGTTAATTTCCATTGAACACTTGGACTTTCCTTTCCATCATCAATTCCCACCCTGGCCTCATTTTCCGTCAAAAAATCTACCGGAATGTTGAGGTGCCACCCATTCATACATTTATCGGCGTCAATTTACCATCTACAGTCCACTGCCAGATTGTGCCAAAATATTTCTTCTTCTCCATTCATCTTCTTCAAGGGGCGAGGTTTGAACTTTCATCAAAACGACGCCGTAGCCCTGGTCCTTCTTCCTAAAACCTCAGGCGCTAAGCACCCAAAAACGGCGTCATTTCATTGACCACACAAAATCTCATCCAAATCAACAACGCTGCCAACGCAACAATACCTCAAAAGCGCACACGATCTCCGATTAGGATTTACCTGGTCCGAAGACAAGACGATCAACTAGGCTAGACCTTTGCCATGGATCCCTCAACGCAATACCAATACCAATACCAACAGCCACCACCTCCTCACGAAAACCCATCTTCTCAAGCACAACCCTATACTGCCGACCAATCCGCCCAAGCTTACTACCAATTCCACCAATACAACCAGTACCTTCAACAACAACAATACCCATATTACCCCCCGCAAGATTACCCAAATGCTCATTCACAATCCCATCAAGAACCCACCTCGATTCACCCACCTGGGGTTCCAATCACGGTTGAATCACAAACTCATGCCTATAATCAGCATAATCCCTATTACCCACATGGGGTTGCGGATCAACAAGCACAGCAGCAGTGGCAGGGGGCTACGGTGGGGGTGCAGGACCAGCAGTGGCAGGGGAATGGTGGAGGGTTTGGCCCACCGGTATGAACCTTGTTTGTTTGTATATTATGACGTGCGATTTGGGTTTTGATTAATTAGCTTTGGTTGTTTATTTTGGTGTTGATAGTATTTGGGCGGAAAACTTAACTTCTCGGTTCTTGGAGGTACAGGAGGCCATCCAAATATCCAATCCTCCCCGCCCATATCTCCAGGGGACTAGTTGGGTAGTATATTGTTGTTGTTGTACAGTAGTTGGGTAGTATGAATAGGCTTGGTTTCCTGTTATTTCAGGTTAACTTTGTGTTAAACTGTCTGTTTGTTTGTTTAATTACAAGATGCCCAGGCAAACACGACGTGACGTAAATAGTATTATGAAGAACAGATAAAGGAGGGATATCTTTCAATTGAGATTAATCTCTAATGATGTCTGAAATGTGAGAAGAAAATTAGGGCGGCAGTTTTTTTGGGTAGTTGAAGGGGTATTTTACGAAATTAGAAGTGTGAGCAGCTTCATAATCGCCGTTCATGCCAAGACGGCTGTTCCCTTTATAATAGTAAATTAGTAACAGCTAGTAGATATCTATATAGTCTACCTCCTCTGATGTTTGCGTGAGTGTCTGTTTTATTACTCATTCACTCCAATCTTTGTTGGTCACGCTCATTCATTCCATGAAAAGTCCATTTGGTACTACATTATGGTCGATTGAAACAAACACATGAAATATGTCTACATAATATACCCCAAGTTTTTTTGTCTGTTTGATTTATGCTTCTGCCAGGTGCATTTATGTTGTTTGGGGCTAATTTGAGCATGTTAATGGCCCATGATTCTTGGCTTCAATAAGTTCAATCTATGTTGGATGGCTTGTGCGGAGCAGTATAAATGTTTTGGCAGGCGATGATAAACTTAGAAACTGAGTCTGAGACAGCCAGGAGATATAAGACAAAGGATGGTGATGTTTAAAAAGTGGAAGACCAAAATTAATGGGTTTTCAGGTGGCAGTGTTAGGGTTTATTGCAATGGTGGCCTTACAAGTTACAGTGGAATGGAAAAATAGTTGCAGTAGCCAGTAAGGCTTTCTCTGGTAGAGTTCAATGCATAAATTATACAAGTTTCGTCTAAACCATGCTACTTTTTTGGATATGGTTTAAGCAACTTCTGGAACATGGGTGTTTGATCATAGATGGGATTGCAACTGCTAAAAATTAGTTGTAAAACCTGATTTAAATTTTTGAGGTCTATCTCAGTATCATCTTAATGATTTGGTTCAAGTGATATTGTTTTTTTAATCTTTCTTTGCATATGGCATCTATTTTGTATTAGATTATTACTCAGCAAGTTAGCTAGAGCTGTAGGGCACTTGCAAGAACTAAGCATTTAACACTCGCACTAAGATGGCAAGAACAAAAAATAATTGGTCTGCATAACAAGTGAGTATGGGAGGTTGATGTAATCTGCTAAATCAGATGACAATCCTGGGCAATGAAATATGAAAACATTTTTTTTCCCCAAGAAATTTGTTGCCTTTCATGCTTTGGTTCCTGGAGATTTTGATGACATCTTGATAAAGAGAAACAAATATCTAACTTTGTTTTGTAGAAGAAGATCCAAAAAGGGTTTGGTGGTCGGTGATACTTATGTTTTGTATATCCAGATATAGTCTGTTTCACTGTCTAAAAGCTGTACTGATTGTTCACATCTAGTTGGTTTATATTTCTATGATACCACAACTTTTTGGTAGTATCTTTTATCAGTTATGTAGTCTACTTGTTTCATTTGCTCAATTTTTTCCTGTGTAGAAGTACCTATTGTATTACTCATTGGAAATCCATTAAAAGTTGTTTACTGGTTAACCAAAGCAGTGGCAGGTGCTAATGTGCTATGAGGGCTACTATGTAAATGCCACTGCTCAAGCTTGGGTCATTTAGAGTGTGTTTCAAGCGCAGCCACTAGCCTGGGTGAGCTGAGCTCGAGCAACCCTGTATTCCATGCTACAAGCTCAGCTTGACTTCTTATATATGAAAATATGCTTTCTGTAGATCTACCTATTTGATACCAAAAATAGATCTCAGGCATTGATTCAAAAGCACGTAACTTGTGCAATTATAAAACTTTAATGTCCACATGATTAATTTGAATAAGCTATTATCCCAAATTCCAACCGATCTGTGCGGTCTTTCAACAAAGTCACCGCTTCCCTACCATATTAAGGTTTAGCTGTGTCCAGTGTACATTTTGTCTTTTTCCTAGAATTTCGTGAAGTGTTTACCTAAGTTTGGAAAGAGATTGTAAATCTAATTTTACAGTATAAATTACATAAGGGATAATAGCTTATTAAAATTTATCATGTGAACTCTATAAGTTTGTAATTGTAGATATTACTTGCTCTTGATCACTGGCTGGGATCTTTTTTGTCATTCAATGGTTAGTGATAATTTTGGTGGGGGAAAGTATACATCAACTATGGAAGTGGGGTTTTCTCTTCAAAGCTTCTGTGTAAGGAGATGAGCAAATGAAAGCTGAGAAGAAGAAAACCTTTCAACTGAGGTTTACAGAAACTGGCTGGAATACGCTTCCAACTGAACCAAGCTTAACATCTTCCAACTGAACCAATCTTATCAACCCATTAATTGGCCTCATGAACCTCCTTATTTAAAATTGCTTATTTCCTTTTGCAGAAGTGCTTAGTCACAGGATTTTGCTGGTCCGAAGATATGGCAAATGTCTGAATGGTGCACCATATTTGTTAACTCGATAGGAGTGGACTCTTTTTGTACTCTCTCTTGCTGGTAGGTGTTAGCTTTTAAGAAAATCTATGTATCCTCTCACAAGATGAAGGAGAGGATCCTTTAAGTTCGCCACAGAAGCTTAAAGCGACCATTTCAAGAGTAATGATAACAAGCAGATCATTTATGGGAGCAACTATGGCAATAGCTATATGTGCCCTGTGGATACTTGTTTATCATCGCGCAGGAGTGGATCTCTCGTGTGGTTGCTTTTGAGCTCCCGTGGGCATGTTGGCATCCTGTGCTACTGCATTTTCCTGTTTCCTTCCTAAACTTGTGTCTAAAATGGCTTGTTACCATTTTGGTTCAGCAGCATATAGTTGTGATGAGCCACTTCTTTTTTTGTTTCACTACTTAACTCTCTGCCCTTTCTACATATCGGTTTCATATGATGTGATTTACGGTTGACGATGAAGCACATTTTTACACTAAACCAGTGTTTCTTGAGGCCTTTTCCTACGAGGGTTCTGCTTTCAGTAGGTCTTTTGTTCTCCACTTTTGGACTTTAGTGAGCAATGTGCCTTAGTTCTGCTGGCATGTTATGCACTTTTCATAGCTTTGTGCCGCTCAATTTGAGTGGATGAGGGTGAACTTAGTGTTTCAATTGAAATTATTGATGGGCCTTTCTCTTCAAGTAGCAATGTTTTTTATCGTGAAGCAGTGTTTGTGATAGCTGGTTGTTGTAACTTATGCACAGTGAAGCAGTGTTATTCCTGTGGATCTTACTGGTTGTTCTGTGACACTTAGGTCTATCTTCATTATTCAGTGTCCATTTAGTGTTTTTTTATTATATTTTTATTGTTACCTTCAAAAACTTTGTCCTGTCTTGGCGGTAATATCAGGCCTTTTCATTAAAAATTCAAGGCGTGCAAGCGTCCCACTTTGTTGCAAATACCCCGTGTCACACTATTTGTTGATATTGGGTGGACACTGTAGAGTATGTAAGGAAGTAACGAGTTACGTAGGCGTGGAAATGGGATAGAGGTAAGATGTCTATGTATTATGCGCATTTCCTAAATGTAGGGGGCTATTTCAACATTATCAGTTGGTGATAAGAGGATTAGAGTTTTTATTCTGGCGTTGTTCTACTGCTCTACTAAAAGCAAGCTCCATACTGAGAAAATTTCATGGGCTTAGGGATGGTTATGATATTGGGAGCCTTTGGATATCCATATTTCTAGATGCAAAATTGTGCTTCTATTCTGGCTCTGCCTTCAGATTGCAGCTTTTGGTCCTTCTCAAAGAATTGGTGTGGAGAGAGAGTGATGTTCCATTGACCTCTCTCTAGGTATCGTGACATAATATCTCCTCTTGGCTCTAAGGTCAATTTTGGTCTACCCCTCTTCTTACGGCCATCGTCTCCCAACACCGTA
>CM033794.1:4855710-4954420 GCA_019656835.1 Rhododendron ovatum | reverse complement strand
TCACCCATTTTAACTACCGCATCAAGCGATCTACAATAGACATGTCCTAATCTCCTTAATCTATTTTCTCTCATCTATTCTATCAATGCTAACCCTACCATTTCGCGCAGGGTTTCGTTTTTAGTTCTATCTTGGAAAGTCTTACCAAACATCAAGCTCAACATTCTCATTTCAGCTACACTCATCTTTGTAGTATTTACTGAGCGTGAGAACTCAGAAGCTGATGGCACACATTCATGTTTGACTAGGAGTTGGTTTTTTGGGGACAAATAATATATAGATGATGTAACTTGCACTTGGACTATTTACATGAGAGGGAGGGAAGGAAACTTCGTAATATATCTTACTGATAGTGATGAATAAGAAGCATAGATACCGAAAAATGATATGAATCGTGATGCATACACACTTACAGGGCATCATTCAATGAAGTGGGATGAGGATATGGATAGGACACAACAAGCAGCAATTCATAAATGTGCGCACTTGTGTGCTAGTATACTTGAATGAACATCACGAAAACATTCTTTTCGATGCAGACAGGTCTAGTGTAGGAAATAGTGGAGGAATCCTTAGCCATTCTATGTGTTGGACAATAGATGTGGAGTTCACAGTCTGAAGAACATTTCAGAAATTACTAAACTCCTGTAAATTGAAGATGTCCTGCTTTAGGGTTCTAAAAACTACGATTAGACAACCTAAAGGAGGGCGTAATAAGAGCTAATACAAGTTGTTTGGAATTTGGAATGAAATTTTTAGCTCGTGAGCTAGTTTCTTCAACCTTGCAGTATGATTCATCTGTGTCCTATGTTAGCATAGACGGACTATTTGGCATGTTAGGGTTTGACCAATTGTATAAACAATGACCCATGTCCTGTGTCCGACATAGTTCTCTACATTGGGCTTATGTCTCTTATCTTATGCTGTCTTGTTCAGTGATATGAATTTCTGCTCAAATATGGGTGTCATTAGATTATATTCTCCTGTTCTAATTTTATGCATCATCGGATCAGTTTAATTGTGATAATTAATTCACAAAGTACTTCGTTTTATCATGTTTCACATATCACTTGTCTTTGTTTGTGGTCTTTCTAGGCTTCCAAGGAACTATGTGTTACATGCTCTTTCTTGTCACAGTACAAATTTCTTAACCTGGACCGTCTGCATGTCTGTTATTTTTTTAGAGGAGCATAACTTTATCAGTGGGGAAGTTGTTGCTGTTATGTACAATAGCAGGTCTTTACAATTTTATACAATGTGCACCAGAGTCATGAGAGCTTCTCCCTCCAAACACCATATTTGGGGGTCAATGGTGGTACATCTCCCTCCAAACACCATATTTGGGGGTCAGTGGTGGTACATCAGTTCAATGTTTTACTTGCTCTTTAATTGTTATTAACATTTGACCACTGAGAAGGTAAACAATTTACATGCTCTAAGCCTGTAAGATTTTGACTACCTACCCCAAGGGGGGATATGCAGGGTTCATGTCCCTGACATGAACCCTGCACATTAAGAGATGAAATTAGATGAAAGTACGTGTTTGTAGTCCTGACATGAACCCTGCACATTAAGAGATGAAATTAGATGAAAGTACGTGTTTGTAGTTATGGACTTGTTGCTTGAGTCTTATTAAGAGATGAAATTAAGTGAGGACATAGCTTTAATTTACTTCTGCGTGCTCTTTCAATGGCACTTTCGAAGTACAAGAAGCTTGTTACATTCATATGTGCTGTTGTTGTATGTATTGCGTTTATGTGCTGTTGTGGGAAATGTCTGCAGTCGCAGCAATTTAAACTGGTTACTTACCCGCATAATGATAACATTGTGATTTTGTTAAGGTCATTTACTGGTCTAGTATTTGTTTTCTTGAATGGCATTCTGCAGATTGGGCAAGCTCCACATACAGGTGTAGGTAGAACTGGTGGTAGACCATATAGAGGGCGTGGCACCACTTTTCGTGGTAGGGGACGAGGTAGGGGTCGTGGGGGGCCCTTCCCTGCACCAGCTGGCAACCCAGCTGCATATGTGCCCGGAGAATCATCACAGGCTCCAGTCTGGCCACCTCCACGCATGGCATGGTGTGAACTCTGTAGGGTTGACTGCAACACTGCTGAAATCCTTGAACAGCACAGAAATGGAAAGAAACACAAGAAGAACTTGCAAGTATACGAGGAGTTACAGAAACGCAATGCCGTTCTTGTTGGAGGACAGAATGAGCAAATCCCTGCTTCTGAAGTCAATCAAGGTGTTTCTGAAAAAAATGAGGTTTCTGATGATAAAGTTGAGAGTGAGCAGCAAAAAGTTCCAGGGGAAGATCATTTTGAAGGTGGGGCACGCGGTCTAAAGCGCAAGATGAGAGGAGGGCGCGGCGGTAAGTGGATCAGGACTTCTGATGGATCAAAAAGACCGATGGAGTCTCCAAAACCCAAACCGAAACAAGTCGTTATTCCCTTGGTGTGTGAGCTGTGCAATGTCAAGTGCGACTCGCAAGTGGTTTTCCAAACTCATTTAGATGGTAAAAAGCACCTTTCAAATGTTAAGCGATTTCAGGGCGAACAAGCTATGCTGGAACAAGCAGCACTTCAAGCGCTTTACCCTGCACTTCAGGCTATTCTTCAACAAGCAGCGATTCAAGCGCTTTGCGCTCCAAACCCTAATTCTTCAACATCCTTTGGCATTCAGTTTCACGGAGAAGGAGGTGGTGTTCACGGCTCTCAGGGTCCTCAGGTGGGGCCATTATTGTTAACTTCTCATGGGCAAGCATCGCCACCTGGGCTGGGGACCACATCTGCATCGGCTCAAAGTCAACCGTCTGGTGCTGGTAAGGCCGAATCTGAAAATGAAACCTTGGAGGTTGAACATAAAGATGTTAATCTTCAGGCAGTTAATCCGGTTGTGGGGCCAGTGCATGACACAATTAGTGGAGCTGAGAAACTTTGTGATAATGCTCCGTCTGATCACGTTCAGGCAGTTAATTCGGTTGTGGGGCCAGCGGATGACACAATTGGTGGAGCTGAGAAACTTTGTGATAATGCTCCATCTGATCATGTTCAGGCAGTTAATCCGGTTGTGGGGCCAGCAGATGACACAATTAGTGGAGCTGAGAAACTTTGTGATAATGCTCCGTCTGATCATGTTCAGGCAGTGAATCTGGTTGTGGGGCCAGCGGATGACACAATTAGTGGAGCTGAGAAACTTTGCGATAATGCTCCGTCTGATCATGATATTGCTGAAGCTGACAAAAATGTGGAAGAGCTCGAGTCTAGCAGCAAAGAGTGAACAATGTGGGTTCCGGGCACATTATCGTAGGAAGTCTGGATGTAATTGAAGGAACTCCTCTTTAACTCATTGGTTTTTTTTTTGTTCGGATAAATTGGGTAAGGATTTTCTGCACAAGATACGTTGGCTACTTTAAGATCGGGTATCTCTATACCTATTTGATCTATTGTCATTGCCAATGATATGAGTTATGAGGACTTATTTAGAAATGATTGTCCCAGAAATGATTCTGTATTCCCTTGTTTGCATTTGATTCCACCTTCTTGGTTGGGATTTTGATGCCTTGTGAGAAGTTAGTGTTATGTTGTGGACTGCATCTTCATACACTACACCTTCATCCACCTTTGCTAACAGCAGAGCCAAAGCAAAGCGGAGGTATTCATTTAGCAATCATTCTACAACCACAAATATTTACACAAATACATTTACATTGGAGCTCACACGCATTACACCTCCAATATGCGTAGGCTTCACCAAAAAATGTGAATGTGTGTAAAGTGTTTGTGTGTGTGATTGAATAATTATTGTTCATTTAGTATAAAACCCTACATTAATTACAAAACCAGAAATTTAAAGCTACTCCGCATCCACCTCTGTTTTTACCACCTCCGTCCCATAGAGTTAGTGTCTTCAAAATTACGTGTAATATTTGAGCTTAAAAATAAGGCACTTGACGAAATAATTTTTGATTCAATATGAATATGATAGATTTCGATGAAATTTTTTAAATAGTGTAAGAAAAAAATTTTAAAAAAATTTTTAAATTAAAAAATTACATGTTCGTACGGTTACCTTTACACACGAGAGATTCCCTGTCCGACCTCTTTCCGGGGGCCGTCCAACCCCCTCCGCCATTGATTTCGTAAATCAACGGCTGGCTGAGATGGACCGAACACTTCTTCCTCGTCTCTGCAAATCCCTGATCGAACGCACCTCTCTCTCTCTCTCGCTCTCTCTCTCTCGGACGCCTATTCCACCGATCGAACCCCTCTCACGGTCGACCAAACCCCATCCATCAAAACCCTTTTCTCGATCAAACCAAAACCCTAGCGATCAACAACCAAACCCTCACGACGAAGCCCTCCGTCGATCTCACCGATTTACGATGAAGCTTCAGAGCGATCAAACTCGTCACATTTCAGGCATTTTCCGGCGTCTGTATTCCAGATTCCGGCGAGTTTGCAGTTCCCGGCGATTATTCCACCGTCGTCAGGTAACTCTGGCGTCCTTTTTCGGGTTGAAATCAGTTGGTGGTTGTGAGCTGAATTATTAGTTTGCATTTGCATTAATTTGGAGGTGTTTCTTCTTTTTAGCTGAATTGTTAGTTTGCATGGGACCACTTGAAGTTCTCTCCTTTTCATACTATGAAACTCCATCTCAGAAACGCCTGAGACTGAGACGAGGTTGAGATTGTGACCTATCTCGGAAAACGGAGTACTTACAAAATAAGAACCTTAGCGGAAAGACAAAATGGTGGGTCGAGGATTTCAGAAATTAAAATGGCTTAGTCAAACTGAGTTGTTGGCGAGATAGTCAATTATAATATTGTCACTCTTTATGTCAGATACTACGTTAACTCTTTATTCTTCTTTTGCTCTTAGTTTGAAATTTTTAGATGGATTCTATGTAAAGGTTAGCTTGTTGAGGCCCGCTTGCATTTTGGGAAAATGACAGCCAAGGACGTGTTTTGATAATTAATACCTGCTAAGAACATTTTAAGTATTAACAAATGTTCTTAGCATGTTCTTGGCGGGTATTAATTATCAAAAGTTCAAAACACGTCTTGGGCCGTCATTTTTCCTTGCATTTTTATATTAGATGTTTGCATGAGGCTGTGAATGAGACTAGTTCTGCAAATTATATGTTCCGTCAACACCTGTCATTTTCCTCCATAAATGGAATTTGAAGCCATCTAAGTGCTAGAATTTCATATATGCCGAAAAATAGATGATGGTGCATCTCATATGTTATGAAACAGGTACAAATGGAACTGGTGCGTCTCGACCTCAACCAAGAGCATCCAATAAGGAAAATAGATCAAGACAAGATGATCCTGAGGTGGTTGATGCTAGCATTTTTTATGACAAGAAGTTGCGACGCATGAGGAAACTGAGGATGCACCACAAGATGAAGAGCTTAATGGACCATTTTCTGAGGTACAAATGGAACTGGTGCGTCTCAACCTCAACCAAGAGCATCCAATAAGGAAAATAGATCAAGACAAGATATCCTGAGGCGGTTGATGCTAGCATTTTTTATGACAAGAAGTTGCAAAGCATGAGGAAACAGAGGATGCACCACAAGATGAAGAGCTTAATGGACCATTTCTTGTGGCTCTAGAGGATCTTTCTATCCTATCTCATTTTGAGGTGTTGTTATGGTAGGGAGAGGTATTATTTGACAATATTTTGTATAATGAATCATGTTTGTTTTTGTATCTTTGAGAAGATTTAATTGTTAGTTGTGTTGTAGGAGCGTCCGTCCCTAAAGTGTATGAACAATGCAAACAAGGTCTAGGTTAATGATTGGGAAGTATCCAATTCACTTACGAAGCAGACCAAGTTTAAAAAATTAGTTGCTCAATCTAGACTACTTCCACTTGTTGGTTTATCATACAATTTTTGTTAACAAAATTATTGTATCGGCATTCGCAGAGAGATGACATCCTAAGACGAACACATTCCACACGACAGTTGGTGAGATGACCATTACTTTGGATGATGTAGGGACGATTCTCGGCATACCTATAACTTGAAAAGCTGTAGGTTGAAGCTCTGGTGGCTGGCCTTACTTGTCAATGCATTAGGCATGAGTGCTAAAGAGGCACACTAGGAGATAACTTAGTGCGCGGTCACACAGTTAGGTTTCAATGGTTGAAGGAGAATTTTGGAGGTGTAACTAATAAGGACTACTGTATCATTAAGTGTGTGACACAAGCTTACTTCTTATATTTTAGGTTGCAAACTCTTGAGTGGTTCTCGAGTTTCTATCATGTATCTTAAGTTGTTGAGGGATTTGAGAACTATTTATCTCCATGCATAGGATGCATGGGGTGTTACTGGCTTTGCTTTCTTATATCAGCAGTTGGGTTTTGCTAGTTTGTCTAGTACTCAACAGATAGACAGATATCTCACGCTTTTAGGGGCTTGAATTTATGAGCATTTTCTGAATGTATCAAGAGTGCATTTGATTTAGCGTATAAACAGAACCAACCACTCGTGAGTCAATAGGAGCCCCACAAGGATTATGTTTTTAAGATAGCACATTTACAAACGCAGAGAGAGTTGATTATAGATTGAGGACCGAGGATCTACTAATCTCATTCTTTTTGTATTTCCTATTTGTAGGTTTACTTGGGATCCATATCGTGATGCTAGGGGACACCATCAATTCCAGGAGGTTGCATGGTAAATTGAGTGTCTTCAATGTGCGGATATCATCAAGCATAGTTTGTATGGTAAGGCTCGATGATGTCCACACATTGAAGACACCCAATGTACCGCACAACCTCTTGGAATGGATGGTGTTCCCTAGCATCACGATATGGATCCTAAGTAATGTGCAAAGAGGTATCACGAAAATAAGTCAAAGAATAGTACATCATCTAGCCTCAATCAACTCTCTCTGCGTTTGTAAATGAACTATCGTAAAATTATAATCCATGCGGGACTCCCATCGACTAGTGCATGGTCCGTTCTATTGGGATGCACTCTTGATACATCTGGAAAATGCTCAAAAATCCATGCCTCCAAAAGTGTGAGCTATTCAGCCATCTATTGAGTAGTAGACAAACCAGTAAAACCCAACTGCCAATATAAGAAAGCTAAGGCGGCTGCACCATATGCATGGGGATGAACAAATCTCAAATCCATTAACAACTTAAGATACGTGACAGAAACTCGAGTACCACTCTTGTCACTGAAGAGGGTGCAACCTAATATAAATATAAAAAGTAAGCTTGTGCACACCAAATGATATGATTGTTGTCCTTATTAGGTACACCTAAAACACTCTCATTCGACCATTGAAGCCTGTCTGACCGCGCAATAAAGTTATGTCCTTGTGTGCCTCTTTAGCACTCATGCACATGCACAAGGCATGAGCTTCATTAGGTGTCATTTTACCACAAGTTATATCTTTTTCTATTACAAGTATGCCAAGAATTGTCCCTACATCATCCAAAGTAATGGTCATTTCACTAACTGTCATGTGGAATGTGTTCGTCTTAGGATGCCATCTCTCCGCAAATGCCGATACAATAATTTTGTCAACAGACTTGTATGATAAACTACAAGAAATAGTCTAGATTGAACAACTAATTTTTTAAACTTGATCTGCTTTGTAAGTGAATTGGATACTTTCCAATCATTAACCTAGACCTTGTTTGCATGGTTCATACATTTTAGGGGCGGATGCTCCTACGACACAATTAATCTTCTCAATGATGCAAAAATAAACATGCTTCTTTATACAAAATGATGTCAAATAATACCTCTCCTTGCCATTTGAATGCAGCGACATGTGTCCCAAAATGAGGTAGAACGGAAAGATCGTTTGGACCCCTCAGGGCATTTTCCTCCTCCTAGGCAAGCATCGACACCTGGGCTGAGGACCACATCTGCATCGGCTCAAAGTCAATAGTCAACCGTCTGGTGTTGGTAAGGCTTAATTTGAAAATGGAACCTCGGAGGTTGAACAAAAAGATGTTAATCTTCAAGTAGTTAATCTAAGAATCATGGACACATCTCTAGGCCTTTCGTATCGGTCTCCCTCACGTGTTTGGCATGTGAAAATGTGTGTCCGGATATTTAATTATTTTTTTGTAAATTGAACACGTTTTGGACACACGTGGGGACAAGTTTTGGGCTGTATTATAATTTTTTTTTTGAAAACTTAAAATTCGGTAAAAAAATTTAGTGTTCGAAATGTGAACGAATTAAAGCCTAATATTAGGCAACTTAAGGACAGAAAGTGCAATATTCTATGGTAAAATTAAGAAATATTCTAGATAAAATTAAGAAATATGAAAGTCATAATCTATGTTACGAAGAAAACGCAATATGCAATTCTCATTTTTTACATTGAATTTTCTATCTTTAATATAGAAAAAATAACATCTTTACGTATATATACATTTTATATGTAAACATACATAAATATTTATTAGTTTATGTATTTAACATATCTCCCAACGTGTCTGTGTCCTAGTTTTGGAAAGAATCACGTGTATCTGTGTCGTGTCTGTGTCCCCTATCCGTATTCGTGCTTCTTAGGTTAATCCAGCAGTGGGACAGCCGATGACGCAGTTACTGGAGCTGAGAAAATTTGTGATAATACTCCCTCTGATCATGTTATTGCTAAAGCGGACAACAATGTGGAGGAGCTTGGGTCAAGCCGCATGGAGTGAACTATGTGGATTCCCGGCACATTACAGTAGGAACACCTCTTTATCCAAATTAGCTGAAGGAACTCCTCTTTAACTTAATGGGTTTTTTTTTTTTTTTTTATGTCATTCGGATAAATTTGGTAAGGATTTTCTGCACAAGTTTTGTCGGCTACTTAAGATTGGGTATCTGAATACGTATTGACCTGTTGTCATTACCTATGATATATGAGTTTTGAGGACTTATTTTGAAATGATTGTCCCTAAACTGATTCTGTGTTTCCTTATTGTTTGCTGTTTGATACCACCTTCTTGGTTGGAATTTTGATGCCTTGTGAGAATTTTGGGCATAGAACTGCTATCTTGGGATTCTTCTGGATTGTGTAACTCATGTTGCGGACTGCATCTTCATATTGCAGTAGTACTACAGCTTGGCAATTGAATGGAAGAAGAAGAAGCAATGTCCACTTCTTTGACGTCCATAATATGTTTTACATTGCATGTAAATTGTAAGCTTAGATTCTCATTACAGGTAGAAGGTCGAGTATTTGCTTCTCATCTTCCTCGGTGAATTCTCTACCAAATACACTTGCCTTGGAGGAAGCAAAGAAACTTGCCCGGATGACGTTTTCTCTCCACGGATAAGTACTAGGTGAGCCTCACAACGGGTAAACCTAGTTAACTATGGCCACTTATTTGTATCCAACAGGCGTGTGTATTTTTTTACTCTTTTGTAATTATATGAGCGCTGATGCACCTTAACCAGTCGATATGTGTCTACCTATTTAGTTTTCTTTTTCCTGACTCCCCCTTTTCGTTTATTTTCAGAGAATGCGCCGAGTACCTTATCGTGTGTGGCCCTAAAGAGTCCGAGACCATTAGTGGTTAAATTTTCCATTCTCTCCTACTTGTTTGCCACTGGACATGGTAACAAAGCTAAGAAAGGCAACTCGTTCTCCCAACTCCATGCTCGCCCACATAGGGCAGACTATTGGGCGGAGTCAGGATCTTTACCCGGGGTAGGCCAAATTAATAGAGATGGAAATTCAGAGGAAAGAATACACCATTAGTGCCATATATTGTTTTCTTCCATGTTCAATACATTGTACAAACCTATTCTATTTATTTCTTTTAGCAACTAGAGTTACATATATTTGGTTGCATTTTGTATAGAAAGTAAGAAAATTTTCATGGACCTAGGAAATTTATTAAGTGATAAAAAAGGGTAAAATTATTTGAATTGAGGATTAAACTTAACTTCGTTAATGATTTTAAGTACTAAATTCCCATTTATGTTATAATTACTTAAATATAAATAAAATTTACTAAAACAGATTTTAAAAGAGTTTAAGGGTAATCTGCACGCCCCTGGCTAGTTTCTCTTTTGATCTCACATACCAATTAGGAAACATTGTCTCATTACCACAAAATTATTTCTAAAGAACCTATCGCATCAACGTCAGGATTGAGGTTTAAGTCGCATCAACGTCAGAATTGAAGTTTAAGTCGTACAATATGCTTTGAGCTCTATGGAGGTTTAGGTAGACCGAGCACAAATGATTGCAGACCTAAAATTAATGGCATGTTTGGAACTCGTGGAAAACTAGAGAAAGAGAATAGAAAATAATTATGAGAGAAGTTGTTTGAGAAAAATGTGAAAGAAAATTTTACCGTTACCGAACTAAATTTTGTAGATTTCACTCAGCTTCTTCCCAAACCGAACAAAGGACTCCTACGTTCTTTTTTGTCTCTCAAAGTTCCAAATATACCATAAATCCCAGAAATACTGTGGGCATCCAAAAACTGTGCCCAATTTCCTATTTTGAACTGTCCCCCTGCTTATTGTTTTTAAAAAAAAGGTAATTTCTTGTGAATTATTCCCACATAATAACCATCATTCTTGGAGTTACATCGTATCAAAGTAATTTCCTATTGATTCTCTAGTCACACCACAGATGGGCTTGCCTTTGACCTGAGATGCTCGTAAATTGGCCTGGACACCATTGACCGTCGAAAGACTCGAAACAAAAAATTGTCGATAAATTATTCTTTCTTTTTATCACTTAGGAGGCATGTAACATGAAAGTCGCATAGTTGCATTGTTGATATTGACCCTAAAAAAGAAATAGTAGGTACATATAGCAAGTCCATAAGCCAACAATCGCATAATAAAAATTGGATAGGTTCGATCTATGGTCATTGGAACCCCCGAAAGGATTTACTAAATTCGTTGAATTGTTCGAAAGAATCAAAACGGCTAGTTTTGATGGAATTCCTTGTCAATTCTGTGAGAAAATATTCGTTTGGCCGAGGGCTTTCAAACACGTAAGCTAAGCGATGGATAACCATTGTCCCCCTTCTGTGTTTTGTCACCGTGCCCTGTTTTAGTAATTTCACCAGTTTCTATTTCCACCAAACCACCACCAATTCCTCCCCTTCTCCCTCCACATTTGTCCGGCCATCACCTTTCAACTTCCCTCGAAAAACCAGTTCACAAATCCAAACCCTGAAACAAAAAATTCGCAATGGATTCAAACCAACTCGTCAACTCACTCACCGCACACATCTCTCTCTATCACTCCTCCTCCTCCTCCGCCCCTCACTCTCTCTCCTCAAACCCTAACCATAGATCCTCCATCCTCAAATGGTTCTCCTCTCTCTCCGTCCACCAACGCCAATCCCACCTCGCCGTCGTCGACCCGAAATTCGCCCAAATTCTCCTCCAAATGGAAACCAAGCTCCGATCCAACGGTCACGGTGCGTTCATAATACTCCCAGACGTGACAGACGGATTGTTAGGCCTTCCCAGCTTGTGTTACCGTAGGTCTCGTGGTTTGTTAGCTAGGGTAAGCGAGTCGAACGAGTCGGAACGGGCAATTTATGAGTCCATTCGGTTGTTTGATTCGAGAGAAGGAGAGAGGGCGGGGGAGTGTTCGTGCTCGGCAGGTTGTCTCGATTCGGTTATGGTGTGTGAGGAGTTTGTGGAGAACGTAGATAGGTTTGCTGGTGTGATGGACGGGGTGTCGAATGGGGGTTTTTTGAGGGGGGAGGGAGGTGGGTTGGGGGAGGAATGGGTCGAATTGGAGTGGTTGAAGGAGAAAGGGTACTATGGGATTGAAGAGTTCGTGGCGAACCGGTTGGAGGTGGCGTTGAGGTTATCGTGGTTGAATTGTTGTAGTAATGGGAAGAAGAGGGGTGTGAGATTGAAAGAGAAAGCAAGCGCTGCAGGTGTGGCGGCAAATGTGTATTGGAGGAAGAAGGGTTGCGTGGACTGGTGGGAGAAGCTGGATGCTTCAACTAGGAAGAACGTCTTTCAGGTCATCTTGGGAAAATCAGCTAAATCTCTGGTATTTTTTGGGTACTTTATTTTTTTTTTGTTGCTTTTGTTCGACGTGTTGAATCTACGAACATGTCATGCTCTTAATGATTCTCACATCCTGGAACTGCTGCCTTAACCAAAGTTTTTGAATGAGAACACTAGAGTAGTGGGTTATGCTAGCAGAGATTGCAGACAGGAAATAGTTTCCAAATTCCAAGTAACAGATATCTAACAAAATAACAATGTTTTAGAAGTTGTAATTCACCATGAAGAAGATCCTTAAGGTTCTGTGTATATGATATTATGGATTGATTGGTGGGGTTTGTCTGGTAAAAAAAAAAAATCTTCTTGTAGGAGATATCTGTGGAGCACCTTGGAGAAAGCATCTAGAAGTAATAAAAAAAGTTAAGAATAAGCATCCTTTAGAATCAAGGCCTAATGTGCCCAAAGCTAGCACTGCAGAAAGGAGAGAAGTGCCTGGGATATGGGTATTCGGAAGGCCCTCTTTAGCAAAAAAGTCCCAGTATTGTATGAAGCTGATATGAGTTCATGTCCATATAATTTTTGTAATGCATGAAGTCTTGATATGATGACATAACGTAGGTGTATTACGGTTTGTTTGTCTCATGTTCCTGATATTGATTTCTGTCAAAAAGTATCAGTGGCTGGAAAGAACAAGCACTCAAATTTACTTGTAACATTCTCACTGGGCTGTTTCTTAGGTTGAAAATTGAGCGAAGTATTAAAAAGTATCGTTTTGTGAGTATATCGTGGAGATGTGGAACTTGGTTCAGAGTGCTTTTCCAAATGGTTGTGTACCATGTCAACATGTCATCCAACTTATAATGTTCTTTGTGAAATTTGTAGGTAGTTGTTAAAGAAAAAAGGCATGGCATAACTACAGAATACATCCTGTTCCTAATTAGAAGCTGCAAATTAGTACTGCTAAAGTTGTTACTTGTTCGTGTCATAAATTATATCTTCGTGTAATTTCCTTAGATTAATTGGACTAGAATGTGTCTACACTGGAAGTCACTAAGGTGGACCAGTGATAAACTTGTTGTATGAACATCTTTTTGAAAAAAATGTTTATGTGACATACAGACACGGAATCTTTTTTGGGAACGGTTGCTACAGGGCCTTATAGTTGGCATCTTTCTTTTCCTCTGCAGAGGATTTATTTCCTCAGCGTACATGTTTTTGTGCTACGAATCACTTTATCAAGTAACAAATTTGTGCGAGGCTTTGAGGATATGTTGTCTGAAACGTAAAACCTTTGATTGAATTTGTAGCCTTATCACGATACTTGAATTTCAGACGGCTGAAATCTTGAAGATGACCAAACATAGCAGCTTGGAGGATCATAAATGGCTCTTCAGTTCAGGAGCAGATAGGTCGATGAGGTTCAAGTCTACTATGTTGCCACAAAGGACCATTCCAACACTCCCAAGAACAGATGGAGAATTCTGCCCATCTGTGAGGCCTGCTTCAATTTCTGGAAAGCCTTCTTCGTTTGCCAATATGTTTTATGGTTTGTCTGTTCTTCAGGAGATTTCAAGTATTTTATTGGCATGCCAGCATGGTGAATTCGCTAAAGAGAGAGTACTTTTTAGCTCATTGCCTTTTGTCAGCACTGTTTCCGATTGTATATTTAGGAAACTGCGAGGACTTATGATGGTTGTTTCACTTGATTGCACCAAACTAGAGCTGCTTGAAGAAGTAAATTCTAACCTTCCCATGAAGAAATCCAAAGAGAAAATTGGTGCAGCTAGCCGAAGGAAAAAAGGTAGGACTCGCAATATAAAAAGTGTAAATCCTATTCCTAGATCCTCCGGAGATGATGCCAGATTTGAGGAACCCGTAAAGGTACCATTCGTTTTATTTTCCTCCCGTCTTTTCTGGAAGTTTTGTTGTATGTTTTATAATGTTTTCAGGAAGATGTAGTTTTAATCGTTTGGAAGGATGTACCAGGATCAAGGATATGAGTTTGGCCATTCCAAGAATATTGGTTTTATGGAGTTGAATGGGTCAGTTCAGAAGAAGGTTCAAGATGGAGAGATTCCTTCTTCACCAGTTGACATGGTTGTACTCATCTTTCCTTTTGGATGATATCTAGCATTTATGACACAGATTTCATAATTCATTATTTATCTTGAGAAAAAAAGGGTTAAATTGTTTATGGCTCATTCACTGTAACCAGGAACCTGTCAAAGAATTGGTTAAGCGAAATGTCCAAATTGCTGCTAGGAAGAGTAGGAAAAAGAGCAATGCAGTTAAGAAGTATGGCTTAAATGATTCAATTGAAGGTGGAAATTCTCAAACTAGAGCCATTAAAGTTTCCTCTCCTCCAGTTATTTCTCAAGGTGAGGCTGCAATGTTTGAGGAGGTACTTGAAAATTCAATTTCAACTGGTGATGAAAAGCTTGTGCTGAGTTCAAGTCCTTGTACTGCTGGGTCAACTATGGAGGAGAAGTTGGTCCAAAGCAATGAAGAAGATTATATTGTTGGTTCTTCTGATGGGAGTAGTCATGCTGGTTTGAACCATTGTCAGAACTCTGGTAGAGGGCAAGATAATCACTTGCCTCCCTATGGATCAGCAGCTGTAAATAATATTGCTGACTCCAACATGATACCTCCTCTTACGTCTGTGGTTGGACTTGATGATGATCTCTGCAAAAATGACCGGGACTGTAGAAACTGTGGACATTTAAGTGAAACAGACTCTAAGTCAGTCTTTTCTGGAGTGAGAGCCAAGGTTGTTGCACTAAAAGAAAAAACTAACCCAATTCAGGAGCCAATAAGTGGAAGCATCTGTGATACAGAGCCCACAAATTCTCCTGGATGTCCATCATATGAGTGGCCCAGTGTAGCTCCTGTGCCGTTTTCGTATGTTAATTCACATCTTCCAGCCGCAACTGATAGATTGCATCTGGATGTTGGCCACAACTGGCAAAATCATTTTCACCATCCCTTTGTACCAACAATGCATCAGGTGAGAAATCCTCCGACTGAAAATGGGTGCAGTCGCATTCTGTCTCGACCAATGCAAATGAGTTTAGACTGGCCACCAATGGTACGCAATGGCTGTGGATTGGCCCCGCCAGTGACACGTAGTTATGACTCTAGCCATATCTCAAGGCGGCAATCTTCTTTTCATCCGGGTTTCGCTGCTCAAAGCTATCAAAACAGTGGTACAACCACTGATGATGAGAAGATATACTCGGGAGATTTTGTGGAGTTAACTGATACGACGAATCCCCATGAACTTACTGATGAGCACGATAGGCACTGGATATCTGATGATGAGTATGAGGTACGTGCAGTTACTGGAATGGATTATAGCCAGTATTTTGGTGGTGGTGTAATGTATTGGGATCCTTCTGACCACCCGGGGACCAGTTTCTCTCGTCCTCCCTCTCTTAGTTCTGATGATAGTTCATGGGCTTGGCGAGATGCAGACATGAATAGGGCTGTTGATGATATGGTGGCCTTCTCTTCATCTTATAGTACAAATGGTTTGGCGTCGCCTTCTGCTGCTCCTTTTTGTGCTCCTTTTGATCCTTTGGCACAAGGACACCAGGCTGTTAGTTACGTGATACAAGGAAGTGAGGTAACTGGCAAGTTGCTGCACTCTTCGTCTAAAATGGCAGATGTGGTGACTGGTGAGAATGTCTCTGCATCTTTGTCCAGTTTGTCGGGTGATGGTGAACCTAAGACAGGAGATTCGCTTCCTTACCCCATTCTGCGACCCATTATCATTCCCAGTATATCACGCGAAAGATCAAGGGATTTTAAGCGTAGTCATGATATTAAAAGCCCATGTGTCCCTCCCAATAGACGGGACCAACCTCGGATCAAAAGACCACCTTCACCAGTGGTGCTTTGTGTTCCTCGTGCTCCTCGTCCACCTCCACCCTCTCCTGTGGGTGATTGCAGAAAAAACAGGGGTTTTCCAACTGTGCGATCTGGTAGCTCCAGCCCAAAGCACTGGGGTATGAGAGGCTTGTTTCATGATAGCATTAGCTTTGAAGAAGCTTGCGTTCGCATGGATGGTATTGAAGTATTTTGGCCTTCTTGGAAAACTAAAAGCCTGACAGCCCATGCAATGATACAGCCCCCAGGGGCTCTGCTGCAGGATCACCTCATTGCACTCTCCCAGTTAACTCGTGATCAGGAACATGTAAGTGTATTGCTGATTCTTTCAGTTCTCCTACCCCATTGGATACTTTGGCAATTGAGTGTTTCCTTTCTCTTTTCTGCTGAGATTTGTTTTATTGCAGCCAGATGTTGCATTTCCTCTACAACCTCCTGAGTCGCTGAACTGTGCTACACGCAATGCATCTTTCTCTTCAATGCACAGCCTCCTCCATGATGAAATTGAGGCCTTCTGCAAGCAGGTATAAGGGCTTTGGACTTTTAGCTTTCCTTCGTTCGTTCAATATGACTAGATAATTGATGATTCGTATCTATGATGATATCCAAGGTTGCTGCAGAGAATTTGATGAGGAAACCTTACATAAATTGGGCTGTTAAGAGGGTTGCACGTTCTCTCCAAGTTTTATGGCCCCGTTCTAGGACAAACATATATGGTTCATATGCAACTGGGTTGTCCCTTCCAACAAGTGATGTGGACCTTGTGGTTTGTCTCCCTCCAGTGAGGAACTTGGTAACTATCCAGAGTAACTCTCTTGGTTGTTTCACATCTCGTGGTACCTCTATTTATCAATCGGAAACACCCTGATGAGCTGCCATTGTCTAGGAACCCATTAAAGAAGCTGGGATTTTGGAGGGACGCAATGGTATCAAAGAAACATGCCTCCAGGTATGCAGCAATCACTAAAGCCACTATTGTCCTTGTGAAATAATTGTTTTGCAGTGGGTGGTTTAATTTGTATCGAGCTTGATGACCTTATGAGCAAAGCTCAGATCGGTTCATTTCATCCATTGGCGAACCTGAATTAGCTGCCTCTCAGTGGCGATCCTGACCTGTTTGGTCTGTTGGTTTAGTATGAAGTAGTCTTGTACTTGGCTACCCACAACACTCGGTTTGGAAATGTTCTTTTCAGCAAATGGCCCCACATTTCTTAGGCTTCTTACTCTTATATGCCCCCTCTTCCTTTTTTTTGGGTTTCACCTTTAATACTGCAGTAGGCAATTCTAGTCTTGACACTTCCAGATTTGCATTTCAGCATGCAGCCAGGTACCTTGCTAATCAGGAGTGGGTTAAAAACGATTCACTCAAGATCGTGGAAAACACTGCTGTAATGCCTCTTACTGTTTAATTTCCTTATACTTTTTTCTTCAATCATCTTTTCTTCTGATGCAGCATCTCATCTTGCTGCCTTTCTGCTTCTAGATACCTATCATCATGCTTGTTATGGAAGTTCCTCATGACCTTGTTACTCATTCTACTTCCACGATATCGACGCTGAAAGAGGAACCAACTAAGGTGACTAGGGAAGGAGACGCTCCGTTTCAGACCAATATGGTTAATTTGGAAAGCTCTACTTCAGTGAAGTGTTCTACTATGAATCATGATGATGACAAGGATATGAAATCAATCCGTATTGACATCAGTTTCAAGTCTCCATCACACACGGGTCTCCAAACTACTGAACTGGTATATTTCGATGGAAACTTTTTGGTCTTTCATTTGGTGATGTCTCGTGTTCCTACTTCACGTTCTCTCATCTCTAATGAATGATGGGTTTTCAGTGTTTTGATCTGCTACAGCTGCAGTTGTGAACATTGTGATGGAACCAAAAGTTTTTGAGAAATTTTGAGAGGAGAGAGATAAATGGTCGAGAATGTTCCTTCTCAATTCTCTATGCTGCAGATTTGAAGGCATAGGGTTAATTTTTTTTTTTTTATGTTCCCCGAGTTCTCATTTTAATACTTCGTCAGCTTATGTATTCTCCTCTGGTTCAAGCTTTTCATGTTTTTCTGACTTTTTTTTTTTCCAAATACAAGATAATTAGCTCAAGAATAATTCTTCCCACTTTTGACAAGAAAAAGACTTGATATAAGTTTTTGTCTTTGTTTCGCTAGTTTTTCATTATCCTTGAATTTTTTTATACACAGGTTAAAGAGCTGACTGAGCAATTCCCTGCTGCTACACCCCTTGCTTTGGTCCTGAAACAGTTTTTGGCTGATCGTAGCCTGGACCAATCCTATTCAGGTGGCTTGAGTTCATATTGTCTGGTGAGTTGTAGATATTTGATTCTAGTTGTTACCTGACGTTCTCTCTTGTTAAACCTGGTAGCAGGCAACTACTACCAAGGCTTCTCCATGTGTCCATCTTATGATTTTATTGTTGGGTTTCACCCACGTGTGATAATTTATCAAGGGGGTGCTTGGTAATTATTTGCGTGTAGTTATGTTATATTCGGTTTTGGTTAGAGAATCAAATCCTATGGCAAGTTGGAGGAGTTCCATACTTGGCGGTATTACTATGGAAGAGTTTCCTTCTTGGTGTATTTCCTAGTCCGAGTAGGAAAAGGAATTACAAGGCAGTAGGAAGCCTTGGAGGTCAAGGCTTGATACTCTATAAATACCGAGGCGTATTTGAGATTTATGTGTGACATAATGTGAGGGAGAGGGTGAGGCGAGCGTGGGGGGCCGGTCTGTGACCTCCCGGAAAGGAACCGGCGTATGGTTCCCAGAGAGTTTTTTCATCTTTATTGTATATTGTGTGAATATATAATCGAAGGGAGTTTTTCTCTGAAATCACTACGTGTGTTTGTTTGTGTGGTATTCCTCACGGTCCTAACATTTATCTCCTTTTACAGGTATTACTCATCACGCGGTTTCTTCAGCATGAGCATCACCATGGGCGGCTTATTAATCAAGTAAGATTTAGAAGCTCAGTTTTATTGACAAGTTTGGGTAATTGTCAACAAGCTCAGTCTGACTACGCCATTGTGGCATGTAGTTGGGCACCTTGGGCATTGCTTGATCGTAACCAATTTCCAAATCATGTTCCAAAATTAATACATTGACTGTTCCTGTGCACACAAAAAAAGAAGAGACGTTATTGACTATTTGTGGCACCTCTAATTGTGGTGGGGGCGGTGGTGGACTGTTGGTCAAGATGTTCCTTGTTCTTTCAGCACACAAACGCACACGTGTATATATACATAACTGTATGGTAATAAGTTTACTCATACATGTTCCCTGCTTTTATTTTCATCTTTCTAATCATAATGTTCATACCAAAATCTACGGTGTTAGAGATTGTAGTCACGGGCAGTGACCTTGCTGTTATCATATTGGCACTGCCTCCGCATGCACGGCACATTGAACAATAGTGTGTGGATATCCAGTTTGTGTGCACATGTATAGTTTTTGCATCCATCCAGTTCCTATAGGAAGAATACCCTATTCCCATTCTCTTGGCAATGGGTAAGGCTTATGTTTGCCAGAGTATTTTTGTGGTTCAGGGTAATGCATACATACTTCTTGTCTACATTTTAATTTACTTCTGTGTTTCTGTATTTATGTTTTTGCAGAACTTCGGAAGCCTTTTGATGGATTTTTTCTACTTCTTTGGGTGAGTTGAAAGCTCTGTGTTGGTAGATTTTCTTTTATCCCTTGTGTATGCGATCTGAAGTGCTAATTTGATGTTAAGTTTTCATTTTGATGCAACTGGGTCCAATTTTTATATATTTGCTAACCATGATGAATGTGCAACCCAGAAATGTGTTTGATCCTCGGCAGATGTGTATTTCAGTACGGGGGAGTGGGGTGTACATAAATAGGGAAAGAGGCTACAGGTAATGGAAGAAATTTGAGTCTTTGCTAATTGTGATTTGTTTTTTTAAGTTGAGCTCTTTTTTTTCTATCTACACTTAATGCTTTAATATTGAATGTTGTAGCATCGATCCCATCTACATTGATGATCCACTTTTTCCAACTAATAACGTGGGCCGGAATTGCTTCCGAATACATCAATGCATCAAGGTGGCCGTGCTATCTATAGAAACTTTCCGTTTCCCAGGCTTCACATCTTTCCCTCTTCTTTTCCTCAAGTACTTTACACTTACATGCTTTGGTTTGCCCTTTGGTGTTTGGTTGGAAAGCATTTATTTTTCCGAAGTATAGCAACATCTTGTCTAATGAGAGTTCAGTGGCATCCTGATGTTCTGTCTTTCCAAAAAGAAAAGGAGTGGAATTTCACTAACACTCATTTTGTGGGTTCATTTGCTTTTTATGGCTGTTCCTGGTGACGCTAATTTATTTATTGTATAACTTATTTAATTACGTAACAAATCTTATCAAAAGAAAATGAAAAGATGCAAGAACTAGTCCCTGGGACTAGTTTATATTCGCTGTCTCTACTTCTATATTTGATATTGAATGTTATGTTCTTTTTTTCTCCTAATTTTATGACCAACTGAATTTTGCCACAACTGGATGTCGTGTTCTTCTTTTCAAAAGTTAATGTTGAATCCGTACACTTTTTGTTGGGACCCAATCACATGTGTTTCCTATGATTCGTTGGGGTATAAAGCTTTTTGTGGCACCCAGTTTCTAGTTCTAATTGTACCAAATATGCTTGTTTGATAACTTGACGTGGATGCAGTAGTGGGAATTCTCAAGAGTGTTTAGCTTTTGAATTGTTAAAAATCTATTACTGATGATATACTCACTGGATTAGTTTAAGATTGGTAGTTGCCAATTTCCATGCTGTAATTTGTTTTTTTAGAGCAATAGAAGTTAAATAGGAATGTACATTTTCCACCAATTATGCAAAGATCTGTTGTCCATGTCTCGATTACTTTTCAAATTTATCAAGCATCATGTAATTTTTTTTTTGTCATTAATTAGTCATAGTAAAAAGTGCCCTAATTCATGAGGACATGTGACCTGTGGTTCTTACCATATCTACTGAAGATGTGTGACCTGTGGTTTCTTACCATGGCTATTGAACTTGAATCATAAGTAGTAGTGAGCAAAATCAAAACCTTTGGAATATCTGTGGTACTTTATTTCCTAGTGTTCAGGCTAATGAGGCAATTTTGTTTGACTCCATGCTTCTCACATTCAAGCGCACTACTCGATGCAGGCATTTGCAGATGCTTATTCCAGTCTAGAGAATGAGATTGCATGTCTTCTCAATAACGGTGAATCAAGTGCAAGGCCTGTATACAATCTGCTTCCAAAAATTATTCCAAGCATCGGTCTTTTATAGAAATTTCAATGAGCTGCAAAGTCTCTATTTATCCAAAAGGTACTTTAAGCAGCTCATAAAGTTAAGGATTTATATGCTTTTAATTTATTTTCTGGTATTTTGAGTGCTGTAGAAGTGATTTAGTTTTTGGAGACTCGTGGATCTTTCTTTGTTAATCTGAAACTTTAGGGGAAAAAACATGTATGCATGGGTTGGATTATGTACCTTCAGAACATCCCTGATTGAGATGTTAGCATGTTTGTTAGTGACTTAGTAGCTTGCGATTTTGAAGCTCCAATGGATCTGCTTGTTGGTGTGCTAAGTGTGTCACATGCTAGGGAGTGTGCTAATTGCTAAATGTGGAGAGCATGATGGCCAACTCATTGGACCCCACAGGAGAGACAAACAAGCTGACAAACAAACTGGGCGCACAGGTTCTCCTCCTCTCATATGCATTATCTTTCTTAAGCACCTAACACTGTTACAAACAAAATGGGGCCCCACTTTTGTCCATATGCTTACTTTAGCACACCTACTTTTAGCTACTCCATTGAAGATGCTCTTAGTCTCTATATGGAATTTCCCATTGTCTTCCACCACAAAAATTGCTTTTGAAGTTTGCGCAGTGCCCTAAAACTTGACTGGCATTTAAGAAGTACGCTGCCGATAGAAATAGGAGCCTATATATCCACTTACTAATGCTGGCGTGTTGTGATTTCAGTCAGTCCCTCTTGCCGAGGCATCACTCATGATTTCATTTTTATTTGTTTCTTCAACTGATTTTTTTTTATGCATCTTCTTATCCTTATTTTACTCTTATGCAGAAATATCTTGTTCTCTTTCATTTTCTTTGAGAAGAAAAAGATGTTTGGGAGGAGGAAAATCGGGGAGTCAAAGATCGCTTTCCCCCAGATGCATGAACAGGATGCTTCTGATGTCTGGTAAGCTTGCAATTCACTTCTATTTATTGCACGAACCAAGTTCCCATTTTTTTAATTTGTTTGTGCCTACTACTCTGTTTTACAATCCCTATGTGGAGTTAAATATGCTGAATAAGATTTAACAAATGGGTAGGATGACAAAAAGGGAATGCAATGGCTTTTTGCCGAGTTTGATGTAATTCAGAATTGACCAAGTGTGCTTTGTCTCTATCGTTTTCGTCCTCCCTGCTAGGTAATGTAGTCTATCCTTAAGTTTGTTTCTTTTACATTTTAACTTCAACCTTGCCAATGATGATACTCCCTCAGCTTCCTGGAAAAGCATTTTAGTGTTTTAGTTGTCATTTACTTATTATGCATGTTCTTTTTGCTGTGACTAAGATTATCTGTAGCTGCCACATATTCAATTGCTTGACCTGTCGGGTTGCTTGATTTTCAGTATGTCTGCCTTGTCTCAGAAAATCAGAAGGTGCACCGATGTTAGCCTCCATTTATGGAAAGCCATCCTGGTAATTCGATGCATCTTCTTTGTTGGATTCTGGTCATCTGATGTTTCCATTTTCGGAAAAAGTAGAATACTGAATTATTATTATTTTTACAATGGGATCTTTCATGCCCCTGGCTGGATAGTCTAGTCGGTACGTACATTCAGGATGTACCATTGTTTGTGACTGGAATTTGTTTGCAGGTACATTTCTTACTTTCTGCAGTTCCAGAATGAGTGTACACTTCTTATCAGACGAGAAATGAATCACCACCATCATGCCACCACAGAAGCTTGGCCAAGCCTATACGTGATGCTATGCTTAGCAGCTAATTTTCGAAATGTTTGATGTCATCCATGATCCACATCCGATGAAGGTTCTTCCTATTGAAAGTAGATCAAGCTGAAGATTTCAGGGGGCACCTTCTGCCTTGTGTAAAAAGTCTAGTTACACTGTTTTGGCTACTTGGGATGAAATAATTGTGCATTTTCTGAGATGGGGGCCGAAGAGTTCCTGCCATACCCTGCTGTTTCTTTATTGAAGTTTGTTTATGGTTTTCGCCTGTCTTCTACGACTGATGGTTCTTTGAAAAAGTTTTGATGAACTTGTGTGACATTACGAGTACATAATGGTATTGCTCATTACTTGTGAAATTTTGAAATTTGATATATTCTTTTAAGTAGGTCCTTTGTGCCGTGATATCACGCTCTCCCGTCCAAGTAAATATGATGTATTTCAGAGGATGTTGGTATTGTGGAATATTCTGCCTACACGGAGGAGGGGTTATTTAGTTAGAACGATTCTGTACACAGTACACCCTTGTCAAAAGAGGATAAATTATATCGACACTGCACCACAGGTGTAGCCTTTTGTTGGGTTTCCGCATCTGTTGTGACCCAAAATTCTGGGAGAAGCTTTAGAAGTTCAAGGCGAGATAACATGAACACAAGAGGCTTGATGAGGTGCATTAACAGTTAAGAAAAGAGGGTAGTGACACGTCAAGGGCATGATTTTGGAGACGATAGGCCATTTGGTAATGGAGTGGCTGCAAATGTTGAAATTTGGGAATTGGTGGAAATGATGCAGGTCTAACCAAAAAATAATCCCGCCCCACCAAAAAGTGTATTAATCTAGCGATCACCATGCCTTCCTTATCACCGGGAGCGATGGTGATCAAAATTGTGCTAAGCTTAAAATTTGTGCAGAAGAAAGAGCCTTTGAGTCAGGTTCCTAGTTCATAACCGTGTCTATATATAACATACCTATGACAATTATGTGATTGGATGTGTATGACAGCATGGCAGTAGTGTCACAAATTAGTTGTAACCAAGTCTCTATTATAAGTTCACTTCTCATTTTTTTCTATTACAAGGGTAGTCCTCATTTTATAGGCATTAGGAGGAAGTCGTTTACATCATTGCTTACTTCATATACCAATACCTAGCACACTACTTTTGGCAAGCACTATTTTCAACACATCATTACTTTTGTCACGCACTACCAAACATATTACTTTCTGGATAATACAAGTATCTGAATTATATCAAACTTGACATAGGCTCATAATTTGGGCCCAACTAGTAGCTTCCATTAAGGGGGATAAATAAGTAAATAAAATAACCTTCATTTAGGGAAAAAAATAATCACTTTTTTGCTTTTTGTTCATTTGGAAGTGTACAAGGATGATAAACTGAGTTAACTCTGCTGAAATGCACATTAATATACATCTGGGTTATTTCCAAACATGTTGGTCTAGTACTGGACTGTTACATAGGCAAACGTTGTTGCTCCATCAATCTTTAGTCCATGAAACTTTTGTATAATTCAAGCACTTGCACAACTGCAGCCACGGTCTTCCGGTAAAACCACTGATGTATGGTCTGATATAAGTATTGAGCCACGATTGCAAACAAAATGGCCCAGACGATGTACATGATGAGGGAACTGAGCGAGGATGGCAAGAAAAGCACGACTAAGGTTCGGATGCCAATGAAATAGCTCCCGATATGAGACTAACGGGCCCAAAGATTTTTGAATGGACAATGTTATGACAAAGGTTCGGATGCTAGTCAGGTGTGTTTCAAATGGACCCTTCAAATGGAGCCAAATTCTTGTTTTGATACTTCACTAGGCTAAGTAGGGTTGTAACGAGGAAGGCATACATGGCGTGGCATGTAGTGGATGAAATTGATCCTTGCAATTCTTGCACTATCATAGAAAATGGAATTTCACATTGCCTTCTATCTTTCATTTTGGCTGTTGCGATTTTAGTCAGTCACCCCTTTTTTTGACATCACTGATGGTTGCATTTTGGTTTTTTTCTAGAACTGATTTGTTTTTGCTTCTTATTCTTAGTTTCCTTCTATGCAGAAATAGCTTCATTGTCATCATTAATGCTGTGATTTATTCCATTTCTGCGTTGTAATTTCTATAGACTGCCGTGTTACTCAATATTCTGTGGACAACTTGAAATTTATGTGCCATGTAATCTTAATCATCAGAACTGAGGAATTCTGGGAGTCTTCTGAAATCATCACCAAACGATCATCACAAGTGGAAATATCACAAAAATGTTTTGATGTAATCTCTGGTTGTGAAATTTATATAAACTCCCTATCTGTGTGGGTGTCAGATGTAAACCTGTCCTCCGTTATTGAATGAAAGATGTAAGCATATAGGATTTTATGAGTGTGGATGTATGCCATCTTGAGCTAACCACATTATTTTCTCGTGTCCCCTTCTCTTGAATTTTCTTTGAGAAGAAATAGAAGTTTGGGAGGAGGAAAATTGGGGAGTCGAAGATTGCTTTTCCCCTGATGGTAGGAGCAGGATGCTTCTAATGATGTCTGGTGCGCACGCAACTCACTTCTATTTCTTGCACGAACCAAGTTCCCATCTTTTAATTTAATTGTTGACAAGTCGGAACAAACAGTAGCCGACTACTTTTTTTCAATCCAAAAGGAAATGCAATGGATTTTTGCCGACCTTGATGAAAATAGGATTTGACCGCAAGTGTTCTTTGTCTCTGTTGTGTTCGTCTCCCCTGCCAGTTAATGTTAGGCTATCCTTCAGTTTGTTTCTTTTACATTTCAACTTCAGCAGTGTCAATGATGATACTCCCTCAGCTTCCTGGAAAGCCATTTAGTGTTTTAGTTGTCGAATACCTATTATTCATGTCATTTTACTGTGACCGAAGGTTGTCTGTAGCTACCATGCACATATTTGATTACTTGAACTCTGGTTGCCTGATTTCAGCATGTCTGCCTTGTCTCGTAGAATCAGAAGGTGCACAGATTTTAGTCTGGGTCCATTGATGAGAGAAGCCATCCTGGTAATTCCAATGCATCCTCTTTGTTATATTCTGGAGAGCGTAGAGGACTGAATTTTTTTCTAGATTGGGATCTTTTATGCCCCTGGTTTAATCGCCTAGTTGATACAGCAAGATGTTCCATTATTACCAACTGGAATTTGTATTGCAGGTAAATTTTCTTTCTTTCTGCAGTTCCAGAATGAGTGTACACTTCTTATCAGACAAAAAATGAATCAACACCACCATGATGCCACAGAGGCTTGGCCAAGCCTGCAAGTGATGCTATGCTTAGCAGCTATGGAGCACGGGTACCGGTACGTGGTACGGGAAACGGCAAAATCCCAAAAAAGTAGGGTACGGGTACGGCGGGGGTACAACAAATATATATATATATATATATATATATAAATAATTATTTTCTATTTTTTATTGCATAAAATAAAATAGAAACTTATTTTACCAACAAAAAACAAAATCAGTACAAATATACATATCTACAGCATATCTATTAGTATTCAAAATTTCAGATACATATACATATACATTACACATGCATATATTCATACATATATACAAAGAGAGATTATTTCAATCGATAATATATATATATATATATATATATAGAGAGAGAGAGAGAGAGAGAGAGAGGAGACAGAGAGAGAGAGAACTTACATTTTTTAGTTACCAAAAAAAAAAACTTACATTTTTTTTTTTTCCGATTTGGAGCCCTAGATCGATCTCCAAGATCTCTGCCGTGTAATATTGTGTTTATAAATGACAAATAAATTACACAATAAGCCCATATTTTATAATTATTTACAAAACATCCCAGAAATTTTGAAAAAAATTTCATTTTGGGCTAAAACGTACCATTGCCGTACCCAAAATTACCAAAAGTACCTGATACAATTTTGCCGTACCCGGTACGTTTTTGCCGTACCCATGCCGTACCCAGTACGCGTACGGCGACATTTCCGGAGTACCGGTGCTTCATAGCTTAGCAGTTTATTTCTCAAAATGTTGGATGTCATCCACCTCCTATGAAGGTACTTGCGATTGGAAGTAGTTAGTCTTAGAGCAAGCCAGCTCGATCAAGCTGAAGATTTCATGGGGCACCTTGTGACTTGTGTAAAGTCTAGAGTCTAGACTGTGTTGGCTACTAGTACTTGGGATGGAATAATGGGTGATCAGTTCCCTCCCATCCCTGCTGTTCTTTTGTTGGAATTGTGTTTGGTGTTTTCACCTGTATTCTGTGACCGATAGGTCCTTTGGAAACATTACGATTGTATAACATCATGCTCATTACTTATGAAGTTGTCGAAATTTGATATTTCTTTGAAATTGATCGTTTGTGCCGCAATCTCGCACTCCCTCGTCCAGGAAAAGATACTTCACTTCAGAGGACGTTGATATTGTGGAGTATCTAGCCTACGTGTAAGAGTTGGCGATTTAGTTAGAACGATTTTGTTCTCCCTCCTCGAAATGGGTAAATAAAATCTGCACTCTCATTGGTGGAGAGAATGTAGGTAAAAAAAATAAAAAAATCCCACTGGACATAAAAGTGTATCGATTCTATAGAAACTTCACCCTCTTCATCAATAAGAGCGAGAGTGAACAAATCCTGCTGTTGTGTGCAGAAGAAAGAGAGCCTCCGAGTCAAGATCCTTGCTCATAACCATGTATAAACACTCGTACGAAAATACGTGACGTACTAGATATGTATCACAGCATGGCAGTAGAGTTAGAAACTAGTAGTTGCAACTAAGTCTTTATTATAAATCCTCTTTGCCGTTGCCGAAATGCACGAAGCTTAACCATTCCCACCGGAAACACAAATTTTACAGTTGGGTAACCTGGGTTATTACCAACATGAACAGCTGGGTTATTTCCAAACATGTTGGTCTAGTACTCGATTGTTACACATGGAAACGATGTTGCTCCATCAATCTCCGCCTCATGAAATTTGTGTACAAGTCAAGCACTTGCACAACTGCATTTGCACTCAACTGGTAGAACCATTGGTATATTTTCTGATATAAGTATCGAGCCATGGTTGCAAACAAAATGGCCCATATGATGAACATGATTAGGGAACTTCGCGAAGTTGGCAGAAAAATCACAGCTAAAGAAACTGATGAAAGAGCCCCCGATACAGTACTAACGTGGCCGATGATTTTAGAACAATTGGCATCGTATTTTTTGGTTATAGATTTGCCCACGGTAGCTAAGCTGTAAGAGCACATCGTTACGACAAAGGTTTGAATCGAAGACACATTCTTGTTTTGGTACTTCACTTGGAGTAGGCCGATCAGAGTTGTAACAAGGAAGGCGTACACAACGTGGCATGTGGTGGGTGAAATTGATCCTTGAATGCTTGCACTGTCACAGAAGACGAAATTGCTTTCGAGTTTGATTTTCAGAGGGAACATAAAACACATTCAAATATTTAGAAGAAAACTTATAATTAAGATGGCGCAAAAAAAAACCCTTTTCATCAAGAGGAGGAAGAGAAGAAGAAGACTTACAAATATGGTCAAATACAGGAGTGTCAATATTGATCCAAACCTATGAACCTCCCCTACTAGGCTTCTATGTTCGCTCAGACCTAACCCACTTAAAATGTGTTCAAATTTTTGACTCATCTTAATTTTAAAATGAGTCTTAGAATTGGTGCATTAAATAGGTTAACTGCGTCAACTTATACTGCCTCCATCCCAACATGTTTCTTCGGTCTGCAAAACAAAAATTTAAGAATAAAAATCTTTTTCTCAAAAAAAAAATTTTTTTGACAATTTACTAGACATCAACGAGTTTTTTAATTTAGTGAAAAAGTATGAATTTATTTCTTGGAAAAATTAATTAATTTGGCCAGAATTTTGGCCTGAGGGGGCCCGACTTAATAGACACATATTTTTATTTATACTTAAAATTATTAGTATATCATAGAATTTTTTATTTTCAATATAATACATTTGTACATTAAAATTATTTTAGCTTAAAGCAGTAAAAGTATCTGAATCATTTTGTTCCTTTTATTTGGGCTACGGAAATACTCACATGCCTGGTTACGTTTATGAAAGAAATTAAGAAACGATAATATAAAATAATCGTTTTTTTACTAAATCAAACTAAAATTATTAAGATTATAAAAAGTAACCAAGCTGTAAGATGATGAAATAGCATAAGAAAGCTGCCAACTCACAAACATGCATAAATATAGCAATCATATCTACTGATCACCTGTAGTTATGGCGAAGGCGAAGAAGTTGAGTACCTCTTCGACCCCGGTGTCCCACCACCATCATCCCCCTTCGTCCCATTACATTTTCTCGGCTTCCAATATTGCTACTTACGACAAACCTTGTCTCTACAACTTGATCATCATTTTCCATGTGCACTCGAACCAACCAAACAGGGGGCTTCTGGAGTGAACTTTCCCCTGAGCCTGAGGAAGAATTTTCGTGGTGGGTTCTAAATAACGTGGTTCGAGTCTTATGGAGGAATCTGGTCAATCATTTCAACTTTTCAAGAACAAATTACCTATGACTAGGACTCACAGTGTTTTGTCTTTTTTGATCACTCAACTCGGCTTACACAACTCGACTGATAATGAAGAGGGTAATGAACAAACTAATGCTACAGAGCAGCGCAAGAGATTAACCACTTGTACCACCCAAAAGTGTTTTCTAGTAGTCGGCTCTGTAATGAACCTTGCTTTATACAGCATTTGAAAGCATAGTCCAAATATAGTATCCAAATTACTAGTCTGTACGTTTTCAGGATCCGACGCCTCTCATGTCCATGTTTTGGACCATAGGGGATAGTCCATATCCTAATTGTCCTTTGGTTAATCAATGGATTAGATTTATTTTTAAAAAAAATTTATGAATAAATTAACTCTTTCATGAAAGAATTTTTTAACAAATTTTAACCATTCATACATGGACTGTCTCGTCCATTCCAAATTTTGGATTGGAGAGGAACCATCCCTGTTTCCAAGAAAGAGTCCGGAGAGGATCCATCCATCTTTTGACTTTTCACAGCCGCAGTTGCGGCTTCACCCTGATCCAAATCAGAGAAAATGCGTGAGGGTCTGCTCCTGATCTCCAATTCAACGTACTCTCCAAATGGTGTAATTTTTGGGTGTCAGAGCAGGTACCATACGCGTGGTACTCCGTGGGCAACGTTCAAAAGTGTTTTAGGTGTTTCGGATTTTAGAAAAAGAGAAAGAGGAGAGAGAGTGGTCTGGTGAAGGGAGAGAGGGGAGAAATCTGAGCCGTTCAAAACACTCTTGGACAAGTGGGATCGCCGACGAGTACCTCCACGTGAAATAACTCTCTCGTTTTATTCTCTGGATTGGGAGAGTAATTTTGCACTGAAATTATACAATAAAAAGCTTATCTTTTAATTAGGAAAAGCCTATGATATATTTTATTCCATGAAATAACTCTCCCAATTCTCTGGATTTGTCGGCTTTAATTTTCAGTCTATCTTTTAATTAGGAAAAGCCTATGATATACTTTTAAAAATTTGATTAAAAAACTATAGTTATTCAAAAATAATAAATAAAAAATACAGGAACAATATCATAAAAAAATCTATAAATAATGAATCAAAAAATATATATCATACCTCAAAGATATGCGTGGAATAGACTAATAGAGCAATTCTTATCGTAAAAAATTGTGCACTAATTTTGTTTAGTTATCCAGCATCCACCATGCTCGGCTTTCTTCAAACTGGATTCTACCTTTTGGTTTTTTGCATTTTGATTATTGACTTTTTAGCTTTTTAAATTTTAATCAGAATGTGTTTTGAATATGATAGAGTGTTTAGGATATATATGCAGAGGTGTTTGGCCGCCAACTCATTGGCTTGTCCACTTCTCATTTTCAACTTATGGGTGTTTGGCTGAGTGTTTGCAGAACTCATTTTGGAAAAATGAGTTCTTTGTTTTTAACGTTAAAGACGAAAAGTGAGAAATAGGGGAAGATGTACTTTTTAACTACTCATTTTCACTTCTGATTAGTATAAGAGGAGAAAAGACCAAATTATCCTCTATATTTGATTCTAAAACTCTATTATGGTACTCATTGAAAGGCTTTAGAGTCAAAAATTTATTATTACCATTTAGGATAAAATGATCAGAAAAATAAAATCTTCGCATCAGTTCAAACGGATTAAAAATTTGAGCAATTGATTTTTTAACCATATTTTTTAATATATAAAGAGTGTAAAAAGTTTTGTGTGTGCTGATATATTTAAAAATGAAAATTTTATTTTAAAAAATTGATAAACCATTATTTGTATACATTATATCCCATAATAAATAAATAAGGGCAATATGGTAAAAAATCAAGTCATAATTCATTTTCATCACCTATCTTCTAAATACTATCAAGTTGCAAAATGCATTTTGCATATATCATCCAAATACTCTATCAGATTCAAACTACATTCTGACCAAAAAGCCTAAAAATTAACAAATGAAAAGTCAAAAAATAGGCTCCTAAACACCCACTAAGTGTTTGGAAGATATGTCCAGAGTACATTCTGTAGGTCTTTTTGTTAACTAATAAAATGAAAAAAGTGGGAAATAAGAAATAAAAAAGCTCATCTCCTCTAAACCCAAAATTCAAAAACTCATTTTCTGATAATGAGTTCTAGAATGACTTGATGAGGGTGCCAAACACTCAAAACATAAAAATTAGAAAATGAAAAGCTGAAAAAGAGGGTTCATGGAGAGCTTTTATATACTATTTACTTATTTAGGTGTGATCCCTGGCATGACGTCACTGGCATGACGTGTGATCCCGGGCGCAAGCAACATTGTGTTACGTAACGTAAGTGTTACTAGTACATGACTTTTCTAAGCTTGATTTTGGTGTTTTGTCTAAATGATACTCGTTTTGGACTCTTTTTGCCTTCGTGTTAAAATAACTCATTCTCTTTATTTTTTAGAAATTTAAATATATTTCGTAATTTGTTAGTATTTAAATTTTCGTCATAATTTTTGGGATTAATTATTCGTCTCAATTAAAAGAATCAGAAAAATATAAAATTAAACATAGCCCAAAGTTGAATAAAAGTTTAGATAGGACAAAACTGCAAAAATACCAGTTGTTCAAACTTTTTTTGTTTTTTGTTGCAATTTTTTACTTTTTTAACTCCTCTCGTCAGAATAAATGACTAACTATAAAAACAGCGTGAATTTAACAAAAAAATCGTATCAAACTAAGCAATCTCGATCTTCCGTATAGCAATTCGATTTTTGCATTTTCATTCTGCCTTCTTCGGTTTGTAAATCTCGATCTTCCGTTCCGTTAATAAACCAAGTCTTTGCTGATTATCTAGGTTGTTTTGCTTTCTGGGCTAAAAAACAACATGAAAAAATGATTAATTCAAAAAATTATCAAGCAAATCTAACAAAAATTAAATAAAAAAAACGAACAAACACACAAAAAAAACAAATAACAAACAAACTAGTACTAGTATTTCATACCTAAAACACTATAAAGCGTTGTAAATCAGGGCCGTTTGATTTGGAGAAAATAATGGCCAATGACGTGTTTTGATAATAAATACCCGTCAATGACATTTTCAGCATTAATAAATGTTCTCAGCATGTTCTTGACGGGCATTAATTATCAAAATACATCCCGAACCGTCATTTTCCCTTTGATTTGACCATAGCCCAGCCGGCCTAGCCTCACGTAGATGTTAGTGAAAACACATTGTATTGTAGTTCCCGAATGAGTGTACACTTCTTATCAGACAAGATATGAATCACCACAAGATGTGTTTTTTGTTGGGTTCTGTAGTGCTTCGCCGGTGGTGGCATGGTGGTTGGTGGCGGCTACATGGCGATTGTGGGTGTGATCTATTCTGATTTTGGTGATGATGGTGATCTACAGCTGTTGTCGAAGTTTTTCAAATGTCTAGGGTTAGGTAATTAGATTTTGGTTTTCTTTTGGCTTTTTTTACGAATGGTCCCCAAAGTATCAGAGCCAGGTCGTGGATGGCCTCACCTCGTGTGGTCAAGTCTCTATCGCCCGAGTCAATCGCCTCGCCTTATCAATTCATACCTCCACGTGCATCTGGGCTGCATGTCAGGGGTCGCCCGAGTCAAATCTCCTGGTTTCCTCAATTCGTACCTCCACATGCATCCGGGCTACATGTGAGAGGGAGTGTTAAACTTTGTCCCACATCGCTCACCCAAATTTGGTTAGCCAATTGATTTTAGATTGAAACCCTCCAAGAAATCTAACAAGAATAATGTATGTTTTGAATAAAGTAGTTTTGATTTCCTGTTTTTCTCATTTTTATTTAGTAGTATTTTTGTTCTTGTTGTTTAGGAATCCCTCCCTCATTTAACTAGGTTACATGTAATGCCTCGAAAGTCCAAAACATTTTTGGACGGTCGTGATTTATTTCCTCCATTAAGAGCCACTGTAATTCGTGAATAAGTATCACTCGGAGTAGGCTAAGTAAGGTTGTGACGAGGAAGGCGTACACGGCGTGGCATGTAGTGGATGAAATTGATCCTTGCATTCTTGCACTGTCATTGAAAATGAAAATTTTGTTGGATTTTTTGAGGGAAAATAAAACCATTCTACTATCAAGAAGCAAACTTACAAGATGGCCAAAAAAAAGAAATGAAATAGAAATTCAATTAATATCCACAGTCCACAGAGAGAATTAAAAACTCCCCAAAACACTTTTCTTTTCCATCCCTCTCTTCGCTCTTATTTTCTTGTTTCTTGGGCTTGAGAACCGATGGATTGTCCTTTGAATGCAGTGTGGGAGAAATTATTCGCTGCCCTTGGGACAACACATCATGTTTGACATGCGGTGCCTCTCACAAATTAGAATTTGTCCTACGGATTTTGTGTCAGACTTTTGCCACCTAAACAATTTCTCTCTTGACAGAGAAATGAGACAAATGGAGATACAACAGGCTTTAGAGTCACCTACCCGTTTTTCTCTCTCTTGCTTTACTTTTCAATTTTGGCTAATTTTTAAGATAAAATGATTAAAAAAATAAAATCTTCGCACTGGTTTAAACAGATTAAAAATTGTAATACTTAATTTTTAACTATATTTTTTTAATATATAAACAATGTGAAAAAATAAGTGTTCCAATTTTCAATCCGTTTGAACCGGTGCGAAGATCTTAATTTTCTGATCATTTTATCCTAAATAGCCATAGTTAAATTTTGACTCTATGACTCTCGTTGATTAGCCCTAAGAGATATAGTATGATTTTACGACTTTCTTAGAGCTAATCAATGAGAGCCCTAGAATCAAAATTTAATTATGACTATTCAGGATAAAATGATCAAAAAAACTAAAAATCTTTCTCTACTAGTTCAAACGGATTGAAATTAGGAACACTTAATTTTTTTTAAACCAAATTTTATAAAAAAAAATTGTTTAATAATGATACTAAATTCGTTAATTTATTAGTACAAATAAATATTACGGCTTAAATTGTGAAAGAATAATTAAATTTGCAATTACATATAAAACTTAATACATAATTAATTTAGGGAATGCACAAGGACAAAAGGTCATTTGACAAAAATGATGGAAAAAAATGGGAGGGAAAAGTAAAGCAAAAGAGAGAAAAACCATAAATTAAAGGATACTGATTTTGCCACTCCTTTTTTTGTTAACGTCACTCTCCTCCAATTGTATTTTTGCATCACTTACTGGAGAGTTGCGTTAATCAAAAAAAGGAAGTGGCAAAATCATTTTCTAAATTAAAATTGAAAAGACAAGGAGTAGGTGATTCTAACTCCTGTTACATTTTCGTTTGCCGAGTCTCTCTGTCAATTGAGGTTGCAAAAGTCTGACACAAAATTAATAGGACAAATTTTAATTGGTTGGGAGCATCACCTGTCAAACATGATGGGTTGCCCTTGGGGCAACGAATAATTTCTCGCAGTGTGGTATTCTCGCGGGTCAATTCCATTGGCACGTCAGTCATGGATTGGGCACGGCAACGAGTCATATTACTCCCGGGCCGGGCGGTAGGTCCGAACACATTGCCCATGTCGAGCTCGCTGAGCTTCATACCTAAGTTCCATAATGTCCATGCGCATAGACGAGTATGTAAACGTCTTGCGTAACATTTCAAATTATTAAAATTTATGAGAGCGAGAATTGAGAGAACAAACATATAATAATGATTGAAAGTGAGAGCGGAAATTCCTATTATGTGACTAAACTTCATAACGTTGGGCAACTCCCATGTGAAGCAGTGGTGTTAAGAATATAAATAATAAAGTTATCACTTTCTTTAACAGTTTAAACTTTTAGATGAGTTGGTGGTTAACAATCTAATATGGTATCAGAGCAGGCAATAAATCCTGAGTTCAAAACTCACCACCTACTTAATGATTAAAATTTACACGTGTTTAACCCGCTTATGGAGGAGAGTCTGGTTACATGTGAGGGGGCTTGTTGAGAATATAAATAATCAAGTTGACACTCTCTCTAACAACTTAGGCCCCGTTCCGGTTTCTTAAAAAATGAACTTTTAGAAAAGAAAGGTAATTTCAAGCTAAAAAATCATGTGTTTATGCAAATAATTTTCTTACCAATATAAATCTTGTTTGATAGATCTCATTGAGATCTTTTAAACGATGCAAAAAAAATTAAAATATTATTTTTCATTTTTCGTTATATTTGAATTTGAAATTACCTTCTTTTTGAAAAAGAAGGTTTAGAAAGAAAACGAAACGGGCTAAATGAATTGGTGGTTAACAATCTAATAAGTAGCGAAGATGAGCCACAACCATCTCAAGGGCAGGGCCTGCTCTGGAGGAAGCCCAGAAAGCAATTGTTTCGGGCCCACAAAAGATAGTAATTATGTTGTGGTCTTGGGGCACCAAGTTTCAAATTCTTTTTTCCACCACACATTTTCGCAGAGTTCATAAATTAATACTGGGTTCTGCTCTACAAAAACGTGTCATGGATGAGAATGTAGGGCCAGCTTGCGGTGGTACCCAAAACCATCAAATAATTTTCTCCACAAAAGTGGCCCCAAATCGTATGTACTAGTTTTATATTATTTGTAATAGCTTCATCTGACGTTGAATCCTAAAACTAATCTATAATAGCAAGTGATTGTTATTGCATTTGATTGTTTTTGTTTCTAGGGCTAAAAACAAGCTGGAAAATGAAAAACAATTGATTTTTGATAATACTCTCTGTTTTAATTTGTTTGCTTTTCAACTTGCGCTTTTGAATAATCAGCTAGTAGTATTTCGTAAATTGGGTTGCAACAAACGCCCAGTTCGTTTGAAATATTGGTGGTAAAGCCTACGTGGGTCAGGAACGGCTGGCCTATGCTCAAAAATTCACAAATAAAATTGGGGTCCTGGTTTGATAATGATACTTTGTGATGCTTGGTTGTGAATTAATGAAGTGAACTGCTCCTACTAAACCAAAGGGGAAAACGAAAAGAGTACAAGTATACCGATAATTATAACCAAATTGTTGTTGGTTGTCAAATTGCTGAATCCTTGAGCTGGTACCTGGTGCACATTTTTATCTATGTTTGTGATGTTAGTATTTGGTATGCAGACGACAACCTTCAGAGCGCAAGCAAGCTGGAGCCCGGGGGTGTGAGGGCCAGGACCCCGCAAAAACAGTATTTTTGTAATTCGGCAAGAGCAAATTTGGCTATTGACTTTACGTATTTATGACGCAGTTAGCTTGTAATTAGGGCAGGGGCGGACCTAGAAATTCTTGGCACTGGAGTCAAATTTTATATGTAGTAGTAATTTGTTTCATAAGCTCTAATGGTGTGGTTATTAGTTTCGTTTACTTACATTGTAAATACTTGCAATGTCAATTTCTATGCTGATTTTATCTTTTTAAATTATTTATTTGTGAAGTATGTTAAGGGTTTCATTTGAAAAAATTAACTCCAAACTCTCCAAAAACTCAGAGCTGATTTTGTGTGAAACTTGAAAAAATCCATTTTACTCTCTGCAGCTTTCTCTATCTATCTCTATCCACTAATTATTATTCATTATATCAAAAATATTTTTGAAAGATGGGAACCAAACAAAGGCGCAAAATTTACTTTGACTTTAGTTTTGCCACGGGCTAGTTTTGGTTTAGAGCCATGAATTATTTTTATCGATAACGAACATGGTGTTGCTGCTGCTGCTTTTTTTTGGTTGAAGTTGTGGCGTTGCTTTGCTGTCATAAAAATCAGAGATGCAAAGAGGGAACAGGGTGGGGGAGGGTGGACAAGAGACTCAAAAGTCTAATCATTCACAAGCTTTTCCAGAAAAAGAGAGACAGACTGGGGCGGATGTGAGGATTTGGTGAGGGCAAGCCGGCAAGGATTGAATTGTTGTTGAAGTATTTGGGACAAATTTATTTAAATGTCCCTAAAATGTATAGCCATCGGGAGGGTAGTTTCCAAGGCAGTGGGGTCACATGACCACCCTTGCCATTATGTGTGTCCCCCACTGAATTAGGATAAGAGTTTTTAGATAAAAGAGAGAAGGAGAGGGAGGGAGGGAGAGAGACTCAGAGACTCAGAGAGAGCGGGGGGGGGGGGGGGGGGGGGGGGGGGGGGGGGGGGGGGGGGGTGTGTGTGGTGCTCTGGGGCAGGGGGGGCAAGAGAACACTTTTCTCATGGAGGCAGGGGGGGCAAGAGAACACTTTTCTCATGGAGAAGAGAAAAGGTTTCGATTATATGGGCGTTGTGAGTTAGATGGGTAGTTCGATTCCTAACAGTTAGTGAAAACACTTGTATTTTTGCGGTGGTAGTACTCATGTAAATTAGGAGTGTTGATTCTGAAGACACCACACCCTCCTGATCATCAATGAGAGCGATAGGTGAACAAAATTGGGATAACAACCCTACAGCCTTTGAGTAAGGTTACAATGCACATATAGCATGATAGCATCCCTATGAAAATTATGTGATTGGAACCGTATCACAGCATGGCAGCAGTCACAAACTAGTAGTAACTTCTTTTTTTCTTTTTTTTTTACCGGCCAGAAAATACAGATATTATATATATAAAAGCAGAACAATAAAAGAGACATTATCGGTTCGAAAATATAGAAACAACAACTAAAAACAATAAATAAAAACAACAAAACCAAGAAAGAAAAGCCGCCTGAAACTATGACACCGGAGCCAGACCCGTCGAACACACTCGTGAAGAGGGGTTGGAGAGGCCGAAGTTAAGAGGCCAAGTATGAACACAGAGCAGACCCACCTAGATGGCCAGACGCACCAACTCAAACTCCTCCCGTCGCAGACTAAAGGTAAAAGTCGCCTTAGACGCCGTCTTCGTCGCCGGTATACTGGTTCCAAGAAACCAGACCTAGAAACCTAGATTTGGTTCCTGAGTTCAAAAATGATGGGGAGAGTAAGAGATCTTAGCTCCCAAATGAGAGAGTTTCAACCACCTCATAATCATGAGCGTAGAAAGAAAACAGGAAGATAGGAGAAGTCTGGAGAAGAGGGATTGAGAGGAGAAGAGAAAGGAAGGGGGAGGAAAAGGGAAAAAAAGAAAAAAGGAGGGGGAACCCAGAGCTTCTCTCTCTAGAAGCTGCTTGCTTTCTACGCGACTTAACTAGTGGTAACTTGTTACCAAGTCTTTATTATAAAATCCTCTTGGCTGCTGCCAAAATGCAGATTGCTTTATCAATGCTAAAGCACACAAATTGTTACATGTGGGTTATTTCCAATTATGTTGGTCTAGTACTAGATTGTTACACGAGCAAACGTTGTTGCTCCATCAACCCTTGTCCCATGAAACTTGTGCATAATTCAAGCACTTGAACAACTGCTTCTGCAATCTTCCGGTAAAACCACTGGTATATGGCCTTGTATAAGAATCGAGCCACCATTGCAAACAAAATTGCCCAGATGATGTACATGATCACGGAACTGAGTAAAGTTGGCAGAAAAATCACTGCTAAGGAAACCGATGAAAGAGTTCCCGATATGAGACTAACATACCCAAGGATTTTTGAACAATTGGCACCGTAGCTTTTGGTTACAATTTTGCCCACTGTAACTAAGCAGTAAATGAGCACTGCTATGACAAAGGTTCGGATGCTAGTCAGGTGTGTTTCAAATGGAGACACATTCTTGTTCTGATACTTCACCTGGAGTAGGCCAATCAACGTTGTGACAAGGAAGGCGTACACGGCGTGGCATGTGGTGAATGAAGTTGATCCTTGCATTCTTGCACTGTCATGGAAAATTAAATTGCTTTCGTGTTGGATTTTTAGAGGGAAAATAAAAACGGATTCAACTATCAAGAAGAAAACTGATAAGAGCAAGAACATCAATAAATAGGTAAAATTGCTATCAAAAATCTACAAACAGTAGTTTCACCTATTCACTTTACACTACAAGTTGCAACAATCCAGATTTTTTGCCTGTCCCTTGATTATAATATTATTAGGTTATTGGTAGGAGATGTACTTAAAGTATAGAGGAACCAATGAGAGAAGAGAGAGAAAGTGTATGGGATGACAAAAAGAATAAAGTATAGAAAACCTAGTGAATAGTTTTTCGGCACTTTTAACTAAGAATCGTAGCAAAATGGTTTTTACCTTGGCATATACAGAGCCTGCTGTATGGGTGTTTTTGTGTGTTTGGTTCTCTTAAAATACCTAAAATGCATATTTGCCTATTCTGATATACTTGCTCTAAGATGGCAAAAAAAAAAAAAACACCCCTTTACATCAATTAAGAAGATGAAGGAGAAGAAAAAAAGATACAAATATATATGGTCAAATAAGGGGGTGTCAATATAGACCCAAATCTCATGAACCGCCCTCAAACATATTCATTCTATGTTCTCATTCATTCCCAAAACTCAATTTGACTCATTGTAAAAGAGTTTAAAATGGGTGGGTTATTCACATACCATAAACTACAAACGCACTCACGCAACCCCAAAATCTACTAATGCCATCCAAAAATTTAATAGCGCCTCTCCAAAAATTACTAACGCCACCCATAACTTACTAATGTCACCTCAAATTATGAAAGCCGTACACAATTTTTTTTCTTGTATAAATTTATATTGAACATAAACTAGCTTGTGACTATAGATGTAATCGGGTCAATGGGCGGATTGAGTTTCACTCGGATTTAGTATAGTAATAATTATATGTATAGCTAATTGGGTTGTAAAAGGGTTACTAACCTATTACAAACTCAACTCATTTACAATCTATTCAAGATCACCCAATTCCTATTCTCATCAATAAATTAAACTAAACTAAACAAGGTCACCCAATTCCCATTCAATTGTCCAGTGGGGCACTGTCCGTTGTCCCATGACTCCCATTTCATTTCCGCAACTTCCATTAACGTTGTTACTTATGTCATTGGGTTTTTTTTTTAATGATAATGTCAAAACTATTTTTGATGGTGTCAAAACTCAAGCGCATAAGAATTTTTTATTTTTTATTTGGAAAAGCTTGCTTATGTCATGGGGACGTATATCTTCTGACGCTAGAAGCATCACAAAGACAGCCAATGTCCATTATGACCCGTGGGCCACAGTTGTCACCCTTCGTAGCATTAATATTGCTACCTATGTCATTTCAATATTTTCGAAGGGCTTGCTATGTACGCCGTTGAATATTATCCTTGGTCACATAATCATTTAAAATGAATTGCATTTGTGCTTTCAATTTTCGTTCTGCGCTCTTGTACTTACGAATCTTAATTATTTGGAAGGTAATTTTTGGAAGACACTTTCACACCCGTATTTTGCTCCAGCACACGCGGTCTGTCACTTCGGGTATATCTTCTTGACGCTGCAAGATGCTTTCCATATGGTAGGTGATCGTGGGATTATTGGACCAATTATACGTCCCGACCCATAAAAGCCAATTTGAAGTCAAAAGAATTAGTATCTTCTTTAAATAGATATCATTTACAATTAGAATATCATATGTTTTACATAAAAAATTATTAATGAGGGGACCAAATGGTTGTTTTGTTGTAAATCATCGTACATATACAAAAATGGAGTGCTAATGGCTAAATGTGGAGTACCAAAATCACTTTCCACCAAAGAAATAGAAAAGGAGAAAAAAGATGAAGAAAACAACCTTTTGTGCACGTAAGATGATTAAATTTTTAACAGCAAAAAAAGAGAATCTTGTTAATTTTTGAAAACAAATTACAAAGATTTAAAGAACCCTATGCACATGGCATGTATCATTATGGAGTATGAGCATACCCGCAAAGAGTACGACTAAATTTTATGCTTAGTCTTTATGGCCCACATGTTTTATGTATGACACATATGAATTATGGGTTTAATAGGATTCTTTATATATTTATGCCAAAAAATTTATTCTATTGGTCAAATAGAGAAGTTATTTTCTAAATAAATTTTACTTTGATGGGAAGTAAGTATCTCACTGAGGAAACTGATCTTCTCTCTAGTTATAAAAGAGTGTCTAAAGTTCCATAAAATGTACAATATACTAAAAAGCTAGAAAGAAAGGTAAGGGAGAGAAACCAGTCTTTCACCTATGGCACAATGCTCTTGGTAAAATCATGGCTCATTAGAAAGATTATCGACTCGCTCTAGTTCCGCATGAATTGATCTGGGTACACCTATTGATTATTTAACTTTTGCTTTATGATTATGTAGTGATGATCATGATATATAGTTCTAGATCCTGGTTTATGAGGTTGTTAATTATCTAACACCATTAAGAGTAAATTTACACAAAGACGAAAGATATCCCCTAACTTCGAAAATCATATGCCGCCATGACCCCAAAAAAAAAAAACAACCCTAGGTTGGCAAGTTGTCAACCGTGACATAGAAACCCAAAATAGAGCAGAGGGTCAAATTCTACGTACGTACATGCAGTTCCACTTATCAAAATTGATATCATAGCTCTCTCCAATCTTATCTTAAAATAAAGTCGAATCTTAGATGGAGTTGAAGGCTGCAAATTTAATTGCTTCAAAATTGGGATCAAGTGTCACATGTAAAAGTGCCCTTTTGGGTTATCAGAAATAACGTTTGGGGTTTTTTGTCATATCAACCTTAAAAAAAAATTGACATCTTTGAATTTGAAGCAATTTTTTTTTAAATTGTAATTTGAAGTAAAAATTGGAGATGCTCTAAGATGACCAAATAGAATTACGAAAGCTGCCACCATACATATATACATACTTAAATATAGCAAGCGTATGAAGTAACCTGTTATGGCGAAGGTGACGAAGGTCGACCCTTCGACCCCGGCGACGTCCCACCATCACCCTTTGTTGCATTACATTTTCACGGCTGCTTCCATTACTGCTGCTACTTAGAACAAACCTTCCCTCTACGAATTGATCCTCATTTTCCATTTGTAGGTTATGTTTTAAAAGGGTTGCCTATGATATATATACATGTATGCACCAGGTGCAAAAGTGAACATATATACTCCATTAGATGGGCCCTAGCTACATAAGATTTCCACTTATTACTTGGGGAATACAGTATATTGAAACTATGATTCCACGAAGCTTTGGAGGATGCAATGATGCATGACGGAAACTATCTTTTTTAGTGCTGTTATCTGTGCTTTACATAGACCGAAATCTGAATCTTAATTTGTCTTTTACACTTTTGTGGTGACATCCCTTGTGGTGAAATTATTGTTTGGTTGGGGATGGGTTTTTTCCGAAAAGCAACAAATTGACACGTAGCTCCTCAAAAAGGGAAAAAAAAATAATTATATCACAAGTCCATTGACGTCTAAGAACAGTTTGTAAGGAAAATGGGTTTTGAAAAAAAAATTTATTTTTAAATTTCAAGCCAAATTCAAGTGGATTTAACACATATTTTCGGGAGGGTCCAAAGAGTGAACTTTGTTTGTATTTACTTCTCTTCTCGCATCTTTCCTTAGAGAATCCAACATCTTACGTACGTACCCCAAACTCCAAACCACAAGTCCAAACGACACCCAGTTCAATTCAACCATTTTCCTACTCGCTCGCACAGTAGCATCACAAACAAGATGGTTATTTCCGAATTATTTATTAAAGTCGATGCATCCACTAGCCAAGAGGCTAGGGACTTAACTCAAACCCAGAGGATGTCTATCCCCGGGTATATATGAACCGGATGTGCATGTTCACTCACTCTTATGACTCAGCCTGGCCAATTAATAAAGGGATCGAGAATCGTCTACCATCCCACCCCAGGGTTAACTTGTGATCATTTTTTGAGTTTCTCCAACCTTATCCCACAACCAATCCTACAGTTATGCCTAAACCGATCAAACATTAATTATGGCCAAACCCAATGTACTTATTCCTTCCCCATTTTCAGTACTTTTCATCTTCAATTCAATATATATCCACTCATGTTATCTCTATTATAAAACAAAAGAAGGGTGTAGGGACAAGTTGTTGCAACGGCTCAGATTTGTTTGATCCAATGGTTGATATGCATTTTTTCACATTTTATGAAAGTATCCACATTTGCTCATCATATTACATAAATGTCATATGTTGTCTAAGAGGAAAAAGAATCGAAATTCAAATTTCACAGAGCTCTCTCTCTCTCTCTCTCTCTCTCTCTCTCTCTCTCTCTCTAACAAAGGGGAGAAAGCAATTCTCCTTGCTTTCTTTCTATAATACTTTGGGAGAAAGCAATTCTCCTTGCTTTCTTTCTATAATACTTTTCCTCCCCTATAGGTTGACTGTCTTCGGGGAAGGGAACCGGACTGCCGGGTACTGGGACCTTCCACCGTTAACTCCTCCTTGACAGTCAAACGCCTCGGGAGAAATCAAATTGGGAGAGGAATTTTTTGTTGCTCAACATGTGTTTGTTAAAATGCTCTCTTCTATTTTGTATACACTTCCTAAAAAATCTGGAGAGGTATTTTTTGTTGCCCACCATGTGTTTGTTAAATGTTATCTTCTATTTTGTAGAGTTGTAGAGACTTTGTGGGGGTTTTTTTTTCCCTTTTTGAACGGCGTTCTGCATAATTTTGTAAGTTGCGAATTTCTTCACTACACTGTTTGCGTATTCACTTACTTCATATCAATAAATAACAAAAATCTTCGCCGTTCAAAAAAAAGAGGTTAATTTCTAGCAATTTGTAGCTACCTAAAAATTAAAATAATGTTTTGAGCCACTATCAAGATTCAAATGGTATTTCAATTCCAATCGAAATGAGTAGTGTCGTAGGCACGGACGACCGGAGTAGATAGTGTCATAGGCACGGACAAACACTAGTATATATTAAGCCACGAGGGACATTGTTCAGCAATTATTTTGTATTAGTTAGGGTAATGCATGCACGTGTAGTAGAAGTTGGGTTCGGAGGACAATGAAATTTCCTTGCTAGCTAGCTAGTTGATTGGTTTGTGCAAGTGGGAAAGTTACCTTTTGCTAGCTGATTTTGGTTTATGCAAGTGGGAGACGACAAAAGAGTGCAGATTGATTTAAACGGGTCCCAATTCTTTAGAGTGCTGACTAAAAAGAGACCAAAGAGGCACATGCACGAGTACTTTGGCTTGATCGAAGAACAGATGGATCATTTTGTGGTTTCTACTCGAATGCATGATTAATACGTTTTTATTTGGTAGGGTTGAGTTCAACCAAAATAAATGGGAGTATGTTCATTTTACTTGGTACATAGCTGATTTGATCGTATTTAAAAAATTTCTTTACCTTTTTTTATTGTTAAAATGAAAATTTTGGAGTAGTACTCGCTCCTACAACCAGACCCTTTTTTCACCTCATACATTTTGTTTTTTGCCCCACCACAATATGCGATGGAAAAGGAGCTACGGACACCATTTGGGGGCGGTGGTGCCCCAAGAGACCGAATAATTTTTTCTTAATTGAGCTGCATGCATGCATGATGCTTACCATGCCCCAAGTGAGAGCCTATTTGGCAGGCCCATTTTCCTATTTTTCCTTTTCTATTTTTTATTTTAGTTTTTTTGGGAGCTGATTATAGAATGGATTATGCCGAAATGCATTATCGTAAATGAACTATATAATACATAATCTGAAAATTACATCTTGAGGAGCTTAATTTCTGAATTCTAATTTTACTTTTGTTCAGAAAATCTTTCTGCGAAATCTATTATCCGCATATTATCCAACACTTTTACATATGTATATTATAACCCAAAAATCCAACATTTACATCAACGATTCAAAATTTAGAAAATAATTAGTTCCCAAAAACCCCTGACTCCAGGATACAACTTTCTTAGCATAAATGGGTGGGTGATCGTGTGGGATTAATTAGGTGGACAAATTCTAAGTCCGGACCAGCAATTCTGGCCCTAAAAGCCAATTTGAAGCCCAAAAGAATTATGTTAAAAATTAGGGTCCATTCTCCCTAATTTTATTTTATTTTTAACACAGAAGCCCAAGATTAGGTTCAAGTAGAAGTGAGGACTGGAATATTACCCGTTGGTCCGCCCATTCAAGTTTGAAACTATGACTGAGGTTAGCTTAGTTGGATATGACTCTTGCATATCATTAGGAGTTCAGGAGTTCAAGTCTCCTCATCTGCATGTGGATGTTCTTTCCTTAGAGAGCTTTTCCTTTCTTTCTTTATTTATTTATTCTACCCTATAATGAGCTTATTTCTTGTATTAGTTGAGTTGTTACATTTTGTTATCTCGTGAACTCTTACAATTGACGTAGTGTCCCGGACTTGTACTTTGTACTTCATATTGATGTAAAATGATCTCTTCTATCAATTAACAAAAAAAAAAAATTGAAACTATGACTTGCCATTTTGGAGTCAAATGGAACCAACTATGACTTTCCATATCATATAAACTACTAGCAGTTAATCATTAGAGAATCCACAGCGGAATAATTAAAAGTGGATAATCAAAAGTTATCATATCATTTTTTGGTTATCCATTTAAGGGGTTGCTAAGGTTAGCAATGTAGAAGTCCACAATGGTATAATCAAAATTGAATAACCAAAATTTGCCACATCACATTTTCAATGTATAAAAATTTAGAAATTGTGACATAGAAAACAATTTTTTTAAAATAGTTTTCAAACTGATAAAAACAGGTTATTAGAAAAAGAGAAAATAGTTTTTTGAAAACTTTGATTTAAAAAAAAAAAGAGTTTTTGGGAAAAAGTTAAAAAAAATTGAATAAAAAAAGGTTTAAGAAAAAAAGTTTTTTTGTTTTTTTTCAAAAGAACAGTTTTTGAAAAAAAAAGTTTTAATAAAAAAACTGTTTTGCAATAAACTATTTTTGCAAAAAAAAACAGTTCTAATTAAAAAAAACATTTTTGAAAAAAAAACCATTTTTGTAAATAAATAAAAACTGTGTTTAAAAGTATTTTTCTTAGAAATATGTTGAAAATGGAAGAGAGAGGAGATTTTTTTTGTAATGATGGTATAATTGATTTTAAAAAATGTACGGACAACTAAATTTGATTATTGACAAAAAGTTGTCAATTTCAATTATCTAAGTGCCAAAATTTGATGAGTTGCTAAGTTTAGTTATTCCAATATGAGCTCTTTTTTGAGCAAATGTTACTAATATTAGCAACTTTTTGTTTTGATTATACCACTTTGATGCTCTCAGAGCTGAGGAATGCTGGAAGTCTTCCGCAATCATCACCAAACAATCATCACAAGTGGAAATATCATAATGTTGTAAGGACGTAATCTCTGGTTGTGATACTAATGGTAAACCACTAGTCATCCATTAGTGAATGAGAGATGTAAGCATATAGGGTTTCATGAGTGTGGATGAATGCCTTCCTGGCCTGACCACATTATCTTCCTTGTGTCCTGTTCTCTTTCATTTTCGTTGAGAAGGAAAGGAATAGAAGTTTGGGAGTAGGAAAATAGGGCCGAGGGAGTCAAAGATCGCTTTCCCCCGGATGGTACGAGCACGATGCTTCTCATGACGTCTGGTGGCGGGCACAACTCACTTCTATTTCTTGCACAAACCAAGTTTCCATCTGTTGACAAGTCGAGGCAGACAGTAGCCAACAACTCTGTTTTACAATCCCCATGTGAAGTTAAATATGCTGAATAAGGTATAACAAATGGGTAGGACTGGGACAGCGAAAGGGAATGCAATGGCTTTTTGCCGGAGTTTGATGAGATTCAGATTTGACCAATTGTGCTTTGTCCCTGTCATTTTCGTCCTCTCTGCTAGGTAATCCTTCAGTTTGTTTCTTTTACATTTCAAATTCAACAGTGTTAACGAGGATACTCCCTCAGCTTCCTGGCAAGGCTTTTCAGTGTTTTAACTGTCATTTTCGTATTATGCACGTCATGTTACTGAGACTGAAGATTATCTATAGCTACCACGTATTCGATTACTTGACCTTTTGGGTTGCTTGATTTCAGTATGTCTGCCTCATCTCAGAGAATCAGAAAGGCACGCAAATGTTATTCTGGATCAATTTATGTGAAGCCATCGTGGTAATTTCAATGCATCTTCTTTGTTGTATTCTGGCCATCAGATGTTTCCATTTTCGGAGAAAGTAGATTCTTTCTAGAATGGATTCTTTCATGCCCCTGGCGTATCACCTAGTCGATACATCCTTGATGCACCATTATTAGCAACTAGAATTTTGTGTAGCAGGTGAAATTTCTTAGTCTGTTGTAGCTCCAGAATGAGTCTACACTTCTTATCAGACAAGAAATAAATCACCACCGTCATGCTGCCACAGAGGCGATGGTGAACAAAATTGTGCTAAGCTTAAAATTTGTGCAAAAGAAAGAGCCTTTGAGTCAGGTTCCTAGTTCATAACCGTGTCTATATATAACATTCCTATGACAATTATGTGATTGGAAGTGTATGACAACATGGTAGTAGTGTCACAAATTAGTTGTAACCAAGTCTCTATTATAAGTTCACTTCTCTTTTTTCTAATACAAGGATAGGACAATACAAGTATCTGAATTATATCAAACCCAACATAAGTTCACAATTTGGGCCCAACTAATAGCTTCCATTAAGGGGGATAAATAAGTAAATAAAATAACCTTCATTTAGGGAAAAAAATAATCACATTTTTTGCTTTTTGTAAGGATTGACCGCATAACCTCTCATTTGGAAGTGTACAAGGATGATAAACTAAGCTAACTCTGCTGAAGTGCACATAAATGTACATCTGGGTTATTTCCAAACATGTTGATCTAGTACTGGACTGTACATAGGCAAACGTTGTTGTTCCATCAATCTCTGTCCCATGAAACTTTTGTATAATTCAAGCACTTGTACAACTGCAGCCACGATCTTCCGGTAAAAGTAAAACCACTGATTGATATATGGTCTGATATAAGTGTTGAGCAACGATTGCAAACAAAATGGCCCAGATGATGAACGTGATGAGGGAATTGAGCGAGGATCGCGTGCCAGCGGAGGCTTGCCATGGAATCTCCCCGGAGTTTTCTCTTTTGCTGGAATGGGTAATCGTTCCAGTTCGGCGGTCGTTGTGGACTGTCCATGGGAGCAGTTTTCCTTCACGCTTGTATTCTGTCCGTTGTTTCGATTACATCTGTTCTTATTGTGTAATGGTTTGTACTGGGATTTCGTTGGTTTGTACTGGGATTTCGTTTGAGATTTCTCTGCCTTGTCCCGAACAGGATTCTCATATCGACACCTCGTGCTGATTTGCTTTTACAGAGTGTCCTCGGGTCCCGGATTAGGTAGTTTAGTGCACTCATGTGCTTTGCGATGTAATCTTCACCTTCGAACTTGAACGAATTGACTGAATTCAAAAAAAAAAGGAAACCAATGAAATAGCTCCCGATGTGGGACTAAACGGGCCCAAAGATTTTCGAACAGTTTGCACCACATAATCTTTGTTTTCGCCCACCGTAACTAAGCGGTAGTAAGTGGACAATGCTATGACAAAGGTTCCGATGCTAGTCAGGTGTGTTTCAAATGGAGACAAATTCTTGTTTTGATACTTCACCTGGAGTAGGCTAAGTAGGGTTGTAACGAGGAAGGCGTACAGCCATACACGGCGTGGGCCGCGTGGCATGTAGTGGACGAAAGCGATCCTTGCATTCTTGCACTGTCATAGAAAATGAAAAATTTTATTCGCTAGTATTTCGAAAATTGGGTTGCAACAAACGCCCAGTTCGTTTGAAATGGTGGCAAAGCCTACGTGGGTCTGGGCCGGCTTGGCCTATGCTCACAATTCACAAATTAATTAAATTGGGTCCTGATTTGATTATGATGCTTTGTGATGTTTGGTTGTAGGATTTTGGTTGTGAACTACTCCTTCTAAATTAAACCAAAGGGAAAAACGAAATGAGTATACGGATGATTAACCAAATTGGTGTAATCAAATTGCTGAATTCTTGAGCTGGTACCTGGTGCACATTTTTATCTATGTTTGTGAATTTTTATGTTAGTACTGTTGGGTCTGCAGACGACAACTTTCCGCAAGCTGGATCCCGGGGGGGCTAGGACCCCTACGAAAATACTCCATATTAGTATGTAATTCGGCAAGAGCAATTTTGGCTATTGGCCTTACGTATTTATGACGCATTTAGCTTGTAATTAGGGTTAAGAGTTTTTCAGAGAAAACAGAGAGAGAGAGAGAGAGAGAGAGAGAGAGGGGCAATCAGAGAAAAGAGAGAAGACTTATAGTCCGATTTCCATTATAGTGGATCGGTGTGGCTCTTGTGATTTTTTCTCGCGTTGAGGTTTTCTACATATATCTTGTGTTCTTGTTCTTTCTGTTTTTTACGCACTATTTTTCGTTTGCTTTGTGATTCCTATGATTCTAGTTTCCAAAATCCATAAGGCGTAGTAGTTCGATTCCTAACAACTTTTTCAACTTTCCCATAACTCTTGTAGTGTTCAGTTACCAGAAAAATAGTGGGATCCACACTTCTAAGTTTTTCTGCATGATTTACTTTCCTGTAAAACTAGTCCGGTCATTTTGGCAAGATTTTGCGTCGTGGGAAAATATGTATCGAGCAAAAAGTGGCCAAACTGATTGCAAAAGGTTAAAAAAAACCCAACAGGTGGCGCCAATTTGATTTGGAGGAAATTGAAGGGTTATTTATTTATTATCTTGTCAAGACTAATGCAAATTTGATTTATTTATCTTGTCATTAATCTTCTCTTGTGCTAACTAATTATCCAAAAGTGCTATACACACAATCGTTGTGTGAAACACAATACACAACCAATGTCTATCCGTCCATTGTTGTAATAAATGGCCCGGATTCCCTCAAACTTTTCCCGGAAAAGTTAAGAAGAGTTTTTTTTTTAAATCTAGGCTGTCCAAACACATTTGGACGGCCAGAATTAGACGCACAACTAACACAATGGTTGTGCGCATAGTATTTTTGCTAATTATCTGTGGGTTTTTTTATCGGCAACTAATCAAGCACAATTGTTTAACATTTGTTTATTTATTTATCATTTACTTATTTTTTAAGCTTCATTTTTACGGTCGATTTTTCCATTTCATGTTAAGGCTTTGCATATGGTAGCCCATTATTCCGCATGTGTTAATTTTTGAAATATAGTAGCTCATTATTTAGCTCTCAAAGTTACTTTTATTTAAAATTAGCCATGGGAATAAAAATAAAGAAGTTTCTCACAAGTGTCTTTTTGGCAAATGAACAGCAAAACTTTGGTTTTCCTGCAAAATTCTTTGGTCAAATGAATACTCACAGAAAAATAGACCTCTCTTTCCTTTGCTTACTTTATTTCACTTTTCTTGAGAATAACTTTTCTGCACAATATTTTTGGCAACTGAACGGAACCTAAGAGTGTTGATTTTGAAGACATGCACAATGCCCTCCTGATCATCAATGAGAGCGATAGGTGAACAGAATTGGGATAACAACCCTACAGCCTTTAGTAAGGTCCCTAGTTTCATAACAAACTTACAATGCACATATAGCATGAAATTAAATTAGTATATGATTGGAACCATATCACAGCATGGCAGCAGAGTCACAAACTAGTATTCTAGTAGTAACTTGTAACCAAGTCCTTATTATAAATCCTCTTGGCTGGTCCGCTGGTGCCAAAATGCACATTGCTTAAGCACACAAATTGTTACATGTGGGTTATTTCCAAATATGTTGGTCTAGTACTGGATTGTTACACGAGCAAATGTTGCTGCTCCATCAACCCGTGGCCCATGAAACTTGTGCATAATTCAAGCACTTGAACAACTGCATCTGCAATCTTCTGGTAAAACCACTGGTATATGGCCTTGTATAAGAATCGAGCCACCATAGCAAACAAAATTGCCCAGATGATGTACATGATCACGGAACTAAGTAAAGTTGGCAGCAAAGTCACTGCTAAGGAAATTGATGAAAGAGTTCCCGATATGAGACTAACATACCCAAGGATTTTTGAACAATTGGCACTGTAGTTTTTGGTCATAATTTTGCCCACTGTAACTAAGCAGTAAATGCACATTGCTATGACAAAGGTTCGGATGCTAGTCAGGTGTGTTTCAAATGGAGACACATTCTTGTTCTGATACTTCACCTGGAGTAGGCCAATCAATGTTGTAACAAGGAAGGTGTACACGGCATGGCTTGTGGTGAATGAAGTTGATCCTTGCATTCTGGCACTGTCATGGAAAATTATATTGCTTTCGTGTTGGATTCTTAAAGGGAAAATAAAACGGATTCAACTATCAAGAAGAAAACTGATAAGATGGCCAAAAAAAAAAAAAAAAAACTTTACATCAATTAAGAAGATGAAGGAGAAGAAAAAAAGATACAAATATGGTCAAATATGGGGGTGTCAATATAGACCCAAATCTCATGAACCGCCCCCCAACATAATCATTTTATGTTCACTCAAACCCAAAACTCAATTTGACTCATTGTAAAAGAGTTTAAAATGGGTGGGTTATTCACATACCATAAACTACAAACGCACTCACGCAACACCAAAATCTACTAATGCCATCCAAAAATTTAATAGCGCCTCTCCAAAAATTACTAACGCCACCCATAACTTACTAATGTCACCTCAAATTATGAAAGCCGTACACAATTTTTTTTCTTGTGTAAATTTATATCGAACATAAACTAGGTAGTGACTAGGGGTGGCAAACGGGCGGGTTTGGGTTAAATTGGGTAAGTTGTTAGTGGGTTGGGTCTTTAATGGGTCATTGACCCATTTAGACCCATTAACTATGAGTCTAATTACCCATACCCAACCCGACCCATTTATTTTAAAGAAAACCTGACCCGCCCATTAACCCAATTACATATATACTAAAAATTATGATCGAAAAATTAGAAAAGTAAAAAAAACTATGATCGAAACTCATAAATTTTTTCAAAAAGACGAGAATAAGTAATTTTTTTGCCTTATTGATTTTTTTTTGTTTTTATTCAAAAAATTATAAGTTTCGATCAAATTTTTTTACTTTTTCGATTCCTCTCATCAAAATAAATTAATAAATCACAAAAGTTTGACACAAAATAAAAAAAATGCAAAAAAAATTTGAATAAGGACAAAAAAATAAGTCAATTTTTTAATCCAAACCCTTTACGCGACTACCATAAGAGAAATTTATTCACGGCGGAGCACAATTTCACAGATCCATTCGCGCAATTAATGGATGAGATGTGTTTTCAATTTTGACTGGTCAAAATAATTGTTACCGATCACAATTAATTTTTAATTCGGACACATTCAAAATATTTTTAGACGGATGTGATTTAGGACAAAATAATTGAATAAAAAAGAGAGAGAAGGCCATGATTCTGGGTGGGGTGGTGTGGGGTGGGGTGGAGAGAGAGAGAGAGAGAGAGAGGGAGGGAGGGGGCCGTACTCCTCTGGGAAATACTGAGAGAGAGAGAGAGAGAGAGGGGGGGGGGGGAGGGGGGGCCGTACTCCTCTGGGAAATACTTTCATTGCCCAATTGCAAAAAAGACAGAATTTGGTGGGTTACTTTCATTGCCCATTAGGTCATTTAAATTGACCCAATTGATGCCCAATTATGACCCAACTAATAATGGGTTAGTTGGGTTTGAACCCATTCTTACCCATCTAATAAATGGGTTGGGTTGGGTCTATTTTTTAATTGATGGGTCTGGATTTATTAATGGGTCTGGGTTCAATTTGCCACCCCTAGTAGTGACTATGGATGTAATCGGGGTCAATGGGCGGATTGAGTTTCACTCAGATTTAGTATAGTAATAATTATATATACAACTAATTGGGCTGTAAATGGGTTACTGACCTACTACAGACCCAACTCATTTACAACTTATCCAAGATCACCCAATTCCTATTCTCATCAATATATTAAACTAAACAAAGTCACCCAATTCCCATTCAATTGTCCAGTGGGGCACTGTCCGTTGTCCCATGACTCCCATTTCATTTCCGCGGCTTCAATTAACGTTGCTACTTAATTATGTCATTGGTTTTTTTTTTTTAGTGATAATGTCAAAACTGTTTTTGATGGTGTCAAAACTCAAGCGCATAAGATTTTTTTTTTTTTTTTGAAAAAGCTTGCTTACGTCGTGGGAACATATATCTTCTGACGCTGGAAGCATCACAAAGACACAGCCAATGTCCATTGAGTCATTCTACAACCACACCCAAATACACACACACACTCACAATAGGGATGGAGCCCGCACACACTACACATCCAGTTTGTGTGGGCCCCACCTTTATTATGAGTATGGGTGTGTATTTGGATGCGTGATTAGGTGTGGTGTTAGAAAAATTGATGTCCATTATGTCCCGTGGGCCACAGTTGCCACCCTTCGTAGCATTAATATTGCTACCTATGTCATTTCAATATTTTCGAAGGGCTTGCTATGTACGCCATTGGGTATTATCCTTGGTCACATAATCATTTAAAATGAACTGCACTTGTACTTTTAATTCTCGCTCTGCGCTCTCGTACTTACAAATCTAAATTATTTGGAAGGTAATTTTTGGAAGACGTTTTCACACTCGTGTTTTGCTCCAGCACACGAGGTCTGTCACTTCGGGTATATCTTCTTGACGCTGCAAGGTGCTTCCAAATGGTAGGTGATCGTGGGATTATTGGACCAATTATACGTCCCGACCCATAAAGCCAATTTGAAGTCAAAAGAATTAGTATCTTCTTTAAATAGAGATATCATTTACAATTAGAATATCATATGTTTTACATAAAAAATTATTAATGAGGGGACCGAAAGGTTGTTTTGCTGTAAATCATCGTACATACACAAAAGTAGAGTGCGGCTAAATGTGGAGTACCAAAATCACTTTCCACCAAAGAAATAGAAAAGGAGAAAGAAGATGAAGAAAACAACCTTTGGTGCACGTAAGACGATTAAATTTTTAGCAGCAAAAAAAAAGAATCTTGTTAATCTTGAAAACAAATTACAAAGATTTAAAGAACCCTATGCACATGGCATGTATCACTATGGAGTATGAGCATACCCACAAAGCGTAAGACTAAATTTTATGCTTAGTCTTTATCTCACTAAGGAAATTGGTCTTCTCTCTAGCTATAAAAGAGCGTCTAATGTTCCATAAAATGTACGATATACTAAAAAGCTAGAAAGAAAGGTAAGAGAGAGAAACCAGTCTTCCACCTATGGCACAATGCTCTTGGTAAAATCATGACTCATTAGAAAGATTATCGACTCGCTCTAGTTCCACATGAATTAATCTGGGTACGCCGATTGATTATTTAATTTTTGCTTTATGATTATGTAGTGATGATCATGATATATAGTTCTAGACCCTGGTTTATGAGGTTGTTAATAACTCTCTCTGTCTGGATTTAATTGTCTCTAATTCTATTCTAACTGACTAAAAAACGGGCTATATCTTTGAATCCGTAATAAATTTCATATTGAATATGGATCTTATTTTATAGATCTCGATTAGTTCTATAATACAATATTTTCGAAATCACGTAAAATATTATAAATTGAAAGATATAATCGATTGAAAAATAACACGAACTCCAAAAAAGAACTATTAAATCCAGTCGGAGAGAGTAGTATTATCTAACACCATTAAGAGTAAATTTACACAAAGATGAAGCCATGGCCCAAAAGAAAAAACAAGCCCCTAAGGTTGACAAGTAGCCAACCGTGACATAGAAACCCAAAATGGAGCACCACTCCCAAAAACCCACAGAAGACACCTCCCCTGATTTGACAAAGAATTAAGCATCATGTCGTACTATGATCTATTTGGACGCGGGGGGGCTGCTGTCCCCAAGGGGACAGCAGCGTGCTGCTGCCCCAATTTTGGGACCCACCCCGGTCTCGCTCCGATGATCTGAATCGTTCACTTCGTAGATCTCGTCAAGTAGAACATCTATGCAAAAAATCAGCTTAATTGGCTATCATTAAGTACTTGATCGGAGCCCATATAACTCTCAGTCCATGGGTTAGAGTGGATTTGATCCAGTGTTTCGGATGCATTCTTTTTAAGATAAAAAGGTTCCGATCAGGTACTTAATCATATCCAATTAAGCTGATTTGTTGCATGGTTGTTCTACTCGACGAGCTCTATAAAGTGAACGATTCAGATCATCAGAGCGAGACCGGGGTGGGCCCCAAAATGGGGTGCAGCAGCGCGCTGCTGTCCCCTTGGGGACAACAGCCCCCCTCCATCCGATCTATTTATACTAGTAAGTTTTAAGAGAATTTCTAATGGGAGGGTCAAATTCTACGGACGTACATGGAGCTTCACTTATCAAAATTGATATCATATACATGGAGCTCGACTTATCAAAATTTATATCATAGCTCTCTCCAATCTTATCTTAAAATAAAGTCGAATCTTACATGGAGTTGAAGGCCGCAAATTTAATTGCTTCAAAATTGAGATCAAGTGTCATCAAGTGTCACATGTAAAAGTGCCATTTTGGGTAATTAGAAATAACGTTTGGGGGTTTTTTCAAAGATCATGAGAGCAAATTTGACACCATAATTGGAAGAGCAATGTTATGGATGCATGTCAAATTTGAAGGTGATAAATTGTCATATCAACCTCAAAAAAATTGACATCTTTGAATTTGAAGCAATTTTTTTTTTTTTTGAACTGCAATTTGAAGCAAAGATTGGAGATGCTCTAAGATGACCAAATAGAATTACGAGAGCCGCCACCATACATATATACATACTTAAATATAGCAAGCATATGAAGTAACCTGTTATGACGAAGGCGACAAAGGTCACCCCTTCGACCCCGGCGACGTCCCACCATCACCCTTTGTTGCATTACATTTTCACGGCTGCTTCCATTACTGCTGCTACTTATAACAAACCTTCCCTCTACGAATTGATCCTCATTTTCCATTTGTAGGTTATGTTTTAAAAGTGTTGCCTATGATATACATGCATGCACGCACCAGGTGCAAAAGAGAACATATATACTCCATTAGATGGGCCCTAGCTAGGGCCATTAGATTTCCACTTACCTCTCTCGTACTTGGGGAATACAGTATATATATTGAAACTATGATTCCACGAAGGTTTGCATGACGGAAACTATCTTTTTTAGTGCTGTTATCTGTGCTTTACATAGACCGAAATCCGAATCTTAATTTGTCTTTTACACTTTTGTGGTGAAATTATTGTTTGGTTGGGGATGGGTTTTTTCCGATCGAAAAGCAACAAATTGACACGTGGCCTCCTCAAAAAGGGAGAAAAGAAAAATTATATCACAAGTCCATTAATGTCTAAGAACAGTTTTTAAGGAAAATGGGTTTTGAAAAAAAAAGTTATTTTTAAATTTCAAGCCAAATTCAAGTGGATTTAACACATATTTTGGGGACGGATCAAAAAAAAAAAAAAAAACACATATTTTGGGGAGGGTCTAAAGAGTGAACTTTGTTCGTATTTTCTTCTCTTCTCGCATCTTTCCTTAGAAAATCCAACATCCTACATACGTACCCCAAACCACAAGTCCAAACGACACCCAGTTCAATTCAACAATTTTCCTACTCGCTCGCACAGTAGCATTACAAACAAGATGGTTATGTCCGAATTAGATGTTACAATCTCAACCCACATTTCTTAACCCGCCCAAATCCGCATATTTATAACTCAACCAAATTCGCACATATTGTATAATGGATTGATATGAGTTGGATCCGTATAAACTCATATTTACATGAGTTTAGATAGATTAAAAATAGATTCAATATAAGTTAGACATAAAATACCCATTCCTGCACAAAAGTTAATCACCTCCTGTACCGGACCAATTCGGTCTTCTTTATTCACTTCAATCAGATTCCCTTACAAATTCTGTAACGACCCTGATTTTTGTGGTAAATAAAAATTTCGTTAAATATTTAAATTTTATTTTAATTACATGGATTTGCTACTAAAAATTTCTTCTTAATTTTAATAATCCGTCATAATTAAATTTGAGACTTATAAAATTATATCTTTCACGCCGAGCAACCTAGTCATTTTTTCTAAAGACAAGTATGCTTATAAAAGCACTTGTATATTTTCCTAACGAGTTAGATAAAATCTTTAAATCATATTTCTTGGCTAAAAATCTTGTTTGGCAAGTAGAGTTAGTTTCCAACCGATTAGTTGGAGGAATCGAACCACCGATTCACCTAATTACAATACCCTAACCCTAATTGGACCTTTTTGACCATCTTTGAAACTTATGGATACCTCTCAACCCTAGTTGAACCTTTTAGACCTAGAGAGGTAATCATTATTACTTCATATTTAGTCATTTCAACTTTACCTAGCATCATTACTTACCCTACCCATTGGATAATACTTGTTAGGGAAAACTTTACCCATTGGTTAATAAAATCTAGACTTGCCAAGGTTGACAAAACTATTCAAGCCCGTACCTACCTCTTTTATTCTTTATCCATTGAGTACTAGAAATTAGGAAAACTATGGTCCATTGGATAATAGCATAACTTGACTACCCATCATTATACTTTAGACTTGTCATGTCATGAATAGTATGACATGATTACGTATCCAGTGGATACTAAAACCTAGGAAAGTTAGTGACTATTAGTTAAAGCCATGACATCATAGTACGTTTGACTTGTCATGTCATGAATAGTATGACATGATTGTTTATCCATTGGGTACTAGAAAGTAATGAAATTATTACCCATTAGTTCATGAGGTAATTAGAAGTATATGTATCACTGTACTTATCCCAACCCATGTGCCAGTGTACTTTCCCCAACTTATAGGACAGTATACTTTCTCAAATCCACGTGTTGTCCTATTTAGAATAATCGTGACATCACCATCACTTTTTACCCTTTGGTTAATAATTGCTAGGGAAACTTGTACCCATTGGATAATAGAAGTTAGTCTTACCAATGAAAGCATAGATTGGACCAGACAAGTCATATAGGACCATTAGACCATAAGAGTAATCATTTTTACTCCCATGACAAGTCATTTCAAACCCTAATTATTACCAATATTTCTTTATCCATTGGTCCATAATTGTTAGGGAAATTTTTATCCCTTGGTTAATAGACCTTTGACTTGCCAATAAGCGTGACAAGACAAGTCATACATGGAATCTGATCATTTTGCTTCCAAAGGAAGCAAGGCTAGCTTTGCCATGCATGCACACCTATGTTCTAGCCTTAAACCTAATAATTCTAGACTTACTTTCCTAGACATACACTTATATATATATATATATATATATATGTACCAAGGGGAGAGAGAGAGAGAGAGAGAGAGAGAGGGCCAGATGAAGAGAGAAAGGGAGAAAGGCCGAGCGTGAGAGAGTGGGGTGAAGTGTGTGCATGAGTTTTGATTACTTACACAAGCAACCTTTATAGCCTTAAGCCTATTTTTGACCATGCCAACCCATTTCTAGTCTTTCAAAGTACAAAGTTAGCCAATGATTTTATTCTTTCTTACAAGCAACCTCTTTTTAGGACTAGACTAGTCAAAAACCCTTCATGATTGTCTAGGATTTGGCTTAAAGAAGAAATGACAAGTCATGGAAGGCATGACATGATTGAAAGGCATGAAATGACAACTCAATAGAGCAAAATCCATGGGAAAATGGAGGGAGGGGGGGGCGGCCATATGGAGGGAGAGGGAGCCAAGACTTTTGCCTATAAATAGTAAGCTCACTTCAAATTTCAACTCACATCTTCACTCATTTGCTCTCACTTCTCTCTAGAAACCATTTCCATTTCCAGACAGCCTACTGCCCTTCACCAATCTCCATTTTTCTCCTACTTAAAGTACTTTTTAGAACCAACTCTCTTCGGGAAAGTTGTAGAGCACTTCGAGACCTTCAAGTTAGACCCAAGAACCACCCCAATCGGTGAAGAAATGACAAAGATATTGGCATCCGAAATTCAATAAAAATCTCGGATTTTCATTTCCAGACAGCATACTGTCTCTGCCTTTATCACCATTTTTCTCCTACCTAAAGTAGTTTCTAGGATCAACTTCCTTTACGAAAGTTGTAGAGTACTTCGAGAGCTTCAATTTTGACCAAAGAACGATCATATTCGGCCAAATATTGACCGAGTTACTGCCATCTAAAGTTTGGTCCAGATTTACGAGTTTCATCGCCTGTAGAAAACTTCCAACTAGCTTATTCGGTCCCGACTAGTTTCGGATCAAGGTAGATTAATCTTACTCACTATATCTATGTATAACGTAGGATAATTTTAACTCCTATCTTTATGTATACATAAACGTTCTCTTAGCCGTTAAACTCTAAATGTAAATGTATGATACTTGTATGTTGAGAAATGCATAAGAAACTTGAAAGGTGTTTTTCCTAAAAAGATGAAAAGGAAGGGGAGTATGTTAAACATATCAACTTTATTTTCCGGAAAAGCATATGTTGTTTAGAACTTCCCAAAAAGGAAGAAAGAACGATTTTCAAAAGTCAAGACTTTATCGTTTAATTAGAAGTATTCGTGTTTGATATTTGAGATGGTTATGAGCATGATTATTAATATAGAATTGGATGATCTTGATAGTTTAGTTTCAAGATTTTAATGAATAATTTATGTTTACTTTTGTGATAAGTCCTACCGCGGAATCTATGTATGAAAACGTAATACGAAAATCGAAAAAGTTAGAAACATGACACCTAAGACGTGGTTAATGAAAAAGCGTGTTTGAAAATGGTGAAATGTTTTGGAAACCGCAATGTGGCCGGACGTGGTAGCCCATTGTGTGGTGTGAATTTTGTGTGTGTTCCAATGGAAATCCGGAATAGCGGAACCATTGTGAGGTTGTATGTGTTCCCATGAGAACCCGGACCGGTGGAACCATGGTGAGGTATGGTTTGGTTATCCGCGGAGAAGAGCCAATGCAAATTGTGTGCCAATGGGAACCCGGTGCGGCGGAACCATTGTGAGGATACTCGGGAGACCGGAACGGCGGAACCGAGGTTGGGTGTGTTAAAAACGGATTTTGAAAATGTTGATTTGGTTATGAAAAGTGAAAATGGAGACACGGTCTACAATGAGTCGCGTAAGAGAAACTCAGAATCTTGGACACCAACGTTGATTGAATATCGAATGCAGATGTGTCATTGTTAACTATTTTGGCTAGTTAAGCTTGCACTATGTGGAAAATTGTTGATATTGTTTGTAAGTTAAGGATTAGAGGGCATGGGTTATTCTATTGAGCTTTTGTAAGCTCACGGTGTTACCTTTGCTGAACCTGACATATTATATTGGTGGCGACGCCGGTATAATGTGTCAAACCTCATAGATGAACAGGGTGAACACTATACCTTGGAAGCTTTCGAAGCCGAGGAGCTGGCCAGAATGGAAGAAGAGGCGGAGCAGTAGATAGGAACCTTAGTCTACCCTCCTTTTGTTAAATAAAGTATTCTTGGGAGAATTATGTTGTAATATTGAGCTAGACTCTATTTAGAATTTCAATAAAATTGTTCATTTAACGTTCCCAAAATTCGAGGCGTTACAAATTCTCTCTCTCTCTATCTCTCTCTCTCTCTCAAAGACTTTTTGAAAGAACTAAACTAAAACACTGAATTTGGCAAGTTAAAATCGCCTAATTTTTTTGCCTTTAATCAAGATTTTTTCGTATTTGATAATTTTGTACTAAACTTTTGTGAATTAGTAATTTATCTTTATTCAAAAAATTATAAGTTTCAATAATTTTTTTCATTTTTTTGACTCTTCTCGTTGAGACAAATCAGTAAATTTTAAGCTTTATTGTTTTCCGTCCCGTCACCATCATCATTCCAACCGCCATCGTTGTCACCGTATTCATCGTCGTAGTAGTAGTCGTCGTCGCTATCGTGCGCGCGGTGACCAATATCGGTAGTTAAATATTCGGAAAAAGTAAACAAAACAACATCAATATGCATGGAGTCAGGATTAAAAGTAATAAGTGCATATGGTGATCAATACCGGCAATTACAGTTGATGCTGTTTTTTTTAGTAAATAAATTAATTGGCTTATTTTTTGGAAAGGTATCGGGGAAAAGGGGAAGGGAGAGAAGGGATAAAGAAGAAGAAGAAGAAGAAGAAGGGAGGAAAACGGGTCAGGTCGAACGGGTTTGGATTTGTCTTAACCCATATTTGACCTAACATATTTCAACCCAATTACTATTTGATCCGTATTCTACCCGCGATCCATTTCAATCCATCCAAACCCTCCCATTTGCCATCTCTAATCCGAATTATTTATTCAAGTCGATGCATCCGCTAGTCAAGAGGGACTTAACTCAAATCCAGAGGATGCCTATCCCTAGGTATATATGAATCGGATGTGCATGTTCACTCACTCTTATGACTCAGCCCAATTAATAAAGGGATTGATAATCGTCTACCATGCCACCCCAGGGTTAACTTGTGATCATTTTTTGAGTTTCTCCAACCTTATCCCACAACCAATCCTACAGTTATGCCTAAACCGATCAAACATTAATTATGGCCAAACCCAATGTACTTATTCCTTCCCCATTTTCAGTACTTTTCATCTTCAATTCAATAGCCACTCATATTATTAAGGCATGAGGGACATTGTTCAGCACCTATTTTGTATTAGTTAGGGGCAGGGCCACTACTACAAAATGATATAAAAATTACGGTCCAAAAATTAAGAAGATCTCACTTTTTGTAAAAGTATAATAAAAACTTTAATTTCAGTTATACGTAAAAACTGAGATGGAAAGATTTTTTAATCTCAGTAATCTAAAAAGTGAGATTGTAACTTAAAGAATAGATCTCATTTTCAAAAAACTGAGATTGTATGTAAAAGAATATATCTCGTTTAAGAAAAACTGAGATTGTTACTTAAATATTTTAGATCTCGCTTAGTAAAACATCTCATTTCAAAAAAGTGTGATTGTAACTGTGATAACCATTGAAAAACGAAATGCCATGTCTAAGGCTCGAACACACCCTCACGCTACCTGTACCAACGACTTACAGGCTACAGCTAGCATGCACAAGAGAATCTGGAATATCTTAGGATATTAAATATACATACTGTTTCTGACTGTTGCTTATTGAATCAAGGCAACCACATACGTTCGGTATTTTCTGCACAATAATTAAGCGTCCTCATATCACACATAATACAAATAAGTTCTAAACTCAATTAAACGGTTATATTTTAATAATGGTCGATCTGAACCATTAGAATTTCATGTCTCACTAATTCCAGCATCGTCGCCAAAATCGAAGATCGTCGGATGTCGGCAATCACTTGATTGAACTATATTTGATGCATCTCGATGCATTAAAATATTATATTGCAAAATACTCGACCCCTACTTGATTAGTCTTTTTCTTCAATCTAAACCGTCCATCTTTTACATATTATGAAGTAAATCATTCTTGCAAAAATGAAATTAATCAGGTATCGCTACACACTTGATCGGACGGAAAAAATCCATTTTGTTAGTGACATTGTGTCTTGATAAAGAAGCTTTCTAAACCTGATTGAGACCAATTTTTTCGAGAATGATATAATTAACAAAGAAAACAAAAGCAATGGTTTGGATCATCGTAATTGTGTCACGGTCGAATGACTACTGTATGTTCTTGTAGAGCGCAAAACTTAGTTTGTTGACAACTACATTGTAAATATATAATTTAAAGGTCATTACCAACTCAAATTTTACGGTGGTTGATCCGAACCGTTAAGATTTCTCGTCTCACTAATTCCATGATTGTTACCAAAATCAGAGATCATCCGATATGAGCAATCGCCAGATAGGACCACATTTGATGCATTCTAAGTAGATTGCAAGACCTGACTCCCACAAGAGTTTTCATTTTTCAATCCATACCATCTATCTTTTACATATTACGGAGTTCATCATCCATATAAAAAATAAAGTTGATCGGGAATCATTACACATTTGATCGGACGATAACTATCATCCAAAAAATAAATTGAGTCCCAATCAAGGAGCCTTTTAAATCCAATGGAGACAATTTTTTTACGATAATGATTAATCAAATAGCACAACAAGATCAGCGATATTGATTGTTAAAATAGTTTTGTCTAATTGAGATATGCAAAATACTAATATCGAATATTATTAAAAGATATATAACATATAATATTAGTAAATAATGTTGCTTGAAAAATACAAATTAAATTGCACGCAATTTGTAAACCCAATTGCACGCAGTTTCTACTGGTAATGTCGATCATGGAGGTCATGGTTTCTAAACCTAATTTTTTCCAGAAAATTTTCCCTGCGCAATTTCCCCCCAATTCTCCGCCCCCCCCCCCCCCCCCCCCACCCACCCACCCACCCACCCACCCACCCAATTTTTCCCCCTAATTTTTTCCTCGAGCACGACTAACAAAAACCATTATGGAGAAACCCATCTCTTCAGCTCTCTCACTCTCAACCGTTCCTCAAAAATCCTAGAAACGATTTATGCGACGGCTCCTTCTACTTTTTTGTTCAACTTTAATTTGTTTATCCTTCATGTGTTGCACGTAGTTCAATGGGAAAAAGACATACACCCAAGCCGAGATCGATGAAGTGCGAATTGAATGGATGAATTTTGTTATAAAACTTGATATATGAGGTATGTGTGTGCGTGTTTACTATGTTCAAGCATGCTAGTTGCGTGTGTGCTAGTTTTGGTGAAATCGGTTGAGGCAACCTTTTCTTATCTTGAACTACCTAGTTTTGTTGAAATAAAGTTGTAGTTTACTAAAGCCTTAACAATGGACCATTTCTTGTTAAGCTCTTGTTATAGATTACACATGGCCATGGAATTCTATATTAGCATTAGTTCTACTACTTAAACACTGTATCAATGGAGTCCAACTTTATGTGGTGTGGGCAAATCATGCATGATTAGACGATTCAAAAAGAACAATGGCAATGGAGTCCAACTTTTTGTGGTGTGGGCAAATCATGCATGATTAAACGATTCAAAAAGAACAATGGCAAGGGCTGGAAGCATGATTAGTACTCTTTGAATCTCCACACAACTCATGCTACTCAAACAAATATATAGAACCCTCCAGTTCTGGAGATAAGAGTATACTTTATAATTAAAATTTAATGCTCTGTTTTGCTTCATTAATCAACTGTTGATGGTAAAAGATGTTGTTGGAATTGCTGGTGGACTAACTCAAAAGTTTATTGCTTTGAGGAAACTTGAGGATCGCGAAACTTCATAATAATGAGACGTGCTCTTTCTTAGTGCTTTCCATGTGTTTTGGTCAATATTTATGGTCCATGCTGCTCTGTAGATAAAAGGATGTTATGGAAAGATTATTAAAACTTGAGAACACTGTTCTCTGGGCCACGGTGCCTAGGAGGGGATCTCATTGAAATTAGGAACTCTTAGGAATGTCAGGGCTGTTTCAAAAGGGATACAGCCTTGTTTTGCTGACTTCTATTTACGGAATCACTTAGTAAACTCTGCTATATCTTGCTATGGTTGGTGTGAAATCTACTGATATGGTATGGGAGCTCATGGCTATCCACTTACAGCATTGAGTGGATTTGGATACTTTATTATAATGACCATGTTACATTAACGGATTGGATTCTGCCTCTATTTTGTCTAGGAATGGACTATGCAACTGTTTGGGAAAACTGATTGGTGAAGTATCATGCTCCTTTACCTATCTTGGTAGATCCTATTGATAATTGGGAGTTCTTTTAAGATCTTAGTTTGGATTGATCTCTTGTTATTCCTCGGGATTGAATAGCATACGATTGTTGTGAGATAGGATGCCAACATTGTTGGGATGTTACTCTCACGTTGGGATGCTATCTTTTTGTACTCCATTATCTCTATCAATAATATTCCTTTTTTCGCCGTTCAAAAAAACATTGTTGATGGTATCTCATGAAATCAAATGCTCTGTATTGCAGATCCTCTATTGCTTATATATTGCTGTTACTATTGCTGTTTGAGAGAAAAGAAAGAGTCCAAAGGACAAAGGAATGATACAGATTCCATCTTAATTTGATTGTCTAGTGTTAATTTGCTACGTACTACTACTGGATTCCAACTTATGTTTTCCTGCTTTGGTAAATGTCCCTTTTGAATGCGAGATTAAAAATAAAAGATCACACCAAATGATCGTGATCTTTATCTAATTTTGTAGTAGTGGGCTGCAGTCGGGCCGAGTTTTTAGATGCTTGAGCTCAGCTTGCAAAAAATATAGTCAGCTCGAGCTCGGAACGAGCTACCAAAGTTTGGCTCAAGCTCGGCTCACCGCTGATAATCTTAGCTCGAGCTTGGCTCGAAGTGGCTTGCGTCTCACGCGGGAAGCACAACGGAAGATAGCGCCAAAGATCTGCCACTTGGCAGATGCATGCGGTGGAATTGTCAACCACAGTAATTACTAATATAGTAATAGAAATTTATTAGTAATAGAAATAGAAATAAAATAATAATTATAATATATTAAAGATGCATATATACTACATATATCTGTATTGTAGGAGTATGTATATAAGTCTTAGCTCGCGAGTTCAACTGAGCCGAGCTTATGACAGCTCGAGTTCGACTCGTTTATTTAACGAGTTCGAAACACGGACTTGAGCTCGTTCGTTTATCAATGGAGTCAAGTTTGAACGAACCATAATCGAACCGAGCCACTAGCCGATTCGTTTGCAGCCCTAATTAGGGATAATGCACGTGTAGTACAAGTTGGGATCGGAGGACAATGAAATTTCCTTGTTAGCTAGCTAGTTGATTGGTTTACGTAAGGGGGAAATTAAGTTACCTTTTGCTAGCTGATTGGTTTATGTAAGTGGGAAATGACAAAGAGTGCAGATTGATTTTAAACCAGTCCCAATTCTTTAGAGTGCTGACTAAAGAGGGACTTTAGGGAATCTCAAGACTTCTCCTTATCCAATTAAAGAAAACCATGGAAATGTACAAGGGGAAGCAATACTAGGGTTTTCATTTTGGGTTTGAGTGGTGCTATTTGCACCGATAGGATTTCTACCGACGGTGTACTGACGGCCGCGCGCGGCCATCTCCGGCCACCGGACAGCCCATTCGAGCCGTCCAAAAATTTAAAAAAAAAACATATATACACGAAAAAATAGGGTGTTTAGATCTAGCACGCTACACACATCGGATGCCGTTGATTCCTGCAATGGGCCCCTCGGTTTTTTTAAAAAAAAATTTTGGACGGCTCGGATCGGCCGTCCGGTGGCCGGAGATGGCCGCGCACGGCCGTCGGTACGATTTCCCTACATTTTGATTGGTACACATAGGATTTCCGGGTTTTCAAAGAGGCACCACGAGTACTTCGGCTTGGAGAACAGATCGATCATTTTGTTGTTTCTACTCGAATGATTAATACGTTATTATTTGGTAGGGTTGAGTTCAACCAAAATAAATGGGAGAGTATGTTCATTTTGGTACAGAGCTGATCTGATCTGTATTTAATTTTATTTTTTTTTACCTTTTTTTCACTATTAAAACGAAAATTTTGGAGTACTCGCTCCTACAACCAAATCATTTTTTCACCTCACGCTGTGATAGGGTTCATACATTTTGTTTTTTGCCCCACCACAATGTGCGATGGAAAAGGGCCCACGGACACCATCTGGTGGTGGTGGTGCCCCAAGAGACCAAATAATTTTTTCTTAATTGAGCTGCATGCATGCATGATGCTTACCAAGAGCCTATTGGGCAGCCCCATTTTCCTATTTTTCCTTTTTTATTTTATATATTTTAGTTGTTTGGGAGCTGATTATGGAATGGATTATGCCAAAATGCATTATCATAAACGAACTATGTATAATGTAGAATCTGAAAATTACATCTTGAAGAGCTTTTTGAATTCTGGTTATACTTTTGTTCAGAAAATCTTTCTGCAAAATCTATTATCTGCATATTATCCAGCACTTTTACATATCTATATTATAACCCAAAAATCTAAAATTTACATCCACGATTCAAAATTTAGAAAATAATTAGTTCCCAAAAACCCCCGACTCCAGGATACAACTTTCTTAACATAAATGGGTGGGTGATCGTGGGATTAATTAGGTGGACAAATTCTAAGTCCGGACCAGCAATTCTGGCCCTAAACGCCAATTTGAAGCCCAAAAGAATTATGTTAAAAATTAGGGTCCATTCTCCCTAATTTTATTGTATTTTTTACACGGAAGCCCAAGATTAGGCTCAAGTAGAAGTAAGGACTGGAATATTACTGTTGGTCCGCCCATTCAAGTTTGAAACTATAACCGAGGCTAGCTGAGTTGGTTATAACTCTTGCATCTCATTAGGAGATCAGGAGTTCGAGTCTCCCCATCTGCGTGTGAATGTTCTTTTCTTAGAGGGCTTTTCCTTTCTTTCTTTGTTTTTACCCTATAATGAGTTTATTTCTTGTATTGGTTCAGTTGTTACGTTTGGTTATCTCGTGGACTCTTACAATTGACATAGTGTCCCGAGCTTGTACTCTGTATTTCATATTTGACGTAAAATGATCTTTTCTATCGATTGACAAAAAAAAAAAAAATTCGAAACTATGACTTGCCATTTTGGAGTCAAATGGAACCAACTATGACTTCCCATATCATATAAACTAGTACTCCATCCGTCCCTTTTTAAGTGTCCTGCTTCGTAATTCTAACTTATTAAAAAGACATCATCATTATACCTTTCACATCAACTTTTTCCTCCACTTTCCATACTTACTCATCATCATTATACTTTTACTCACTTACTTTTCAAAATGGAATCTACTTTTAGGGACAAAATAGACAATACACCAATTTTTACCCACTAACTTTACAAAATGGACACTTATTAAGGGACAACCCAAAATGAAATACTGGACACAAAATAAGGGACGGAGGGAGTAGCAGTTAATCATAAGAGCATCCACAGTAGAATAAACAAAAGTGAATAATCAAAAGTTGTCATATCATCTTTTGGCTATCCATTTAAGGAGTTGCTAAGGTTAGTAATGTAGAGGTCCACAATGGTACAATCAAAATTGAATGCCAAAACTTGCCACATCATCTTTTCAAACTAATAAAAACAGTTTTCAAAAATTAATTTTCAAAATAATTGTGACATAGAAAATAATTTTTTAAAAATAGTTTTCAAACTAATAAAAACAGGTTATTAGAAAAAGAGAAAATAGTTTTTTGAAAACTTTGATTTTTACAAAAAAAAAAAAAGAGTTTTTGGAAAAAAAGTTAAAAAAACAGTTTTTGAATAAAAAAGGGTTTAAGAAACAAAAAAATATATTCAAAAGAACAGTTTTTGAAAAAAAAAGTTTTAATAAAAAACTGTTTTGCAATAAACTGTTTTTGCAAAAAAAAACTGTTTTAATAAAAAAAACAATTTTGAAAAAACCCATTTTTGCAAAAAAAATATAAACTGTTTTTAAAAGTATTTTTCTTAGAAATATGTTGAAAATAGAAGAGAGAGAAGATTTTTTTGTAATGATGGTATACTTGATTAAAAAAATAAGGGGACAACTAAATTTGATTATCGACAAAAAATTGTTAATTTTGATTATCTAAGTGCCAAAATTTAATGAGTTGCTAAGATGTTGCTAAGTTTGGTTATTCCAATGTGTACTCTTTTTTGAGTAAATGTTACTAATATTAGCAACCTTTTGTTTTGATTATACCACTGTAGATACTCTCGGAGCTGAGGAAAGCTGGAAGTCTTCTGCAATCATCACCAAACAATCATCACAAGTGGAAATATTAGAATGTTGTAAGGACGTAATCTCTGGTTGTGATGCTAATGGTAAACCACTAGTCATCCATTAGTAAATGAGAGATGTAGGCATATAGGGTTTCATGAGTGTGGATGAATGCCTTCCTGGCCTGACCACATTATCTTCCTTGTGTCCTGTTCTCTTTCATTTTCGTTGAGAAGGAAAGGAATAGAAGTTTGGGATCGAGTAGGAAAATAGGGCTGGGGGAGTCAAAGATCGCTTTCCCCCGGATGGTACGAGCAGCTGCAGGATGCTTCTCATGACGTCTGGTGGCGCGCGCAACTCACTTCTATTTCTTGCACAAACCAAGTTTATATCTGTTGACAAGTCCAGGCGAACAGTAGCCAACAACTCTGTTTTACAATCCCCATGTGGAGTTAAATATGCTGAATAAGGTATGACAAATGGGTAGGACTGGGACAGCGAAAAGGGAATGCAATGGCTTTTGGCCTGAGTTTGATGAGATTCATATTTGACCAAATGTGCTTTGTCCCTGTCGTTTTCGTCCTCCTTGCTAGGTAATCCTTCAGTTTGTTTCTTTTACATTTCAAATTCAACAGTGTCAATGAGGATACTACTCCCTCAGCTTCCTGGTAAGGCTTTTCAGTGTTTTAACTGTCGTTTTCGTATTATGCACGTCATGTTACTGTAGAGGTTCAGATTTGGAGGGACCTTCGCCTAGCACAATACTCCTCTTCCGTTGCTCTGCCCGTCCGCCTAGGAACCTGCAACCAGTCACTAGGGCTTGGAAAGCCCAGTGACCCTCCGACGATCAAGTTAGATGTAAGGAGAGAAGTTTAGGTCTAGGGTTAGGGTAAAGTGGCGTACCCCTTTAGGTTAGAGTCCTTTCGTATTTATACACCCATGTTTACTTGGCCTCCAAGGAAGCGCGTAGGAGTCACGCTTAGGTAACCGCCCTCGGTGACGTCATAAGTGACGCACTAAATAAGGCGGTTACGAAGCACATGGCCATGGTGGTCCTGTTTGCCACGTGGCACTTTTGGTCCCCCCCTTGGTTGGTTACATTCCTTCCAGATCTCAACGGAACGTATGCCTCGGTGATTAACCGAAGTACTGACAGGAGGGTTAACACCATGCCAGTGAGGATAAGGGTAACTTCAAGGGCTCGCCTGTACGTGACCATGGATCACACCATGAGTCCTCGGTTACCGGGAGCTGTGGGCACGCGCCCCGAAAATCGCTTGGTCTCTTATCGGTGTGCGGCCCTCTTTCGAAAAACGCGCGGCGAAACGCCTCGATTCAGAGTCGCCACTCGGGTTTTAGCGGAGGAATACCCAAGGAACCGAACTCGAAAAACGTTTGCCACGTTTTGTTTGATTTTGAGAAGGCGTAGACCAGTCCGTCGTCACCTTCGATATCTGAGGTTCGGGAGCCAGGTTACGAGAGGGGAAGGGTTTTATGGCACCCCTCTCGCCCAATCCGGAGATCGGTCTCTACTCGGGCATTTTATGAAAACCTTTGCATCTTTCTCTCATTTTATCATTTTTTAGCCAGTTAGGGCGGGGGAACAATTAATGGGGATGAAAGCGGTAACAAATTGCAGTTTATGTGACAAAATATTTATGAATGATTTGATTGCAATGCTAAGTATAGATTGAGAACAAGCACTGATCATCCCGAGCAAGCTGCAGCACGCTGTCACAAGGTGACGTGAGCAGATTCTGCCAGCATGCACTGGTCAAGCCACTGCATGTTGAGACAACCTGCGCACGCCACAAATAGACTGGCGTACTCCACTTGTTGGGTCTCTCAGTCTTTGTTTGCAACCCTCTGGGCTCTGGAAGAGGACCAGCGCACACCCAGGACAAACCACGCAGTTTAATATAGCAGAATATACAAAAACACGGGCAGAATGAATGGCTTTAAGCCATGAAAGAAAGCAGAACACCCCAAAACAGTGTGGGGACAAAAGATAGGCCTAGATTATGCTAAGATGCAAGGGCCAGCCACTGGATCCAGGGGAACACTGCCGTACGCCAGTTTTTGGCTACCGTACGCCACTTTTGCTTTTGATCCCAGTGTTTGGCTTTGCATCATCTGGGCTCTGGAGCATGACCAGAAGGATCCCAGAGGCCTTTATATGACATAATGAACAGGATAGGATGCCACCACTTAAACAGTTCTAAGCATGGAAAGCAGTAAACTGATTATTAGCATGCTAAGGTGATTGACAGAAAGATAAAACAGAAAGAGTGACGATCCATGATCCCCACGCCAGTTATTGCCATACAACCAGAACTGGCGTACGGCAGTCGTGAACTGGCGTGCGCCATGTGTAATCACTTACGATGGCTGTATTTTATCAGTTTAAGGCCAGGACTAGTATCATCTACTAGCCTGGGCCTTACTGACCCCCCTCAGGAGACGAAAACAGAAGAGAACACAAAGGTGGTATACCTCTTCTTGCTATGGTTTTGTGGTTGTTTTTGAACTTGAGGGTTGAAGATGGTGGCTTATGTGGTGACTGGGTTCCAGTAGGTGATATGGGAGTGTGTGACTTCCTCTTGTCTTTCAATGGATGAAAGGAGAGGGAGGACTTGAAGAAAGGAGAAGAAGAGAGATGGTGCTTCTTTAATGTGGCTAACCCCTTGCAAATGAATGCAAGGGGGGTATTTATAGGGGGAATGGACTGAGATCAGTTAAGGCCAAAGGGCTGTTTGGCTGGTTGGAAGAGGCTTGAGCCTTCCATGCATTAAATGCATGGGACTAGGCTTGATGGGGGGTGTAGGAGAGAGAGGGGACGCCCCTGCCGAAAGCACTCATCAGGCACACTGTAGCCGACGTCAGGGTGGCACAAAAGTCCCGCCCAAGTGGCTGAATAAAGTTGATTTGACTGGGTTTGACTGGCGTGCGCCACTTTGTAACTGGCGTGCGCCAGTGAAAGCTAGGCCCATGGTCGATGACTGACACGTGGCAGCTTACTGGCGTACGTCACCAATGTACTGGCGCAAGCCAGTTGGGTTTTGCTGGGGCCGTTTGGCTCTGGTTTGAAGGGTTTGAAACCGGGTTTGAAAGGGGTTTGGGATGCTCAAGGTTTAGACACACCTTTGTCCTTGATCTGTTTTCGACTATAATCATCATCGGGGAAATAAAAGTTCGACAAATAACGTTATCTGGACAGTCCAGGATGGGGTGTCTACAGAAGCCCCCCTTTGACGGCACTTGAAGCACCATTGACTGGAGACAAGTAACGTCAAAGGTTTTCTAGACACCCTCTTCGAGGCTATCCAGAATGCATGGAATTTTGAAGAACCTGTTTGCTTTCGAAATTGGACGAGCGGATCGTCGTTGAATTGAAATTGGACGATTGGATCGTCGTTGATTTGAAATTGGACGAGGAGATCGTCGTTGATTTGAAATTGGACGAGCGGATCGTCGTTGAATTGAGATTGGACGAGCGGATCGTCGTTGAATCGAGATTGGACGAGCGGATCGTCGTTGAATCGAGATCGGACGAGCGGATCGTCGTTGAATTGAGATCGGACGAGCGGATCGTCGTTGAATTGGGTTTGGACGAGCGGATCGTCGTTGAATTGAAATTGGACGAGCGGATCGTCGTTGAATTGAAATTGGACGGATAGATCGTCGTTGAATTGAAATTGGACGGATAGATCGTCGTTGAATTGAAATTGGACGGATAGATCGTCGTTGAATTGAATTTGGACGAGTGGATCGTCGTTGAATTGAATTTGGACGGTTGGATCGTCGTTGATTTGAAATTGGACGGATAGATCGTCGTTGAATTGAAATTGGACGGATAGATCGTCGTTGAATTGAAATTGGACGGATAGATCGTCGTTGAATTGAAATTGGACGGATAGATCGTCGTTGAATTGAAATTGGACGGATAGATCGTCGTTGAATTGAATTTGGACGAGTAGATCGTCGTTGAATTGAATTTGGACGAGTGGATCGTCGTTGAATTGAATTTGGACGGTTGGATCGTCGTTGATTTGAAATTGGACGGATAGATCGTCGTTGAATTGAAATTGGACGGATAGATCGTCGTTGATTGAAAAATGGACAAGTCTCTGCTTGGGGATGGGCCCAAAACTTCTCAGAACAAGTCGGGCTTTGACCTGGAGAATAAAATTTGGCACGGGCCCTGATTTGGGCCTGAGGCCCATAAATTACTGGCGTACGGTACGCCAGTACTGGCGTACGCCAGGTTTGCAAGAGATCCGAGCCCAGATCCGAGCCCAGACCCGGCCCACTCGCCCCATACGACGTATACACTCCCGAACCAGTGCAGAAACCGCTCTTCTTCGGTTTGAACTCTGAAATACGCCCAAAACTTCACACAACTCCTCAATCTCTTACTCAAACTTCGATTTCCTTCCAAAATCCACGCTACCCAACTTATCTATGCCAGAAACTGGTGGTGGTGGCGGCAATGGCGCTGCCGGTGAGGAGAGAAACCGGCCAGGGGGTGAAATCGAGGCCCCGAGGCTTCAAATCGACGATCAAACGACGGTAGGGGTGTCGTCGGGCGCTGGCGCTGGCAGTGCAGGCGGCGGCGATGGCAGTGGTGGCCATGCAGCGGAGGCTGGCGGTGGCGAAGGGCGGCGTACGCCAGGGGAGGGGAGGCGTACGCCAGGTATTTCTGGGCCAGTGGGCCCACGGGTTGAACGGCTGGACCCACGGAGTGGTGTAGAGGGTGTGGTGATCACGGGCCTTGGCTCGGTGGGGGCCGGCGGTGCCAGTGGCGGCGGCAGTGGTGATGTTGGTGATGATGGTGGTGATGGTGGCCGACCGGGGACACCACCAAGGGATCCGGCGAGGGGTAAGGCTCCTGTGGTTGAGGAGGCCGCATCCGGAGAGGTACCTAGGGAGGAGGTGGAGTTCCGGCCGGTAGTGGGCTCTTCGGCGCATGTCGCCATCACTCGGGGCGATTTTGCAGAGTTTGTGTCCGAGGAGGAACTCGGACGGCTGCTCCGGGAGAATCCGGGAGTGGTGGCTGCAGTGCTGGCTGCACGGGAGGACCGGGCCCGGCAGGTTGAGCGGGCGCTGGAGGAGGAGCGCCTGAGAGAAGAGGCCGAGAGGGCTAGGACCGAGGAGGAGGCCTTTGAGAGCGAGGCCGGGGCTGCAGAGGAGGCGCAGGGGGAGGTGTGGTCCTTCGAGCGGGCGACGACGCTTGCAGAGTCCGCCCGGCTGGCACCCCGCCGTCAGTTCGACGCGGCCACGTATGCCCCGCCCGAGCCGCACCTGTTTATACCGTCCGGGGTCGAGAGCCTCGCGCCTCTGAGGGGGAGTTACGACGCTGAGCTGATACTGAGGGACCCTCAGAGGCACCTGTCAGTGGACTGGGCACAGGTACTTTCCGAACTTGCTTTGATATTTCATGCTTTGTCGCTTTTATGATATGCAATTAGAACTTTGGTAAATTAGCTCATAATGCATGTAGATTGGAACCTCGACTGTAACTTGACTGAGCAAAAGGAATCTTGAATAGTATGCCTCGACGTAGAAACTTGACTTGAATGCTAGAACACTTGAAGTAGTTGAATCGGCTTGTATAATGCCCATGACTTTGAAAAGCGGTTAGTGCCAAACTTGAATCGACATTAAGCGGCCTCGACTTGGTAGGACTGTCTTTTGAACTAGCACTCGACTAGAAAGTGATACTCGAACTAGGTAAATTGCCATGACATGCTGAACGCCCGGATGGCGTGCCCCGTAATTTGTATAGACCATACTGATAAGCTGAAAACCTGCAAAATCGCCTGAGAGATGTATCCTGAGAGAAAAGAGGCCCTGTAGCTCGGAGCTTGACTGAAAAATACCCTTGAATTGACTTCGACTGATTAACGGAACTGAATGGTATGGCATGAGTGCCCGGTAGCTTTGCTCGACCTTTATGATGCTCATTTCGACTGTAGCGTTACCTTTTGAGATTCTGAATTCGACTAACGGTTTGGATTGCCATTATTGATGAAATTCTTTCCTTTGTCTGTCTTTGTTGTGCAGAGGGGAGCAGCCAGCACCCGGGGCCACGGAGGTCCGGCGAGTTCGCTTGAGCTGTACAGGAGTTTGCCCGAGCAGGTCAGGGCACTGGTTGACGTGGCAGGATTCCGGCCCTTTATCCTCACACTGACGCCCGTGAGGAGCGACCACGCTCTGTTGACGGCGCTGGCCGAAAGGTGGTGGGATTCTTCGAATACCTTCCACTTGCCGATTGGGGAGATGACGGTGACTCCGTCAGACTTTGCAGCGCTCACCGGTCTGAGGGTAGGAGGGGATCCCATTCCGTTTGACTCGGAGATGTACCGGGATCCTGAGGCTCTGGCGTGGTTTCTGGGGCAGGCGCCGGCAGGTGAGGCAGAGACGGTCCACTATGACCAGTTCAAGCGGTACTTGCACGGGAGGGAGCCTGAGTCGGACTTGGAGGCAGAGCAGATGGCGAGGGCCTATTTGTTGTACCTGTTCGGGGCTACGCTGTACCCGAACAAGCGGTCCACGGTGCACTTGTCCTACTTGCCGGCCCTTCACGACTTGAGCACAGCCTCGAGGTTCGACTGGGGAGGAGCAGCTCTGGGTACCTGCTATGGTTTCATGGGGGCCTTCTCGCGCGGGAAGAAAGCGGCTGCCGGCTACTGGAGGGTGTGGGAGGTAAGAAACGAAGCCTGTCATTTACTTACCGCTTTTCCATTTATCGCACTCGTACTTTGATTTGCATATGAACTGTATTCTGACGCTTTGATTGTTTGACCATTTGCAGCTATGGGCCTACGAGGTGCTGAAGATGTACCCTCCGGAGAATAAGTGCCCGAACCCGAGGACGCTCCCCCGTGCCATGATTTGGGGGCCTATGTATAGCGGGAAGAAGAAGTCCAGAGGGAGCCTCCTAGCTTTCCGGACCTACCTCGACGAGCTGTCCGGTACTCAGGTATACAACATGTTAATTTTGATCATTCTGCCCGTAGAATTGCTTTAATGCTGTCGCTGATGCTTTGTAAACTGTACCAATGCCTTGCAGGTGGATTGGAACCCCTGGAGCGGCGCTGAGCCTGAGCCTGATTACCTGGCGGAGAGCAGGGTGGTGACTGCGAGCCGGGTGCTGCTGGAGTCGGCCTTCGGGTGGCGGTGGTACCTGGGTGACCGGGTGACACGGCAGTCACTAGGCGCTCTTGACTTTCAGGTGCCCGGGCCGCTGCCTCCTCACGCTTCCCACACGGACAAGTATACCCTGGCTGAGCTGAGGCGCTTCACTGTTCCGACCGGGCTGGCTGCCTTTCTGAGGCCCTGAGCGTGACTATGCTGTCTACCGGAGGCAGCACTTGGCGAGGCCGCTCGGCGTGCTGGAGCATGTCGCCGTGCAGAGTGAGGCACTTGAGGCTGGCGAGGAGAGGCGGAGCCGGGAGAGCAGGGCAGCCCACCCGAGAGAGAGGAGCGACTACGCCACAGCGACCGGGCTGCCTCGGCTTTCTTGGACCCTGGCGGTGCGGGATGCCCAAGGAGAGGAGGCCATTGTTCAGTTCGAGCCTGCTAGGACGGACCCGGCAGAGATAGTAGGACCGGTAAAACATTCCCTATCCCTCTTGTAGTTTCTGCACTTTGCTTTCAGCATGCATATTTGGCGTTTGATTCTGACTTTGCCCGATAATTGAATTGCAGGCCCCGATGGAATGGGTGCGGGAGGCAGCTCGGCTGATAAAGGCCATGGAGAAGGAGTTCCATAAGATAGCTGGCGGCGCCTCTTTGCAGTTGCAGTACCCAGCTCCAGCTCCGGCTCCCGCTGAGCAGCCTCAGGTATAACCCTTTGTTTTGCTTTTGAATACTGTCGCTTTTGAACTTTCCTGCACTTTTCATTTCAATATATACAATATGCACAATGTATGCTAAATGATTTGAATGACCATGCAGGGACAGGCTAGGGCGGCTCCTAGGAGGAAGAGCGTGCGGCCTCCTCCAGCGAAGAAGGCAGCTTCGAGCTCCTCACAGCCGGCAGCCGTGGTGGAACGGGTTGCACAGACCACTCCGGCCAGCGAGGGGCTCCAGTTCCGTCGAGAGCTGAGGAAGAGGCCTGCCGAGAAGAAGCCTGCCGAGGGACCCTCGCAGAAAAAGAGGAGAGAAGAGGAAGAAGAAGCAGAGGAAGAAGAAGGAGAGGAGAGTACGTCCCTCAGCAGTGGCTCCGACTCGGCGAGCGACCCTAGGTTCCGTATCGACCCTCGAGAGGTGGAGGACAGCGAGGAGGACGACGACGAGGAGGACCTTTTTGACGACTGAGGGCTATCACCGAGCCTTAGTCCATTTTGCTAGCATTTTGTTGCTTCTGATACTTTGACATTTGATACTTTGACACTTGGTACTCTGATTCCGATACTTGATACTTTGATGTTTTTGGATGGGGCCTGCGTGCCTCTTTGACCTTTGGGCGAGTGTGCCCTTGCTACATTTAGTTCTGCCCGGGCCGTTGTGCCGCCTGATGCTCGATACATTCCCACCGTTTAGGCTTTTGACACAGTAGTATATAATATATGCATTTTCGGTTTATTGTTTTTTTTTTTTTTCTTTGCTTTGGTGAGATTTGAATAAAGGAAAGTGATAAAACCGTCCACTAATATCTAACATGCATTGACAAACGTTCTGAATCGACAAAAGACACTTATATATGTACAAAAACAACTTAGCTCGAAGAAACGATGGATAGGAATGTCCTAGGATACGACACGTATCCCAGACACGCGGGGGATACGGGAATTTTAGGCGTTGGCAAGCCAAAACCCGTCATTTACCCCGGGGAATGAAACGGACTCTTTTGAAAGGTGGCATAGATGTATAATGACTTGTACGAACCATCAAAACCGATAGGAAAGTCCCGGTGCAGGGAAAAGCCAAGAAAATGCTAAAAATGCCATAAAAACGGCATAAGACGCCAAAAATGACTCGATATAGTCCCGGACCGAAACCGACACCCCCACACGGTCGCATAAGTCCTATGTGACCTGTATGGTATGACAAAACTTGGCAAAAGCCCTTGAAACGAGATTTGACCTCCCGTATCCTTGATTTTAGCCCGACACGGGCCACCGAGGGTCCAAAATCTTCATCGGGCGTGGCTTTTGGAATCCGACGCTTGGCCATAGTCTTGAATGTCATTTGTGACTTGTAGGAACCAACAAACGGCCAAAACCAGCCCCGGAATCGAAAACGACCACACGAGGGCAGTAGCTGCTGCAGACTGGCTTCTGGTGAAGCCTACTGGCGTACGCCAGAAGGTGAGGGCAGTACGCCAGTAGGTGGGGACACGGACACGCCAGTAAATAACTGGCGTACGCCAGGTTCCTGAGTGCCAGATCCACTTGACTGACCAACTGTCCTTTTTCGGGGGCCACTTTGTTTTTATCCCCACACGGTTTGCACACGGTTTCTGGGTTCCCAGGGGGCAGTGTCCTTTGCAGGAGCATGATTTGGAGTCTAGCATGAGGCTTTGGATGCCCCATTGGTGGAAAATCTTTCAAAGGGCAAAGCCTATAAAGCAGAGGCCTTGCAATGGTTTTCCATAGTGCACTGCTTCCCCTTTGCTCCAGTATACTGCTATATCCTTCCATGGATAACCCCCTCCCAACTTTACTCAGGCCATGGTTGGCGCAATTTCTAAGTGTCGACTGGCTCAACTTTCAATACCACGGCCTTGCCTCGTTCCGCTTCCTTCGACATGTGCCACTCCGCCCGGCGCTCTTGCGGGCTGCTCTCAGATTCTGGGATCCTGACGTTCATGTCTTCCGTTTCGGTGATGACGAGCTGTGTCCGACAGTCGAGGAATTCCAGGCCTATCTCCGGACCTACTCGTCCTCTACACTCGTTGCCCCGCCTTACCAGGCGAGCATGCCCAAATTGCTAGCCAGCTCGCTCGACATTTCTCGGGGCTTGGCGAGCGCCATCCTTGAGGGTGGCCAACTGAATGTCATGCGCCTGATTGAAATGTACAGCCCGGACGGTGACCTGGACAACAACGAAGTGCAGGCGCGTCGCCGCTTTGCCCTGGTAATCTGCTTGCTTGCCGCTTTCCTGCTCGTGCCGGCTCATGGGCAGGTTAGCCCGTCACTTGTGAGCGTTGCTGCCCAGATGGGGGCACGGAGAAATGTGATCCCTTTGGTTTTGGCGGAGACACTCTTGGGCTTGGACTTGGTGTATACGGGCCAGTCAGGCCGTTTTCAGCGGCAGCCCGCTTTTGCTTCAGGTAATCTCACTCAGCTCACCTTTTTCTGGCTTTTCACACGTTCTCATTTTACCTCGACACTCGGCTTAGGCTGCTTCCTAGCTCCTCACTTGTCTTTTCCCTCAGGCTTTATCTGGTTTCTTACTTGTCTTTTCACTCATGCAGTTGTGGCTGTCAGACAAGCTGAATCTCTTGCACCCTCCGGTAGCGGGCTGGAATCTCTTTCCGAAGAGGATCCATCAAAGGGAGATGCGGTATCCGGACATGGACATAGAAGGCTGGTATGAGTTCATGCAGCAAATGCAGCCTGATGAGATTGCTTGGAGGTGCCCCTGGCTGGACCTTCCGGATATGGCTGTTTCCTCTGATGGTTTCGACAGGATGGTGATTGCTGGGCTGTCGAGCTTCACTTTCTACATTCCCGGCCGCGTCCTTCGACAGCTGGGTGCCTCCCAAGAAAATCACCGTGTCAGCATTGGAGATTTCCGTGTCCCGAATTTCAACGCTCAAACGCTCAACGGTTATCAGAGGCGCTGGGGCCTTAGAGCCCTTCAGGCTGAGATGCCAGAGTTTACCACAGGGCTAAGGAGCCGCTACAGACAGTGGCTGAGAGCAGAGGTGAATGCAAGAGAAAATATTAACTGACCCCGGGCCACTTTGCTATGCTTAGAATAAACTGCGAGCCGTTAGGCTTCTCAAACATTTTGTTCTGTTTTTCATGCTTCAACTGTTTTTAAGGCTTTTATGCTCAGCTTATATATTAGAAGTAGTAATTTGCAATAAAGTTGAAAAACGATGGGTTTCCCCCTTCTGATTCACTTCAATGTATCCTTGACTCGAGCTCGACCTTCCCAAACTGCGACATGTGCCCAGAAAGTCCAACCTGGATCAAACTTTTGATGGAATGTGACCGAATCTCGAGGTGAGATTGCCTACGTATCCCTTTTCAAGGAATCAGGTCAGAACGTAGTTCAGGCTAAGGTTCACTCGTGTATTTTACCTCTCCTTTTACGCTCTAACTTTTGCCTAGTGCCGCCTTTTCAGGTTTTCGGCCTAGCGAGCTTTCGACTTGTGCCTATTTATTTTTGCCTAGAACCGCCCCCTTGGGTTTTCGGTCTAGCAGGCTGCTCTAACTTTTGCTTGGAATCGCCCACCCTTGTGGTTTTCGACCCAACGAGCATCTCTCAGGGATAGTAACGCTTGAGTTGATCCAGGTTGACCAGGGTGCTGAATTCGTTGCCAGTCGAGGTCGATAAGCTTAGCAGCGCCTCCGGATAGGATAGTCTTGATGATGTAAGGCCCGGATCGCTTCGGCCTGAATTTCCCGCGAGGATCAAACACCTGGAGCCCGGATCTCCTTTGTAACCATGTCTCCTTCGACCAAGCCCCTGGACTTCACTTTCTTGTTGAACGCCCGGGCAATTCGACGCTGATACCCCTGAACATGATACAAGGCCCGGAGCCGTCTTTCATCAAACAACATTAGCTCGACAAACCTTCCACTCAACCATTCAGACTCCTCGAGACCGCTTTCGACCATGACTCTCAGTGACGGTACCTCCAGCTTCGATGGGAAGTACTGCCTCCATCCCATAGACCAGGGAGAAAGGAGTTGCACCCGTTGAAGTACGAATTGACGTTCGGTACCCCCAAAGGGCGAGAGGCAGCTGCTCAGTGCCAATCCCTTGCAGACTCAGCGGTCTTCTTGATGATCATCTCGACATTCTTATTCGCAGCTTCGACTGCTCCATTCGTTTGCGGGCGATAGGTTGTTGAGTGATGGATCTCGATACCGAACTCCTCGAAGAGCTCCAGAACCCTTCCTTTGAAATGACTTCCGTTATCTGACACAAATGCCTGAGGAACCCCGTACCGGTAGATGATATTCTTTCGAATGAACTGAGCAACCTGGACCGTTGTCAGTGTCTTGTAAGATTCGGCTTCGACCCACTTAGTGAAGTAGTCTATCGCCACCAGTATGAACCTGTGACCATTCGAAGCAGACGGCCTGATCATCCCAATAACATCGATGCCCCAAACAGAGAAAGGCCATGGCGAGGTCATGCCATATAACTTAGAAGGAGGGACATGTTGTAGGTTCGCAGTGGATTTGACACTTGTAGCAGCGCCGTACGTAGTCGATGCACTGTGATTCCATTGTAGACCAGAAGTAACCCTGCCTGAGGATCTTTCTAGCAAGCATGACGCCGCTCATGTGAGGCCCACAGACTCCTTCGTGAACTTCCTCCATGATCCTTGTTGCTTCGACGCCGCTGACGCAGAGCTTGTGCATCCCGCAGTGAGACCTTCGATACAGCTTCCCCCCACAGATGATGTACTGAGAAGCTAACCTTTGCAAAGCAATCCGATCCTTCTTCGTGGCCTCGGTAGGAAATTCCCCGCGCTCCACAAAGTTCCAAATGTCATGGTACCATGGTAGGCCATCATCGACATCATCAATGGCGTTGATATACTCATAAGCGGGCAAGTCCCTCTGTTCAATCACAATCGGTCCGCAGCTTGACACCTATTGGAAGTTCGATCATTGAAGCCAAAGTCGCCAAGGCATCGGCGAACTGATTCTTCAAGCGTGGGACATGGGTGAAAGTCACCTTATTGAAGCGAGGAATCAGTTCTTCCAAGTCTTGGTGATAAGGCTTCAGCTTTTCCTCTACGAACCTTCCAATCTCCATTGGCCTGGGAAACTACCAAGTTCGAATCCCCAATTACTTCTAACTTCTCGACGCCCAAGGCAATAGCAGCTTCCATTCCGACGATGCAGGCTTCGTACTCAGCTTGATTGTTGGTGACATCGAAATTCAGCTTGAAAGCGAGCGGAATGTGAGCGCCGGCGGGCGTGATTAGCAACACTCCGATCCCAAATCCCTTCTGGTTAGCAGCCCCATCAAAATAGAGCGTCCATACTTCCTCGACCACTGTTAGAACCTCCTCGTCGGGGAAAGTGAAATCCACATCTTCCGGGCCGTCGATCGGGTGATCGGCCAGGAATTCGGCTACAGCTCGTCCCTTTACAGACTTCCTCGTGACATGTTGGAGTTCGAACTCAGCCAGCAGAAGTAACCAACGTGCTAGCTTATGGGTGAGCGCAGGCTTCTCGAATAGGTACTTGATAGGATCCATCCGAGAAATCAGTCTCACCGAATAGGCTAGCATGTAGTGTCTAAGCTTTCTGGTAGCCCAAACTAGCGCCCAACATGTCTTCTCGAGAGGGGTGTAGCGCTCCTCGGACCCCACCATCTTCTTGCTCAGATAGTAAACGGCTTTCTCGACCCCATTGCTTCCTTCCTGTGCTAGCAAACATCCCATGGCTGTTGAAGAAACGGACAGATAGAGAATCAAAGGTCGGCCCGGCGTAGGCGGCATCAGTACCGGCGGGTTCTGCAAATACCCCTGAATAGACTCGAAGGCGGCTTGGCATTTATCTGTCCATTCGAACGGGACCCCCTTTTTGAGTAGACGGAACAACGGTTCGCAGGTGAGAGTTAGCTTGGCGATGAATCTGCTGATGAACTGGACCTTTCCTAGAAAACTTCGCACGCCCTTTTCAGACTTTGGCGGCTCCATCTCGAGGATTGCTTTGATTTTGGAAGGATCCACTTCGATTCCCCTTGCGGTGATTAGAAATCCCTAACATCTTGCCTGACGTGACCCCGAATGTGCACTTTTGCGGATTCAGGCGCACGTTGTACTTGCGAAGCCTTTCAAGGAACTGCCTGAGCGAGGGAGATAGTCCTTTTCCTCCTTTGCCTTCACAATCATGTCATCGACGTAGATCTCAACGGTTTTGTGGATAAAATCATGAAACAAGGTCGTTTGAGCCCGTTGAAAAGTGCATCCGGCGTTCTTCAACCCAAACGGCATCTTCACATAGCAGTAAGTACCCCATTCCGTGACGAACGTCGTTTTCTCTTGGTCCTCGGGCGCCACAGAGATCTGGTTGTATCCGGAGAATCCGTCGACAAAAGAGAGCAAGGCATGCCCCGCCGTGTTGTCCACAAGCACATCAATGTGAGGCAAGGGAAAACTGTCTTTGGGGCTTGCTTTGTTTAAGTCTCTAAAGTCGACGCAGACTCGGATCTTTCCATCTTTCTTGGGAACAGGCACGATGTTGGCCACCCATTTGGGGTATTCTGCAACCCTGATGAATCCGGCGTCAATCTGCTTTGTAACCTCTTCCTTGATCTTCTGAACCCAATCCGGCCTCATCCTACGGAGTTTCTGTTTGACGGGGACAGCCCCGGGCTCCAACGGGATTCGGTGCTGTACTATTTCAGGATCGATGCCGGGCATATCCTTGTGAGACCATGCAAAAACCTCGGGAAACTCTTTGAGAAGCTCAATGGTTCCAGCGTGATTTTCCGGGGACAGGTTTGTACCGATTTGCATCATACGGGGGTCATCCTCGTCTTTCAGATTTACAGAAATTACTTCTTCTTTTAGAGGCTGAGCACGCCTTTCGTCTTCCTTTTCGATGAGGGAACGCAACTCAGCCGGGATGTCCCCGTCGAAGTCTGTTCCTTCATCGTCAGGGTCGACACAGTTTATATAGAAGCTAGCAAAGTAGTCAGAAGTAGGATCATGCATTTCATAAAACCCAACAGGGTTGCCAAGTACAACAGACTCGAACTCGAAGTAAAAGCTACGACGTGGAGGGCCGAGAGGCACAAACTCCGACTCTGAGCTAGACTTAGACTCGACAGACTCTGTGTCAGATTCAGACTTGTCGTCAATGCATGTTAGACGCGGAGTGAAAATGCAGTTATTGATACTTCCCTGCGCCTTGACTATGAGAGAGGTGGGATCCTCGGGAGCATTTGATGAGTCGGGCCCAAGCATCAGCACTTCAGCTTCCTCGCCCTTGCCAACCAAACCTACTTGGGAGAACAGCACCTCCAAACCCCCTTGATCAAAAGTCTTCAGCCAGTCAAACTCTTCCTTGGCCTGACCCAGCTGCTTTCTCAAATCCCTGTCGAGCAAGTTTCTCTTCAGCTTGTCTCCTTCTCCATCGTCGGACCAGGTGTCCGCAGCAAAGATCTCGAATCCCGGCAGCCAGGTAGAAGTCTCCGGATCCCAAAACGGCTCTATCTGTCCCGAATAAGCAGAGCCTCCTCCTTCTCGCACAAAGTAGCTGTCGGGGTTACCAAAAAGGGTTCGAGGCTTTCCCGTGTCTTTCCTCTTTTTGGCATCTTTGGCCGGTGGAGTGTAACCTAGGCCAAAGCGGCCTTCTGTGGAAGGAAAGACAGGGAATTCAGCAATCCCTTGTTGGTTGATCCCGAGCCCTAGGCCAGGCATGAATGACATTTTCCTCATCATTTCGAGGACGGTTGAGCTTATGGTGAAATCGTCATCCATGGCAATGGCGAGGACTGAGCCCGATGTGTCGAAAGAGAATCCTCCGAAGTCTGAGTCTTCTTCCCCGTGCATGATGCCCAAGACAGGCGTTCCATCATCTGTGAGCGGGCGGATTCCAGAATCCCCGCAAATTGTCAAAGTACCGGTAGGCAGCCCCAGCATGACCTTTTGATGTAGAGTTGAAGGCACCGCCATAATGTCGGCCCTATGAAGCCACGGCCTGCCCAGCAGCAGGTTGAAAGTAGCAGGGACATCGACCACATGAAATTCGACATCCATCTCAAAGCCCTCAGCGTCGAGTTTCAGCATTAGAGTTCCTTCCACTGTACGGCGAGTACTGTCGTACGCCTTGACAGCCAGATTGGAAGGTGTTAGGTCACTCTTGGCGAGCCCCAAGCGATAGGCAACCCTCATCGGGCAGACATTGATGGCAGAGCCATTGTCGATTAGCACGGTTGGCACCCAATGTCCTCGGCACTTGACGGTGATGTGGAGCGGGCGGTTGTGAGCGGTTCCCTCGACAGGTAGATCTTTCTCGGTGAACGTGACAGAGTGCTTTGAGAGGAGTGGTAGCACCAAGGCAATCATGGCCTCGGGGGTGATGTCAATCGGTACTGTGAGCCGGGCCAGAGCAGAGGACAGCTTCTCACGATGCTCCTTTGATGACGATATCAGACCCCAAATAGACACGGCGGCCGGAATCCGTTCAAGCTGCTTCAGAATGGCATCTTCTTCAGGGACTCCATTTGGAAAGAGCGGGTCGGCCCTCTGAGCAGCGGGAGCGGTGGTTTTCTGAGCAGGCGGGTTGGACGAGCTTCCAGCCTGCAGGTTGGCTGGCTGAAACACTCGGCCGCTCCTAGTGACATTGGCCACATCCCACCAAGACGATGAGTCAATAGAATCCCACAGGTCGGCGGGCACTTCCTCTAGCTTGCGCTTCCCTTTGTCGGTTACTGCCACCGTTGCAGACGAGTCGGATCCCAGAGTATTTTCCCAGTCCAAGTCCTCCATTACCAATCCTTCCCAGAAAGTCGGATCCTGTGCTGCTTCTTCCTCGAAAGGTGCCCCCGGGTTGGTGATGAACGGAACATCCCAAAATCCCCCATCGACTAAAGCGGTGTTGACAGTCCACACCTCATTTCCCATGTCCAGGTCGACAATGTTATCCACATCCCAAATGTCCGCGGGCGGCGGAGTCTTAACGGTTTCCCCTGCGTCCCACAGGTCGGCGGGAGGTGCGTCCAAGACCATGATAGAGCAAGTCATCTCCGGGCACCTGAAACAGAAGGTCGAGACTGCTTGGCAGAGACGATGTCCCGCGTCGGATCAAACTCATGGGCGCAGCGGCCGATCATGCCGTCGATTGAATCCACCAATGGTTGCATGGCGCCAAGCGGGCGGCGGATATTGGGCACAAGCTCTCCTTCTTGAAACTGGGCCCAATACTCCTCACTGACGTCGTCCTTGGTCCAATCAGCCTTTGAGACCCTTGGCCTATTTGCCATCCATCAGGCTGCGGATCCCACACATACTCCTCGACCTCTTGTTCGACTTGATCTGGCTCGGGTTGGTAAAATAGCGCGAACAAAGAGAGTCCGTCCAAAGGGTCGGCCTGTGCCGCGTTCCATTCTTCTTCCCACTGAGCTAGCCAGATCTGATTGACTTGGGGGTGAGCAGGAAACCCCATGTTGTACTGTTCGGTCCAATCGCTGCAAAGCTCCTCCCACTCTTTGGCCTTGTCCTCCATAGCCCAGCCGGCTGCCATCATGTTAATGCTTGGCTCAGAAGGAAAAGGTACGATCGGCTTAGGGTTGTCGGTTGAGGCAATATGGTCGGTGGGGTTGAATATAGTGGAGCTGAGGTTTATCTGGTTCACTTGAGGGTTAGGGTCATGCTTAGGAAGGGAGTTGGAGATGACGTTGGGTTTGGTAGGCGGGGTTGGAAGGGTACCATTGTCCACCAAGTCTTGTATCGCATGTACGGAGGCGATAGCAAGAGTCGGTGTAATGGCCGGGCATTTGGTGGTACGCACAGAAAGCGTTGGGGTTATGGCTAGGGGGTGGATTTTGAGGAAGTGGAGTCGGGGCTAAGGGCCTGAGATGCCCGGTTTTGATTAACTTCTCCAACACCGAGGAAAGTGGTGCCTCGAAGTTGGCAAAGTTACGGGGTTGGTTGCGGTTTCGGGGTCTTTGAGGGGTTTGAACTTGGTTGATGTCGGCAATGTGGTTAGAGCTTTGGGTTGAGGGGTTGTTGGCAGAGTTGGCGGTGGCATAGCTGCTGCCACCGAATAGAGCGGTGCTGTTTCCGGTGTATGCACGGGGCTTGGATTTTGAGGCTGAGGCAGAGGTGGAGATGTCACTCCTGGGCAGAACACCAGTTTGGAGGGCTTCCTCGATAGCCAACCCGGAGTCGTAGAACGTTTCGAAGTTTGCCCCTTGAACCAAGACGAGGTTTTTGGCGAAGTCCGGCTGCAGATTGCGGGAGATGATGCGGATTTGATCCTTCTCGCTCGGGCGATCGGGCATGAGGGCAGCCTTAGCTCTCCATCGCTGGATAAAGTCTGCAAAGGACTCCTTTGCAGTCATCTTAGTGGATTCCAACTCCCGAGTGGTCATTTTCAGCTGGGCATTGTAGCTGTACTGGGCATTGAAAGCTGTGCCGATGTCCTCCCATGTCCGTCTTTTGGAGATGTCGAGTGATAAGAACCACTGGAAGGCGGGACCGGCAAGGGTTTGTGGAAACAGCTGAGCCATGGCATCTTCTCCAACACCATGCAGTTTCATTGCGCCGTGATAGGCCAACAAGTGCGTCTTTCGGATCTCCGGTACCGTCGAACTTTGCAAAGTCAGGCATTTTGAACCGATCGGGGAGCCTGGCGTTCGGGAACGGGCAGAGGCGATCCATGTCTAGCACTCCCTGACCCTTTTCTTTCGGATTTGGCAACAGCTTCCTCCAGTTTGGCCATCTTGGCGACCAAAGCTGCCATTTCTGGGCTTGGAGCGGGATTCTCCACTAGTGGTTCCTCTTCGAAACCGGCTCCTTGCTCGCGCCTTCCGTCGCCTTCCCCTCCTATTACAACGGGAAGCCGCTCCTCGATGAGGGTTCGAAGGTTAGCCACAGAGGCGTCGGCCTGGTCGGCCCTTTGCTGCATGATGGCCAGGTTGTGCTGCAGATCGGCCAACAGAGTTGCAAGATTCGGAGGTGGGACATCCGCCATAGTCAGCACTTCTATCTTAACACACTTTGGGGATGCTGGTGGGGACGGAGAAGATGGAGGAGATTCGTGCGGAGTAGTCGGTGGCGAATCCTCCCGTGACACAGTGCAGGCCAGAGCTTCCGTTGCGGTCGACTGAAAGACAAACCCCAAATTAGATCCTCAAACAGACTCGACGGACGGCCCCAAGTAGGTTTGGCTCTTGATTGCGGAATTCTGCTTTGATACCGGCATGGCTAGACAGCAAAGCATAATAGCTCAATGATAGCCTGCAGTCATTTTATTTGAAAGAATCGACAAGAATGGAAAATGATCATGCCAACGTCGTCGGTGTCCTCCTAGACTCTAGAACTAGAGGGAGTCTGCCTTACGGAGCTCGGACAATTGCCATAGAATCCTCGGATTTTCTTTTCGACAGTGTATCCTTGATTGAATCGAATGTTACTAAGGGATGCCAAAACAGTCTAAGCCTTCGACTTTTACCTTTATCGAGGTTTCAGGGTTTTGACTTCGGAACAACTCGGTGTAGATGGCGTGATACCATAACCGGAGTGGCGTAAGCAGCACTGTGCCGGAGCCTGAGTGGTGTAAGTGATTAGCACTTTTAACCTGGGTGGTGTAAGCATCACGACATTCTCTCCGTTGTTCCTAATTTTTCGGTTTGAAACCTCGATCGGGCGCTAGACAAGGACTTAGAAAGTATTGATTTCCCGAAGTCTCCTTGATTAAGGACTTGAAAATTTTTGATAACGTGCAACATCGAGATGCACGACTCGTCATCGGTCCAAGGCAATGCCGAACGGGCGCGAGACAGACTCGACGAAAGACCACCTAAAAGCCGCCCTAGCATGCTCCTACGCAATAACGGTCATGAATGTATGTACAAGCATGCGATATGGAAAGCTGTAACACATAGACAGTATATGGGGTTAGAAACAAGTACTCCTACCCTGCGGGTTCCTGTCTTAGATTGAAAGGTGCTAGTGCTTTGTAAGCGCGGTAGAGGCCGGTTTTGGCTGAAGGGGTTCCTCCGACTAGAGCCGCGATATACCTCCCACTGCAATGCGTGGAGCAAAGCAATGGTCGAACGGTAGTACGACTCATCATCGTCCAAGGTTGTCGGGCGTTCGAGGACCCCGGGCTCCAATAAATTGTGCCGGTTACCCAAAACACCTCAACGGGGCTGAGATACCATCGAGTGCGAACGGAGAAATGCCGAAAAATGATTTGACGAGAGAAAGATGCAACGGTCTTGAAACAAAGCGCCTTTTGAAGCTTGGCCCACTTTTGTTAATTAATACTTGGCAAGAATTGCACAAACGAACAAAGGTAAAAGCCCCAGTTCGGAGTGGTCGGATACTGAGATCCTGTTACGTTACCATTCCGTTCTTCAGCAGCGCGGAGCGTACTGTTTTGACAAGCTTTTGAAATTTGTTCAATTATGCATTAATCGCCAAATATCAACTAACGCAATGACCATCCCCAGCAGAGTCGCCACTGTGGGCACGCGCCCCGAAAATCGCTTGGTCTCTTATCGGTGTGCGGCCCTCTTTCGAAAAACGCGCGGCGAAACGCCTCGATTCAGAGTCGCCACTCGGGTTTTAGCGGAGGAATACCCAAGGAACCGAACTCGAAAAACGTTTGCCACGTTTTGTTTGATTTTGAAAAGGCGTAGACCAGTCCGTCGTCACCTTCGATATCTGAGGTTCGGGAGCCAGGTTACGAGAGGGGAAGGGTTTTATGGCACCCCTCTCGCCCAATCCGGAGATCGGTCTCTACTCGGGCATTTTATGAAAACCTTTGCATCTTTCTCTCATTTTATCATTTTTTAGCCAGTTAGGGCGGGGGAACAATTAATGGGGATGAAAGCGGTAACAAATTGCAGTTTATGTGACAAAATATTTATGAATGATTTGATTGCAATGCTAAGTATAGATTGAGAACAAGCACTGATCATCCCGAGCAAGCTGCAGCACGCTGTCACAAGGTGACGTGAGCAGATTCTGCCAGCATGCACTGGTCAAGCCACTGCATGGTGAGACAACCTGCGCACGCCACAAATAGACTGGCGTACTCCACTTGTTGGGTCTCTCAGTCTTTGTTTGCAACCCTCTGGGCTCTGGAAGAGGACCAGCGCACACCCAGGACAAACCACGCAGTTTAATATAGCAGAATATACATAAACACGGGCAGAATGAATGGCTTTAAGCCATGAAAGAAAGCAGAACACCCCAAAACAGTGTGGGGACAAAAGATAGGCCTAGATTATGCTAAGATGCAAGGGCCAGCCACTGGATCCAGGGGAACACTGCCGTACGCCAGTTTTTGGCTACCGTACGCCACTTTTGCTTTTGATCCCAGTGTTTGGCTTTGCATCATCTGGGCTCTGGAGCATGACCAGAAGGATCCCAGAGGCCTTTATATGACATAATGAACAGGATAGGATGCCACCACTTAAACAGTTCTAAGCATGGAAAGCAGTAAACTGATTATTAGCATGCTAAGGTGATTGACAGAAAGATAAAACAGAAAGAGTGACGATCCATGATCCCCACGCCAGTTATTGCCATACAACCAGAACTGGCGTACGGCAGTCGTGAACTGGCGTGCGCCATGTGTAATCACTTACGATGGCTGTATTTTATCAGTTTAAGGCCAGGACTAGTATCATCTACTAGCCTGGGCCTTACTGACCCCCCTCAGGAGACGAAAACAGAAGAGAACACAAAGGTGGTATACCTCTTCTTGCTATGGTTTTGTGGTTGTTTTTGAACTTGAGGGTTGAAGATGGTGGCTTATGTGGTGACTGGGTTCCAGTAGGTGATATGGGAGTGTGTGACTTCCTCTTGTCTTTCAATGGATGAAAGGAGAGGGAGGACTTGAAGAAAGGAGAAGAAGAGAGATGGTGCTTCTTTAATGTGGCTAACCCCTTGCAAATGAATGCAAGGGGGGTATTTATAGGGGGAATGGACTGAGATCAGTTAAGGCCAAAGGGCTGTTTGGCTGGTTGGAAGAGGCTTGAGCCTTCCATGCATTAAATGCATGGGACTAGGCTTGATGGGGGGTGTAGGAGAGAGAGGGGACGCCCCTGCCGAAAGCACTCATCAGGCACACTGTAGCCGACGTCAGGGTGGCACAAAAGTCCCGCCCAAGTGGCTGAATAAAGTTGATTTGACTGGGTTTGACTGGCGTGCGCCACTTTGTAACTGGCGTGCGCCAGTGAAAGCTAGGCCCATGGTCGATGACTGACACGTGGCAGCTTACTGGCGTACGTCACCAATGTACTGGCGCAAGCCAGTTGGGTTTTGCTGGGGCCGTTTGGCTCTGGTTTGAAGGGTTTGAAACCGGGTTTGAAAGGGGTTTGGGATGCTCAAGGTTTAGACACACCTTTGTCCTTGATCTGTTTTCGACTATAATCATCATCGGGGAAATAAAAGTTCGACAAATAACGTTATCTGGACAGTCCAGGATGGGGTGTCTACAGGAGCCTATTTACCGAGGTCATAACCGAAGCCTCCACAATAGCCCCTCAAGCCCCTGGAGCTTCGCATCCCTGCTTCAGGGTCTTGATACTCCTCCAGGAAATATTAAGCCTTGGTGAGAGTGCTCTCCTCGGTAAATTCCACTCATCCTACGTCGGTAGGGAGAGCCACGTGTCAGCAATCGCCGAGGTCTCAAGATGGTAAAGCTGTCACGGCACGTGCCCTGTCAGTTGACTGGTACGAAACGTTGCTTCGGTGACACGCGTCGTTATACCAATGGTTCGTTCGTTCGGCGCCTGTCCTCGGTGCAGACCCCTCAATTTTGACCGTTCGATGGCTATACGTGTCAGAGATCTGACGGCTCGGTATACGACGCTTCGTTTCCCGCGCAGATTCCCATCTTCTCCATTATAAATAGACGGGTCAGAGAACAGACGGCCACCTACTCTCTGCTTCTGAAGTCGAACCGCCGCTGCCTTCTGTTTCAAGCCTTTGATCGAGCTTTTCGAGCGTTTTGGGAGCAGATCTTTGACTCAAATCTCAGGTAAAACGATCTTCAATGTCTGGTTTCTACGTTCTGATTATTTTCTTCGAGTTTTGTTCAACTTGATCCACATTTTGCATGCGTCGTGACTGCTCCGCCGCTCGCCGTTGTCTGTTCCGTGGCGGCGTTGGGCGTTTTCCTGCGTTGTTCATAGTTTTACCGAGGCCCAAATTCGATCCGAGACCTATATTCTTCCCGAGGGCAATCTTCAACCCGAGACCATATGAACAAATATTGGCTTCGGAGACCTCCCCCGGGGAGAGATTCCCTGAAACACTCCGAAGAGTGATGACCGCTCCGCCCCTTTCACTACTAGGTCGTGCTACTTTTCCCTGAGCATATAGCTAACGGGTTTTTGCACATTTTTTGCTAGGAAGGGGCGAATGGTCATCGAAGTCTCTTCGGACAGCACCAGTAGCAACATTTCTGCCGAGCTTGAGGAAATCTTTGCGGAGTGTCACACCGAAGCTATTAACCGACTGCCATTAGACATTATTGAGCCTTCAGACCCCTCCAGACCCTTACGCCCAGTCACAGCCTTCGCCCATTTAGAAATGGAAGCTCCTAGCACCTCTGGCCACGGTCCGGGCCCATTTGCCGACGCTCCGGAGGAAGTCCGAGGACGAAGGAGGCCGATGAGGCCATGCCCCTACCTCCACCAATATTTCAATGGGACCCCGGCTGCCCTAGCCGAGTTCAGAAGGGTCTATAGTGTCCCCTCGGACGTGGAGATCCGACTTCTTCCCGAGAACAACCCTAAGGCCCTCCCTCACCGACCAGGGGAGTTGATTTTTCTTTTGATGGCGATCACTGAAGGAGGGATCAGGTTTCCCCTTCACCAGTTTGCCCGGCGAGTCCTCCGAACCCTTTCTCTCACCTCCTCACAGCTTACAGTAAACTCCTACCGAATTATTATGAGTATCGTTGAACTGAGGAGGCAGTTCAACCTGACTTTCGGAGTTGAGGAGCTCTTCGGAGTGTACCTCTTAGGAGTTAACCGGGAGAGCGGTCGGTATTACCTCTCCTGCCGGACGGGGTATGACACGTTCCTTGTCGACCGACTCCCGGACTCCGAAGAGTGGGCGAACATCTATGTCTCGGTGACCGGCAACTTCATGTTCGGGCCCGGAGAAAACGCCGATACCACAACGAGAGTGCAATACGGAACCGGGGCTCCTGGTCAGTAGAAGTTTTTCTTCTGTAAATATTTATGTTTTCTGCTTATGCACTGCGTGTTCTGTGCTGATCATTTGTTTTCGTTTTGCCTTGCAGCTGAGGGAATTATTCAGCAGCTTCGGGAAAGAGCAGACCGAGCCCATATTTCAGCAGCATACGCCATCCCGATCACCAGCCGGTACGCTCCGGAGCTACTCGGGTACGTCCCCACCTACACGTGCTTTCTGAAAAAGAAGCCGAGGCAGCAAGGGGTACCGCGGGCAGGCCGAGGACGAGGACGAGGAGGGAGAGCAGGCAGGGGAGCAGGAAGAGGGGGAAGGACAGGCGGAGAGGACGAAACCGAGGGCAGCACATCAGCTCCTCGGGGAGTTATTCGGGAAGAAATCAACCGGGAGACGCCCGAGAGGACCGGACTAAGCTCAGAAATGGCGGGCCCCGGTACCCGAGAAGTAATAAACCTCAGACGCAAAAGGCCTGCTGGCCGAGGCAGGGGGACTGTCCCCGGTACTCCTGGTGCCGGGACTTCAAGGGCGCCCCCTGTGTCACCACAGGAGCCCCCGGAGAAGAGGCCTCGGCAGGAGGAGGGAGCCGGAGAAGGTCAGGAGCCGATCCTGATTGAAGAACGGGGGGAGCCCCAGGGGGGAGCCGGGGAGGCGGGAGAAGGAACTTGGGTCAATCCAAGGGAACTCCCCTGGGCTCCCGAATTCAAGCACTTTGCTGGCCGGCCGATCCATCATGCCGATAGCGTCAAGAACCTCGGTGTGGCCTTCGGGATGCTCCAAGGAAGTATTCTTCCTAGGGACGCCCGGGCTGTCACCGGCTTGACCGAGGACTTAACGGCCGAGATAGCTCAAGCCCTCTTCACTGTAAGTTGGTTGTTTGCATTCCACTTTCTTCAGTCTTTAAGAGGTTTACACTTAGCTGAATCTCATATTCTTTGTTTGCAGGCTGGAGCTCGGGCATTGGCTATTAATGACCGATGCAAAGAGCAGGAGGAGAGAGGCGACAAGCTTGCTCGGGAGCTGGCTCAGAAAGAAGAAGATTTCAAGCTGGCTCGGGAGACGTGCGATCTTTACCTGGCGGACTTTCAAAGGTGCGACAGGGAGAGAGTGGAGGCAGAAGCCAGAGCCGCAAAGGCCGAGGAGGATGCCAACACGCTGCGAGTCACCCGGGCCACAGAGGTCGACTTCGCAAGGAAGAAGGGCTACGATGAAGGCTGGGATGCCGCCGGAGTAGAATACAAAAAGCAGGTTCGGGAGATCGAGGCCGAGCTGTACCGAGACCGTTTCTTGGATGGCCTTCGGTACGGCCATGAAGCCTTGCTGATGAAACTCAATCTCCCAGAGGACTCCGACCTTCGAACCCTTCCCGAGGCGCCTCCCGAGGAGCTTGTTCTTCCAGAAGAGGAAGAGGAGGTGGTAGAGCCGGCGTCTGAGGACCAAGGCTTTGGGAACCAGATTGATCCGAATGCGCCTGCGCCCGAGGACCAGCTCGACCACCAACCTCGCTCTTAGGATAGTTTCTTCTTTTTCTTTATGTTTTGCATCTTTTGATTGGACAGCTCCAGACACTTAGGAGTTTGCTGTTCAGAGCTCTGTAAATATTTGATATTGAAGTAACTTTTGTTCAAACTCATAGCTCTGTGAATGCTTTCTTTCCTTGAATGTTTATCTTTGGAATGCTTTAAATGATTGGCTTGCTCCCTAGGTTATGATGCCCCTGCTTTGGTGAAACTTAAGTTTGTAAAAATAAGTGTGACCGAAGCATCAACCGAAGCATTTTGTCAATCAAGAAGAGAGATATTTAATCAAGAAAGTGATTTAGATCCGCAGCCCCTGCTCTAGAGGATCGGTAGGACCGAATCAGGAGCAGTTAATGAATTTTTGGGTTTGTAAGCCCGTTCATTTAATGGATTTTAATCTGATGAGCGAACGCTAGATCGTATTGCTGCTAGGGGACGTAGGCCGAGGGTACGAAGGGGTACGGCTTGCGCCATAGGTTCGTAACACAGCGAGTCCGAGCAGTGGAAGTCTTCTGGCGGGTCGGTTTAAGGGGCTCGGGGGAAAAGCCGAGTATCCTTAAAGCGAGTGGACAGAAATCCAGATGACCAAATAGGCCATGATGACTTGGTGGGAATTATGCCCGAGGGTAACACCTACGATAGAGCAATATCCCTGAAGTCGGTATAAAACGGTCCGGGCGAGAACGGACCGAGTCAGTAATGTAAAACAGCCAAACTCAAATTTGTACGAATAGTGCCAATAGAAGGGATTCTCATTCAATACTTGAAGTGCTGCTAATACATAAGCAAATTGTCTCCCATTTTTGTTAAAAGAAAAAGTAACATAAAGACTGAGAAGGCTTCTGTAACCGAGCTTTTAACCGTAAAATTTCTTCAAATTGTTAGCATTCCATGTCTTGGCAATGGGGGAACCATCCAACTTTTCTAATTTGTAGTTTCCCGATCCGAGGTGTTTGAGGACTCGGTAGGGACCCTCCCAATTGGGCATGAGCTTTCTCTTCTTGGATTTCTCCACAACCTTTTTCCAGACCAGGTCATCGGGCTTAAATGATCTGAGGCGGACGCTCCGGTTGTAACCCTTCGCGACCTCCTGTTGGTAGGAGGCGAGCTTGATTCTTGCATTTTCTCGCTCTTCTTCGGCTAGATCAAGGTCCAAGGCAATGCTGCCATCATTGACCGATTCTTCAAAATTTTCAGTGCGCATAGTTGGGAGTCCGACTTGGAGAGGGATGACCGCTTCCATGCCAAATGCTAAAGAGAAGGGCGTGCGACCAGTGGAGCGCCGAGGAGTAGTACGGTAGCCCCAGAGGACCCTTGGTAGCTCTTCGGCCCATTTTCCCCGTCGTGACTCGAGTCGTCGCTTGAGCCCGGATGAAATAGCTTTGTTTGCCGCCTCGGCCTGACCGTTACCTTGGGGGTAAGCCGGGGTGGAAGTGTCCCATTTAATACCATATTCGTCAAGCAAGGCTCGGTACTTCTGTCCTGTAAACTGTCTGCCATTGTCTGTGATTATGGCGAACGGTACACCGAAACGAGAGATGATGTTTCGCCATACAAAGCGGATGACGTCTGTTTCTTCGATGGTGATAAGGGGCTCGGCTTCGACCCATTTCGAGAAGTAATCAGTTGCAGTTAGGAGGAACTTGAATCCACCTGGAGCGACTGGGAGCTTTCCAACGATATCCATGCCCCACTGAGAAAAGGGCCAGGGGCTGGTGAGGGGACTGAGGTCCCGGGCCGGTTGATGGATAATGAGAGCGAACATCTGACACTTCTTGCAACGCTTGACAAACTCTTCTGAATCCTTCTTCATTGTTGGCCACCAATACCCCTGAGTGAGGGCTCGGTGGGCCAAGGACCGTCCACCGGAGTGGCAGCCGCTGTCGCCAGCATGAAGCTCTTCAATGATCCCTGGGACTTGATGGGGGTGTGCAACCAATAAGTATGGTCCGGTGAATGATCTTCGGTAAAGCTTGCCGTTGGGGTTGAGCCAGAAGAGAGCGGCTTTGTTTCGGAGTCGGTGGGCTTCCTTTTTGTCAGCTGGGAGAGAGTCATCTCTTAGGTAGAGAACAATTTCGTCCATCCAACTTGGGCCGAGCTCTATGTTGAGTATCTCCTTGTTTAATTCTTCAAGTTCGAAGCTGGGCTTGTCAATGGAGTCAAAGGTAATAGAACGGTGTTCCGAGGATGAGTATGCCGAAGCAAGTCCTGCAAGGGCGTCAGCATGGGCGTTCTGTTCCCGGGAGATGTGCTCGACTCTGATTGCTTTGAAGCGTTGAATGAGCTGGACTGCGGCGCTGAGGTAGGTGCGCATGCGGTCATCCCGAGCCTCATATTCTTCAGAGAGCTGGTTGACCACCAATTGGGAATTACTGTAAACCACGAGTTCTTCGATGCCAATGGCTTCGGCGGTTTTGAGTCCGGAGATTAATGCTTCATATTCGGCTTCGTTGTTGGAGGCCGGGAAGTTAATAGAGATAGAACTTTCGTGCAGAACACCGGAGGGTGAGAGGAGGACGATGCCAGCACCGGCGCCTCGGGTGTTGGAAGCGCCATCGACGTACATTTTCCAGACATCTCCATGAAAAAGCTGCCATGCTGTGCTAGGGTTGGCCTGAAGTGATGCCTCGGTGCTTGGGGTGGGGACCGAAGCGTTTGTGTTGGTTGGTGTGAGCTCGGCGATGAAGTCGGCTAGCACCTGAGCTTTGATAGCTGTCCGAGGCTGAAAGTGAATTTCAAAGTTTGCAAGCTCAACGGCCCACTGTGAGATTCGGTTAGAAAGGTCGGCCTTCCGCAGGAGAGACTTGAGGGGGAACTCAGTAAGGACGATGATACGGTGAGACTGGAAGTAGGGAGCAAGCTTCCTGGATGCTGAGACAAGGGCAAGGACGAGCTTTTCTAATGGTAGGTAACGCGTCTCGGCTGGAGTCATTGTCTTGCTTGAATAGTAGATTGGTTGATGATCCCGATTCTCCTGTCGAACGAGGACCGAGCTGACGGCGTGCTGAGAGACAGCCAGGTAGAGGAACAGGTCCTCTTGGTCCCGAGGAGTGACGAGGAGGGGAGCTTTGGAAATGTACTCCTTGAGTTGTTGTAGGGCTCGGTCGCAGTCTTCTGTCCAGTTGAAGCTCCGTCGGCTGCCTTTCAGAAGTGTGAAAAATGGCTGGCATTTATCCGAGGAGCGGCTTATAAATCGGTTTAAGGCTGCGGCCATGCCGGTCAAACGTTGAACATCCTTCTTGTTGTGGGGAGCCGAGAGCTGAGTGATAGCAAGGATCTGGGAAGGGTCGGCCTCAATACCGCGTTGGGAGACAAGGTGGCCAAGGAATTTCCCGGAGCTAACACCGAAGACGCACTTCTCGGCATTGAGGCGGAGCTTGTGTTTCTTTAGTATCTCAAAGACTTCGGTGAGGTGGGCAAGATGATCACCGGCACGCAAACTTTTAACCACCATGTCGTCAATGTAGGCCAGCATAGTGTCGCCGAGCAGTGCTTCGAACATCTTGGTAATCATTCTCTGAAAAGTAGCCCCAGCGTTCTTTAGACCAAAGGGCATTACCAGGTACCCGAAGATGCCATGGGGGGTAATGAAAGCCGTGTTCTCAACATCGCCTTCACTCATGGCGATCTGGTGGTAGCCCCGGTAAGCATCCAAGAAGCTAAGACGCTCGTGACCGGAGGTGGCGTCGACGAGCTGGTCGATACGGGGGAGTGGAAAGAAATCCTTCGGGCAGGCGTCGTTGAGGTTCGAGTAGTCAACGCATACTCGCCACTTACCGTTCTTCTTCTTGACCACAACGGTGTTGGCCAACCACTTAGGGTACTGAACTTCCCTGATTGCCCCTGCGTTCAAGAGTCGGTTTACTTCTTCAATAACTGCTTCGGAATGATGGGGGGAGGACCGCCGTGCTTTCTGCAAGACCGGGCGTTTGGCTCGGTCGATGTTGAGCTCGTGGCAAATGAAGGAGGGGTCGATTCCAGGCATCTCGTATAGAGTCCAGGCGAATACTTCGATGTTATGTTTGAGGAAAGCTACTGTTTCATTCCGCTCGGTTTCACAAAGTGAGGAACTGACAAGGAAAAAACGGGAACCGTCATCGTTTATTGGAATCTTGGCCACGTCCTCAACGGTTTTGTCGTCGGGCAATCTACCGACGTCTTCCAAGATTGGTGCTTC
>CM033794.1:4804320-4855610 GCA_019656835.1 Rhododendron ovatum | reverse complement strand
GGGGACTTCAATGAGGTTAATCCGAGAGGTCTGTTTGTTACTTCGGACGGCGTTGATGTAGCATTTCTTGGCCGCTGTTTGATCTCCGTACAAGTCTTCCTGTTGCCCATGAATACCAATGAAACAGACCACTTGGTGATAGGTGGAGGCAATTGCCTTGAGCCTATGCAACCAGGTGCGCCCGACAATGGCGTTGTATGGGCTAGGGACGTCCACCACTACAAATTCCATTTCCAAAGTTACCGAACCGGTACGAACAGGAAGAGTGATCGTACCGATGGGCCAGACAGGAGCTCCATTGAAGCCGATAAGAGGAACTTCGGAGGGATGGAGGTCGGTGTCGGGTATCTTCAGTTCTTTGAACAGAGAGTAGTACATCACTTCAGCCGAGCTGCCCTGGTCTACGAGGACGCGTCGGACATTGAAAGTTCCGATGCGTAGTGTGACCACGAGAGCGTCGTTGTGGGGGAGCTGGATGCGGTCGAGATCCTTCTCGGTAAACGTTATCGTCCACTTGGAACCGTCGTCGGTTCTGGGGCGCTTTGGTTCGGGACCGACCAACATGACCCGCTTGGAGGAGGAAGCTTCGGTTAGGTCAGCTCGGATGATGCGGGCGGCTTCGGGGTTTAAGGGACCGTGAATGACATGGATTGTTCGAACTTCTTCCTCGGTATTTGCTTCGGTCCTTTGTGCCCGAGCCGCTGTCTTTTCTTGATCAATGAAGTTGCCGAGGTGGCCAGCAGCAACAAGTTGCTCCAAGTATGCCTTGAAGGGCTTGCATGCTGTGGTGAAATGACCTTGTTCGCTGTGATAGCTGCAACGCACAATGGGGTTCTTGATCTTGCCGTTTTCGGTTCCCATTTTTTGATTTGGGAAGGAGAAAAAGGGTTGATCCTTTACTTGGTCAATGATTCGGTATATTGGTACGGTGAAGACGGTTTTTTCTGCGTTGAAATCGCTGGGTTTCGGTCCTCTTCTCGGTGACTGCTTGATGGTATTAACCTGCTTCTTATGAGCATGTTCCTTAGTTGTGTTATCGGAAGGATTGTTAAGTTTTAAATTTGTTAAGTTTTATATTATGTTTGCTAGGGACTAGCAAAGTTCAAGTTGGGGGGTGTGATTAGCACCCAAGATTGTATAATCTTGGGGCTTAAATCCTCTAATTTGTAGCTTTGTTGCGTTTAAGTATTTGTTTTTATCCCATTTTGCACGTAAGGTACGTTTTTGTGTATTTCAGGAAAAACATGTTAATAAGGTGGTTTTGAATGCCATTCAACGTTCCGGGATGAACCAAGTGTCCAAATGCCCGCCGGTATTCATTTCATTATCACCGAAGCCTAACGGTGCCACAAGAAGCCTCGGAGATTGGTCGGAGGTCAAGGCTGGCAAGGAACGTGCCAAAGTGGTTCAAGCGAGCCTAATGCATCGAGGATGGTTCTCAAGGGTATCTGAGAGTCCAAGTGCCCATGGCATATGTCCGCCAAGTCTCGGAGATCAAGAAATCAAGTATTGGAAGGCCGTCGGGGCACTACAAGGCGTGGCGGGCCAAGCTGAAGCTATTCTGCAGTTTCAAGGTTTTGGTACCGGTACCTCAAAAAATATGGTACCAGTACCAAAGTTACTGATATGAAGACAACTGAATTGGTACCGGTACCACGTTTTTGAGCTACCGGTACCAATTCCCTCGGCCAGCACCTTTTTGCTGAATTGTTCAACCTTCTATAAATGGAAAGTTTCTACTTTAGGCATGTTTTTGGGATATTTTGGGGGCCTTTTGGTCCTTTGTATGGCTGATTGTTTAGCCCTATAAATGGCCTTTTATGCCATTTATGGCATTTATGCAATCTTTTACACTTTAAGTCTTTCAAGTTTTTAGAACTCCATAGTTAAAGCTCTCAAGCTCTTGTCTTCAATTCTTCAACTTCTCAAGTAAGTAGTGGTTGGATGATTAATTCTTGTTTGTTAATGTTGTAGCCACTAGTGAGATCTCTATATAAATCAAGTGTGTTTTCAATTCTATCGGTTAATCATGTTTTCATTTCTTAGCATGCTTTCTAGTCTTTTTACTATGTGTGAGTAGTTAATCGGTTCGGTCATGGGGTGAGGTTCACCCTATGGATTAGTCCATTAAATGGTTTCTCTTAACTTTAGCTTAATCTCAAGGTTTTGAATGCATTAAACCCATGATTTCTAGCTTTAATCATTGGGTTGGTGGCTTCTTTGATCAATGAAGTCTATCGCCTTGTGCTACGAGCTTGATAATCCTACGCGTGCGAACGATCTATTTTCGTCTCTCACTTGCGTTAAATGAGTTCAATTTGAATTAGAGCTTTGAATTAAGTTATAAGTAGTCTTCAGCTTTTAATTCTTCTGTGGAATCCGGACGGTTTCGGTCCACTCATGAGTTAGATGAAGGAACCGTTTGATGGCTAAGTCGTGGGTAATCGATCCCTTTGACTCGACCATCTTAACCTAGTTTATTTCCAAGTTCAATTTCGTCAATCGAATCAAAACTCCAAAGTTGGCCGCTTGAACGCCACAACTCTCTACGCAACATCTATTCCAAATTCGCTAAAGAAGATATCTCTGTGGGAACGATCCGGTCTTACCGGTTATTATGCTTTCAACGACCTAGCCCTACGCTTGGGGTGTGAACCTTTCTAAGAGGTTAGGTTGCGACGAAGCATTTTTGGCGCCGTTGCCGGGGATTATTTCTTCTATATGCTTATTTGGAGGTTCGACAAACCTTTGTAAGTATTCCGTTTCTTTTACTTTAAGCAACTTGTACTTACTACAGTGGAAACCTCTACCTGATACTCCCTTCGACTTGAGGAGTAACGAAACTAGCGTAAGTATAGCTTGTTTATTTTCTTTGGTTGTACATATTTCCAAGTGTTAGAATAGCCGTTGGTTTGGTTTATTTGTGGTCGGACTTTTCATCGATTCTTTGCATGAGTTGGTAGTGCATGACTGGTTTCTATCGGAGTCCCAACTCTAATAGACTTTGTCGTTCACTATCGCCTCAAGGAACCCCGAGAGGAAGATCTCCTCCTTTTGTTCATAGACGTCCGAGATTAAAATCTCCTTCACGTCCAAGGGGCCGCCGTCTTAAAAAGAGAATGGGTGAACCACCACCTCCAGTGAGGACTTTGAGGGATATCTTGAACCCGGGAAGTCCGGTTCAGCAATCCCCCATAGTCCTCCCTGCTACTACTAATGCCAACTCGTTTGAATTTAAGGCAGGTTATCACAATCTCATTCCACAATTTCATGGTTTGGATCGAGAGAGCACGTATGACCATATACGTGACTTTGAAGACATTATCAACACTTTCACTCCGGATGCGGGGCGATTGGAGAATGCACGATTGAGGTTGTTTCCTTTCTCCCTAAAGGACAAAGCAAAACAATGGTTTAGTTCTCTTAAACCTCAATCATTGCGAGATTGGGCGGCTGTCAAGGCCGAGTTCCATAAGAAGTTTTTCCCCGTCTATAGAACGAAACTTCTCAAGGAACAAATTCAGAACTTCAAACAGAGAGAGGGGGAAACATTCTATAAATGCTGGGAGCGGTTCAAGGATTTGCTCGCTTCGGTTCCACATCATGGTCTCGACAAGCCTCTATTGATTAACCATTTTCTGAACGGTTTGTCCCAATCTAGTTACCAGCTTATCGATACCATGGTTGACGGGGATTTTCTAGACAAAACGGCTGCGGATGCATGGGATTATTTAGAGCAACTGGCTGCCAAGAATCAATCTTGGAATTTTATCGACGTAGGTGAGCGAGCTATGGCAAATCAAGGCCCGAGTGGTTCTGGGAAATTTTCGTTGAGCGAGCCCAACGCACTTGAGACTAGGGTGGATCAGCTTAGTCGCAAATTGGAACAAATGGAGTTAAAGGGGTCTCATGAGGTCAAGTCCGTAATCAAGGTGGAAGAGGTGTGTGCTATATGCGAGATGGCGGGGCATACAACCGGTGAATGTTTTAACATTCCCGCTCTTAAAAATGTTCTTAATAGCATGTCTCCGGAGGAAGTGAGTGCTATTCAACGGTTTGAACCATATCCTAATACTTTCAATCCAGCTTTAAGGCAACATCCGGCACTCCGTTGGAACCAACCTACTGAAGTGGGACAATTTCAAGGCTCACCGCCGGTTCAAACTCAAACATGGCGATCCCAGCAGAATTTAGGGCCACCACGTTTTCAACAAAGTCAAGGGCCTCCCGGATTTAATCCTTCTGGATTCTCGCAAGGCCAAGGTCAATTCCAACCACCTCCTCCCCAAAGGCGATCTGTGGAAGATTCGCTGCAATCCTTCATTCATATGCAAACCACTGTGAACGAGCAAAATTCCCAAATTTTGGGGGATTTGAAAACGCAAATGGGGAAGCTCACTACTTCGGTTGGCTTGTTGCAACAAGAGAGAGGACGGTTCCCTGTTCAACCCCAAGCAAATCCTCAAGGTCAAAACTTGGTTGGTAGCTCTTCGGTGACTAACCCCGAGCAAGCCAAATCAATAATTACCTTGCGAAGTGGAAAGGAGGTTGACAATGCAATTGTCGATCCACCAATGACGTCATTTCCAAGGAACTCTCCGGAACCAACTTCTCCAACTTTACTTGGGGAATCTCCCAAGCAAGCTCCAAAGGCGATGGACAATACCCCCGTTCCACAAGTTTCTCCCGTACCGGCCCCATACCCTCAAAGATTGAAAGCACCAATGAACTCCGCGGCCAATGCGGAAATATATGAGCTTTTCAAACAAGTGAAGATCAATATTCCAATCATGGATGCTATCAAGCAAATACCGTCGTATGCTAAGTTTTTGAAGGACTTGTGTACACAGAAGCGCAAGCTCAACGCCCACCAAAAGGTCTTTCTCACCGAACAAGTGAGCTCGATTATTCAAACGAATATTGCGCCAAAGTACAAGGATCCGGGGTGTCCTACTATCTCTGTCATGATTGGGGGGAAAAGAATTGAGCAAGCTTTATTGGATTTGGGGGCGAGCGTTAATTTGCTCCCATATTCAGTTTACGAAGAGCTTGGCTTAGGGAGATGAAACCGACCAGAGTCACATTACAATTGGCGGATAGAAGTGTCCGTATTCCAAGGGGCGTCGTGGAGGATGTTTTGGTACAAGTGGACAACTTTGTGTATCCGGTGGACTTTGTAGTGTTAGACACTTGCCCTATGGCTTCTTCTCCAACCTCTACCCCCGTTATTCTCGGACGGCCATTTTTGGCCACTTCGGATTCCGTTATTAACTGTCGGAGTGGGCTTGTGAACATGACTTTCGGAAATATGAAGATGGCCGTAAATGTGTTTCATGTTGGGAGTCAAATGGGAGATGATGATGATGTTCAAAGTGTCAACTATATCGATTCATTAGTTCAAGATCATGTGGATGAACTCTTATCCAAGGATGCTTTGGAGGCATGTCTTACCACCGAGGAAGCCAATTTTTTGGAATCGCCGGAAGTTGTAAATCTTTGTTCCTTGCTAGACGAGGAGGAAGTTTATGGGGCGGAACCGTGGATTCCTACCTTTGAGAAGTTGCCGCTAATTGAGGGAAAAACTTTGCCATCTAGTGTCGAGCCGCCTAAGCTTGATTTGAAGCCCCTACCTGACCATTTGAAGTATGCCTACCTTGGCGACAACAAAACTTTTCCGGTGGTGATATCCTCCACTCTTGGGAATCTTCAAGAGTTGGAGTTGCTCGCATTATTACGGCGGCGTAAGAAGGCTATTGGGTGGACTATAGCCGATATACAAGGGATTTCTCCTTCCCTTTGTACTCATCACATTTATCTTGATGATAATGTGAAGCCATCGCGACAACCACAACGACGATTGAATCCTATTATGAAAGATGTAGTGCGTGCGGAGGTGTTGAAATTGTTGGATACGGGGATAATCTACCCGATTGCTGATTCTCAATGGGTGAGTCCTATCCAGGTGGTGCCTAAAAAGTCGGGGGTAACAGTTGTAAGGAATGACCAAGATGAGCTTGTGCCAACTCGGACCGTCACCGGGTGGCGTGTTTGCATTGATTACCGCAAGCTAAATGCGGTAACCCGTAAGGATCATTTCCCTCTCCCGTTCATTGATCAGATTTTGGAAAGGGTAGCTGGCCATGCCTTCTATTGCTTTCTAGATGGCTACTCAGGGTATAACCAAATCGAGGTCGCCATGGCTGACCAAGAGAAGACTACGTTTACCTGCCCATTCGGGACCTTTGCTTATAGGCGCATGCCATTCGGCTTGTGCAATGCTCCCGGCACTTTTTCGAGGTGTATGATGGGTATTTTTAGTGACATGGTGGAGAAGATCGTTGAGGTCTTTATGGACGATTTCTCGGTATTTGGAGACTCTTTTGAGTCGTGTCTAGCCAATCTTGATAAGGTGTTGGAACGATGCGAGGAGAAGAACCTTGTTCTAAATTGGGAGAAATGCCATTTCATGGTAACGCAAGGCATTGTGTTGGGCCATATCGTGTCATCGAAGGGCATTGAGGTTGATAAGTCAAAAATTGATCTCATTGCTAACCTCCCTACTCCCAAGTGCATCAAAGATATCCGTTCCTTCCTCGGGCATGCCGGTTTCTACCGGAGATTTATCAAGGACTTTAGTGCTATTTCTCGGCCATTATGCCATCTGCTTTCGAAAGACGTCCGTTTTGAGTGGACAAATGATTGTGAGGAAGCTTTTCGGAAACTTAAATCACGCCTCACTACTCCACCTATCGTACAAAGTCCCGATTGGAACCTCCCGTTCGAGCTTATGTGCGATGCGAGTGACTATGCCGTCGGGGCTGTTTTGGGCCAAAGAAGGGATAAGCAGCCTTGTGTTATTTCCTACGCGAGCAAAACTTTGAACGATGCTCAAATGAACTACTCCACCACTGAAAAGGAGCTGCTCGCGGTAGTTTTTGCCTTGGATAAATTCCGCTCTTACTTGATTGGTTCGCCTATTGTCATCTACACGGATCATGCTGCCCTCAAGTATTTGCTCACCAAGCAAGATGCTAAGGCTCGGCTTATTCGATGGATTCTCTTGCTCCAAGAGTTCGATCTTACCATCAAGGACAAAAAGGGAGTGGAAAATGTGGTGGCCGACCACTTGTCACGATTGGAGTTTGAGGATCGTTCATCTAAACTTCCAATCATCGATACTTTCCCGGATGAGCAACTTTTTGGTGTCTCAAGTACCCCGTGGTTCGCAGATATTGTCAACTATTTGGTTACGGGGTTACTTCCGACACATTGGACTTCTCAAGAGCGGAAGCGGTTTCTTTCAATGGTGAAACGGTTTTCTTTTGATGATCCTTACTTGTTTAAGTACTGTCCCGATCAGATTATTCGGCGATGTGTTCCGGACTCTGAGCATCAGAGTATTATGAACTTTTGCCATAAGGAGGCTTGTGGTGGACATTTCTCCTTCAAGAAAACCGCGGCTAAAATTTTGCAATGCGGTTTCTATTGGCCTTCTTTATTCAAAGACACGTTCGAGTATACTAGGTCTTGTGAACGGTGTCAAGCTTTGGGCAAGATCACCCGCCGCAATGAGATGCCCCAAAATCCCATCCTAATCATTGAAGTCTTTGACTGTTGGGGCATCGATTTTATGGGGCCTTTTCCTACATCAGTCGGCTACCTCTACATTTTGCTTGCCGTCGACTATGTCAGCAAATGGGTGGAGGCAATCCCTACTCGTACCAATGATGCTCAGGTTGTAGTCGAATTTCTCCGAGAGTACATATTGGCACGGTTTGGGATGCCAAGAGCTATAATCAGTGACCAAGGCACGCATTTCTGTAATAGGTCGTTTGCGGCTTTAATGAGGAAATATGCCATTGTGCACAAGGTATCGACGGCTTATCATCCCCAAACTAATGGACAAGCTGAGCTAGCTAATCGGGAGATCAAAGGCATCCTTGAGAAAACGGTTAATCCAAACCGCAAAGATTGGTCACTTCGGCTGATCGACGCCTTGTGGGCTTATCGTACTGCTTACAAAACCGTGTTGGGAATGTCGCCGTATCGGCTCGTTTATGGAAAGCCTTGCCATCTTCCAGTGGAATTGGAGCACAAAGCTTATTGGGCGATCAAGAAGATGAATGCCTCCCTCCCGCTTGCCGGTGCTAAGCGGAAGCTTCAACTCAATGAACTCGAGGAAATAAGGTCCGATGCTTATGATCGCTCTATTTCTTATAAAACCAAAGTCAAAGCTATGCATGATAAAACAATTCTTAGAAAGGACTTTGAAATAGGCCAAAAAGTGCTTTTGTACAATTCTAAATTGCATCTGTTTCCGGGCAAGTTAAGGTCCCGTTGGGCTGGTCCTTATGTTGTTAAATCTGTCGGCCCTCATGGGGCTATAGAGATTGAGAATGAATCCAGTGGGAATGTTTTTAAGGTTAACGGCCAACGACTTAAGCCGTTTCTTGGTCATTTTGAAGTTGGCGAGCCCGATGAGGAATTGGGCGATCCCGTTTATTCTGATGCTCTTGTTTCTTAGTTTGTTTTGAACTATTTATGCACGGGGAGCGAAAGCGTAACCGCTGAACTTAACTGTTTGTCGGACCCGGCCCCCGGATAGGGGGTACCCTCCATTGACTTGGGTATTTGTAGCTTTGCACGCCGCTACTAAAAAAAGGATCGTGTGCCCAGCTCCGGTTAGTAAGGGCAATGTTTCGTGTCTTGTACATATTTGCATGTTTGTTTAGTTTTGGGATTTTCACTTTAGAGATTTCATCAATGCATCATTGTATCGGGCTTTAATTAGTCCTTCTTTGTAGTAGTTTACCGTTAATGACCCATGCTCACCAGATATGTCCCTAACGGGGGCAGTTTAGGTCTTTGGGTGAGACTTGATATTCCCGTGCTTTGGCGCTAGGCTCTGTCTTGTCTCACTTTGTTTCGATCATAGGGAACGCTGGGCTTAATTGCTTGGCGAGGTCAAGCGGTAAATTTTACTTCGGGCGTTGATGTAACAAATGTGACGGTCTAGTATAGCCACCCGTGTCTTACCTCGCCGGTGAGACATGGGAAGAAAAGTATGACTCGTGAGATTGCGTGAAAATTGGGTGGTGTTTTTAATGTTTCTTATGTATATAGGTTTGTTTGTTTGTTGGTGCCCGGATAACACGAGCCGGGCGGTTCTAATGTCATTTGTCTCTTAGTAGGTAGTTCGAGCTTAAGTCTTTTACAGGGTGTACATGCTACCACACCAGCCTTGGTGGATTGGGTCTAAAGTTGGAGTGAATGAGGCATTCAGGAGCCCTAAGCATGGGTGCGATTACGTGTCGCGGCTGTTAGTCCAATAAAGCTTTGACCATGACCCTGTGTGACTAGCTGTGGTTCCGTTGGAAGAGCCGAAGGAGTCGACCTTGGAAGCTGTTCGTATGACAAAAGGAGACGATGACGCAAAAGCCTCCAACTTGGTCGAGGTATACGGGGGTTGACATTCCCCCGGAGGTATGATTTTTTGTTTTTTCTCTCTCAATACTGTTGTTCTCCATGCTATGAGGACATAGCACATTTTAAGTTGGGGGGAGAGATATATATTTTCTATATATTCTATATATATGTTTTTATTCTTTTGGTAAATTTTTTTCGTTTTATTAGAACAATCCTTCCGTTGTACATAATTTTTGGTATAACATAACTAGGCGCATGCTCATTGAGTTCTTAAATGGCAAGAGTTTGATGTAATCTTGAGTGTTTATCTACATCTCAACTCGTTTGCATGATTAAAAGATGAGTGATCTAGGTGTTGAGTGTGTTTTTAAGTAAGTTTTACCCATATCCCAACATTTTTGGTCTTAAACTCTTAGTTAGGTACATAATCTCATGTTCATGCCTAGTTATGTTAGATATCTATATTGAATCGGTTATGGAATCTATGGCGTACTTTGGAAGTGATTCAAGGCATTCTTTGTTTGATTAAACCACCAAAGTGTCCCCTCGCCCTATTTTGTATCCTAGTCCGTGTCCTACATTTTTCTCATTAACCTAGGGATCCGGATGTTCGGATGGTGCTTCAGAAAGTGTGGTACAAATTTGCAAGTGGTTTGGGTGTGTTTTGGGTGAGTTACAAGTGGCCGGGGCATGGAATAGCCAAGGAAGCAACTTCTGCAGAATTTCAATGGTTGGTACCGGTACCTCAAAAAAACTTGGTACCGGTACCATTGCAATCCAGTGGCAGACAGTTAGTTTGGTACTGGTACCAAGTGCATTTCGACAGTTACAGAAGTGATCAAAGGCCCGATCCCTCCACTTTTGTTATCAAAACCCACGGCTCTCTCTCTCTCTCTACTCCTCCTAACCCTAACCTCAAAATACTTCCAAACACCACCAAATCTTGCATCTCCTCCATCAATCACCATGTGGCCATTATGAAATGTTTATGGAAGAGTGAGGAGAAGAGGAAGTAAAATAAGAAGAAAATGAGGCAGCTAGTTAGAGAGGTTGGCAAGCTCAGGCATGAGTTACGATGGCATACGCAATATGTTTTGGGGGAGGTTGCATCCGCACATGAGGCACCTCCGAAAGAGGAAGTGGTCGATAGTAATGATGACGGTGATGAGGATGAGGACTAGAGTCGGTGGTTTTAAAGTTAGAAAATTCCACCTTTTATCTTATTTATTTATTTATTTTTTTTTTATTGTCTTTGTTTTAGTTGAACTTTATCTAGAAAGTTATGCAAGTTTTTGTTAGGCCGGCGTGTGGCCTTTTGACTTGGCATTTTGTGTCGGTGGCGGTCAAGGGTAGATAACCAAGCTAGATATGGCTGCCACCCATTTTGCTAACCGTTCTTTGTTAACCAAGGTCATTATATGCTAATGAAGTCCTCCGTTGATCCTTAGTACGCCTTGATTCCTTGTTGATTCAATATTTGATGTTTTGCATGGTTAGTTTGTGGCATGTTTCCTTTCGCTAATATAGTTGTTAGTTGCTTATTTATCGCTTCTAATTTAAGTGCTCTCCACATATGAGGCGTAGCATTTTTGTTCACTATTGCCTACTTTTCGAGCACTTTTGTGGGATATGCCTGCTAGCGCGTGCGTTTGCGATATTGGTGTATCCTTTTGATTGGATGTAAATACAAGCCTTTTGTTACTTGCTTGGAACATGCTGTGTACTTAGTTATTCATTGTGTATCTAGCTGTGAGTTGAGGCATAGATGAATCGTGAAATTTGAACTCTTGCTAGTTTGGTTTTGGTATGAGCATGTTCCTTAGTTGTGTTATCGGAAGGATTGTTAAGTTTTAAATTTGTTAAGTTTTATATTATGTTTGCTAGGGACTAGCAAAGTTCAAGTTGGGGGGTGTGATTAGCACCCAAGATTGTATAATCTTGGGGCTTAAATCCTCTAATTTGTAGCTTTGTTGCGTTTAAGTATTTGTTTTTATCCCATTTTGCACGTAAGGTACGTTTTTGTGTATTTCAGGAAAAACGTGTTAATAAGGTGGTTTTGAATGCCATTCAACGTTCCGGGATGAACCAAGTGTCCAAATGCCCGCCGGTATTCATTTCATTATCACCGAAGCCTAACGGTGCCACAAGAAGCCTCGGAGATTGGTCGGAGGTCAAGGCTGGCAAGGAACGTGCCAAAGTGGTTCAAGCGAGCCTAATGCATCGAGGATGGTTCTCAAGGGTATCTGAGAGTCCAAGTGCCCATGGCATATGTCCGCCAAGTCTCGGAGATCAAGAAATCAAGTATTGGAAGGCCGTCGGGGCACTACAAGGCGTGGCGGGCCAAGCTGAAGCTATTCTGCAGTTTCAAGGTTTTGGTACCGGTACCTCAAAAAATATGGTACCAGTACCAAAGTTACTGATATGAAGACAACTGAATTGGTACCGGTACCACGTTTTTGAGCTACCGGTACCAATTCCCTCGGCCAGCACCTTTTTGCTGAATTGTTCAACCTTCTATAAATGGAAAGTTTCTACTTTAGGCATGTTTTTGGGATATTTTGGGGGCCTTTTGGTCCTTTGTATGGCTGATTGTTTAGCCCTATAAATGGCCTTTTATGCCATTTATGGCATTTATGCAATCTTTTACACTTTAAGTCTTTCAAGTTTTTAGAACTCCATAGTTAAAGCTCTCAAGCTCTTGTCTTCAATTCTTCAACTTCTCAAGTAAGTAGTGGTTGGATGATTAATTCTCGTTTGTTAATGTTGTAGCCACTAGTGAGATCTCTATATAAATCAAGTGTGTTTTCAATTCTATCGGTTAATCATGTTTTCATTTCTTAGCATGCTTTCTAGTCTTTTTACTATGTGTGAGTAGTTAATCGGTTCGGTCATGGGGTGAGGTTCACCCTATGGATTAGTCCATTAAATGGTTTCTCTTAACTTTAGCTTAATCTCAAGGTTTTGAATGAATTAAACCCATGATTTCTAGCTTTAATCATTGGGTTGGTGGCTTCTTTGATCAATGAAGTCTATCGCCTTGTGCTACGAGCTTGATAATCCTACGCGTGCGAACGATCTATTTTCGTCTCTCACTTGCGTTAAATGAGTTCAATTTGAATTAGAGCTTTGAATTAAGTTATAAGTAGTCTTCAGCTTTTAATTCTTCTAGTGGAATCCGGACGGTTTCGGTCCACTCATGAGTTAGATGAAGGAACCGTTTGATGGCTAAGTCGTGGGTAATCGATCCCTTTGACTCGACCATCTTAACCTAGTTTATTTCCAAGTTCAATTTCGTCAATCGAATCAAAACTCCAAAGTTGGCCGCTTGAACGCCACAACTCTCTACGCAACATCTATTCCAAATTCGCTAAAGAAGATATCTCTGTGGGAACGATCCGGTCTTACCGGTTATTATGCTTTCAACGACCTAGCCCTACGCTTGGGGTGTGAACCTTTCTAAGAGGTTAGGTTGCGACGAGGACGCCGTCGCAGCCCTCGATTTCATTGAACAGCTCCCAGTAACGACCGGCGTATTGCCGAAGCGTTTCATCGCTTCTCTTGCGGAGGGCTAAGAGGGAATCGATCTCCTTCTCATGTTTGTTGCTTGTTACAAATCGAGCCATGAAGGCGTCGCAGAGGGAGTCAAACGAGGAGATCGACCGAGCCGGGAGTTGATTGAACCAGGTGAGACCTAGGTTACCGAGGCTCGCAGGAAACACTTTGCATAAGAAGGCGTCATCCGAGGGTTCATTCCGAAGAAACAAAGACATGACGAGTTTATATTGAACCAAGTGGGTGTACGCCTCGGTCTTGCCGTCGTACTTGGCAAACTTGGGTTGGGTGAATCCTTTGGGTGGGGTAACCGAGTCGATCTCTCTCGTGAAGGGAGAGGTCGTGAGTCGTGCAAGTCGTGCATCGCGATGAGGTCGGATCGAACGGTCGAGACCGTCTGGACGCTCAGTCGCTGTACGCTTCTTGGGGACAAGTTTGTCCAATCGTTCATATTCCTTTTTATCAGGAGCAGTACTAACCGATTTCCTGGGAAAGCGGTCCTGGCGGTGGTGTCGGTAGCTATCCCGAGCAGAGGGCTCGAGGCGCTCAGTGATTGGGCTCCTGCTGTGTGCCCCGGCTGGGTTTGTGATGATGGGGCTTCTGGCTCCGGGGCCCCTTAGGCGCTCGCGGTATCCCTTGGTCTGGATCTCTACAAGGCCGTCATCTCCCCTGGGAGCCCTTGTGAGGCTAGGGGTAGATTCCCGGCCTGTCTTGCCCACCTGGACCGAGTGAGTGGAGGAGGCAGAGACGCTCCCAGCACCGAGCCTTTCGAAGGCCGATGGTCTCCTTCGAAGTTGCACAGGGGAGCGGGAACGGTCTCTGTGCGATGCGTCTCTTGGGGCTCGAGTGTCTGCTGCTCTGGGTGACTCGAGACGGTCTTTGGCGAAAGGGCGAGATCTATGCTCTAGCAGGTGGCCGACTTCATGACTGCGAGGGGGTGTGCGACGGTCCTTTCTTCCGCCACGGCTTCCGGAGGAATGAGATGGAGAGATTTGGAGGAGATGTTTAATCTCTGCCAATTCATCCCTCACGTGACGGTCGCGCTCCATGGCAGTCGTAAGGTCATCGATCTTCCGCTCGAGGTGGCGGACGTAGGAATGAAGCTCGGAGGATGGGCCTGCTTCTGGTCCTCCGGCGCCGATTCCTATTGATACGTGAGTTTTTCCCAGGGCGGCTGCTCCGCCGGAGGCCGGGCTGTGATCCACGAGGGAACCAAACCCGTGGGTGGTTCCTCCGTGGTGAGCGTCATCGATTTCGACCATTTTGGAACCAGGGATCGTCGAATGGAGCAGAAGGAAGAGTGAGGATGTTGGATTGATGGCTAGATCCCCAGCAGAGTCGCCAATTGTAGGGGTTCAGATTTGGAGGGACCTTCGCCTGGCACAATACTCCTCTTCCGTTGCTCCGCCCGTCCGCCTGGGAACCTGCAACCAGTCACTAGGGCTTGGAAAGCCCAGTGACCCTCCGACGATCAAGTTAGATGTAAGGAGAGAAGTTTAGGTCTAGGGTTAGGGTAAAGTGGCGTACCCCTTTAGGTTAGAGTCCTTTCGTATTTATACACCCATGTTTACTTGGCCTCCAAGGAAGCGCGTAGGAGTCACGCTTAGGTAACCGCCCTCGGTGACGTCATAAGTGACGCACTAAATAAGGCGGTTACGAAGCACATGGCCATGGTGGTCCTGTTTGCCACGTGGCACTTTTGGTCCCCCCCTTGGTTGGTTACATTCCTTCCAGATCTCAACGGAACGTATGCCTCGGTGATTAACCGAAGTACTGACAGGAGGGTTAACACCATGCCAGTGAGGATAAGGGTAACTTCAAGGGCTCGCCTGTACGTGACCATGGATCACACCATGAGTCCTCGGTTACCGGGAGCCTATTTACCGAGGTCATAACCGAAGCCTCCACAGTTACTGTGATTGAAGATAATCTATAGCTACCACATATTCGATTACTTGACCTTTCGGGTTGCTTGATTTCAGTATGTCTGCCTCGTCTCAGAGAATCAAAACGCACGCAGATGTTATTCTAGATCAATTTATGTGAAGTGATCATGGTAATTTCAATGCATCTTCTTTGTTGTATTCTTGCCATCTGATGTTTCCATTTTCGGAGAAACTAGATTACTGAATTTCTTTCTAGAATGGATTCTTTCATGCCCCTAGCGTATCACCTAGTCGATACATCCTTGATGCCCCATTATTAGCAACTAGAATTTTGTATTGCAAGTGAAATTTCTTACTTTCTGTAGCTCCAGAATGAGTTTACACTTCTTATCAGGCAAGAAATAAATCACCACCGTCGTGCTGCCACAGAGGATTGGACAAACATATCTGTGATGCTATGTTGAGCAGGTGGTTGTTGAAAATGCTGGATATCATCCACCTCTGATGAAGGTACACTAAACACCAGAGCAAGCTATAGCTTGATCATGCTGTAGAACTCACGGGGCAACTCTGACTTGTGTGAAATTCAGTTACACTGTTTCTGTTACTTGGTACGGAATAATGGTGCATCTCCTGACATATGGGGAGTGATCAGTTTTCTCCCTTGCCTGCGGCTCCTTTATTGGAAGTGCGCGTCTCTGGTTCTTACCTTTATTCTATGGCCAATGGGTTATTTGAAAGTGATGAAGTTGTGTAACATTCTGATTCTATGACGGTATGCTCATTACTTGTGAAATTGTCAAAATTTTGATACTCCGTACTTCCTATGTTCCGTGTTGTTGGTCCCTTTTGGGAGTTCTAACCTTTTAAGAAGATAGGTAATGATTGCACCTATATTCAAATTTAATGACATCATTTCTTTTATTATCCCTATATTCTACGGTACCTACTTTGCAACACTTATTCACTTTCATATGATACCTACTTAGCAACACTTATTATTCACTTTCATATGGGTTTTCTAATTATAGGAATTGGTTCTACAACCGATATAGGACTCAACGAAGCCATTTTACAAATAATCTCTCGTGGCTTTATTGATGCTGCTATGCTAGGGGTTGTTGCTTAGTCATCAGAGCTCTGCTGCCCATGCCCGCCAAGCAAGCATTCCACTCTTGACTCCAGAAAAACTCTTTCTTTGGAAAGCTCAAATCTTCCTTGAGTCTGTTTTTGAGGTTGTGCATAACTCCTGTGTTGCGGATGGAAAAATCCCTAAAAGAGAAAGAAAAAGATTCAGAATCATGCTTTGCATTCCAAGTGAGATGCCTGGTACTAAGAGAGAGTGTGGGGTGCTGGTTCGTAAACATTCTTTTAGAAAATTATCAAATTTTTACTTTAATTACTTTTAGATAAGGAATGATATTTTGGAACATCTCAAAATAGAATAATGGACTAGCAATATTAAGGAGCAGAGGGAGTACTTTCTTTTAAATAGGTCCTTTTTGCCACGATCTCACTCTCCCTTCCAAGTAAAAGATGATCCACTTCCGATGATGTCGGTCTCATCAAAAATTAATTCCGCCTTACCCAAAACTGTATTGATCCTATAGACCTCACGCCCTCATCAATGAGAGCGAGGGCGAAGAAATTGGGCAAAAAACTTGATTTTTTTTCAGAAGAAGAGCCTTTTAGTCAGGTTTCTAGTTCATTACCATGTATATGTAACGTTCCTACGACAACTGTGACTGGAATTATGTCGAAGGATGGCAGCCGAGTCACAAATAGGGGTGTGCAAAAAACCAGACGACCTGACCCGAAGGGTCTCGGGCAGGGTCGAACATGTGGTTCGAACGGGTGTGGGTTTATTTTCTGTTAAAAATCAGATTTCGGTTCGGGTTGATGCATTTCTTACCTGTGGGGTGACCCGATCCGACCAACCTGAAGGTTAAACCCGACCAACCCGACCCGAAGTAAAGAATCGGGCTCGCAGACTGTTCTTACCACCTGTGCGGTTTGATTTGTAGACCTAAATATTCTTACCCAACCTTGTCGGGTCGGGTTTCGAGTCAAAACCGACCCGCACCGACCTGTGCACACCCCTGATCACAAACTAGTTGTAACCAAGTTTTATTATATTAACTAGACATAAATCTACAATCACAAAGCTCAACCACATAAGCCCAACTAGTCGTTCTATTAAGGGGAACAAAAGTAAACAAAGAAGTCTCATTTGACTGAGTTAACCCTTTCATTATATATAAATCATATTGGCTGTGCCAAAAATGCAAATAACTTAACCATTGCCAAAGCACACAAATTTTACATCTGGGTCATTTCCAAACATGTTGGGTCTGGTAATGGATATTGTCACACGAGCACACGTTACCGCTCCATCAATCTCCGTCCCGTGAAATGTGTCGTTAATATTTCACTTGGGCATGTTTCAAATTTTAGCTCTCATTATTCCGATTCATTTTGCCCATCGAATCATGTGATAGTCTTCTTTTTTTCAAGATTCACATGATCCAATAACAAAAAATACATCAAAATGCAAATACAAACAAATTTGAGTGGTGCCGATCAAAAAAAAAAACAAAAAACAAATTTGAGTGGTAAAAATCAAGGAGTTCGATTTCGTGTATTTGATACTTTTTTTTTTTCCGTTTGAAATCATGGTATATTTATAATTTCAATCTCAATCTCAATCAATGCATCGGTGCATATGAAATTGGGTACATGAAAACTTGATGTCGTGGCCATTTTTATTTATTTGATTTATGACTATGTTGACCAATAAAACAAAATTAAAACTAAAAGTCAACCGAAACTTATAGTCAATCCACACTCAGCCCACTAGCCACCACTATCGGCCCAACTATCAAATGTTTATACCAACTTGATAAATCATATCCTGCACTCCGCACTATAGCGTCTAGTGCGGTTAATTTGACCGTTTACTTTCATAATGAACCGCTCAGATTTATAATTGATTTGAATAATCCATTGTTCAGATAAAAATTCAAGCTGTTCGGTGTCAAAATGAACAGCCAAATCGACCACACAACAAGTTGTGGTGCACCCTTGCACTACAGCATCATAAGGATCCAGGGGTGCTGTAGTGCACCGCTGCACTACACGGAGTAAAGTAGCCGATCCGATAGTCTATCTCGACAATAAACAGTTTGGATTTTAATTTAAACAATAAACGATTCAAATTTAAAGAAACTCATATTTAATCTGAACCGGCCTTGCCGGAATAGACAGTAGCAACCCCCATCCCCCAAGTCCCACGTTAATGTCTTAAAACTTCCATTTCCAGCTAACTAACCTCGAGGAATGAGGATAAAAAAGAAAAGAAAAGCTAACTAACGTCATCTTATCGTACTTTTCTGGTTTTCTGGCTGCTAGGAGTAGATTTTACTCTCCCTTGTCTGCTACTATGACCTAAGACTCTCTCTCTCTCTCTTTCCATAAAACTTGCATATGAGTTCATGCAGTGATTGAAAAGTCTTTTCTTGGATCTGCGAATCTCCCATGGCCGGTGTTCGCAGAGACGGATCGCTGATGAGAGAGAAAGGCGGTCATTCTTTCCGCGGGTCTCGAATCGCCGCCGCGGTTGCGATCGGAGTCTTGCTCGGCTGCGTCTGCGCCTTCGCGTTTCCCAACGGATTCTTCTCCCCTGCTCCCTCGATGCGGAATCGCCGTCTCTCCAAATCAGATCTTGAGGTTCTTATGTTCTTCCCTCATTTCGCGTTTTTTTTCCCCTTGTCGAGTTCAAATGCTGTGTGTATATGCTTGAATTGTGTGTTATCTGCAGGGACGGACTCAGGATCTTAGTGTAAGGTGGGCGAACATCGTAAATTTTAATCTAAATCAAAACCTTAAGCGATACTACAATTACAACAAAAATTGGAAACTTAAAGTTGAATTAACTCCTTACTTTGGCTGAATTAACTCCAATGAGTCTTAGTCTTCACATTTGATGTTACTATTTTGCCTTTGAATGTCTTGGATTTAAGGCTGCTTAGTTTGAAATTAGAATTAGGGGAAAACTCTGTTCTTTGGTTCTGAGATAGTTACAGTCTGTGCTACGTAGAGTCTTGAAAATGTACCAGTTTCGGAGGCTCGAGTTGTGGGTAAGGTTATGAGAATTTTTATAAGGTTTAAAATATGGCCCGTTCTGATTCGTATTGGCCGACATGAAACGGCTTTTGAGCCTTCAAATACCGTTACAGCCCAATATACTGGTGAGATGGAAAATTGCATTCGTATCAGATGGTTCCATTACATATCGGACTGTTTCTGATTCACGACCAATACTCGACCCGCCAACATTATGCCGATACTCAACCAGTCGATCGTTATGGGTGACTTAGGTGTTAAAGATCATCACCACCTCTCTTGAGTTTTCTCGAGTCCTCCAAATTTCTCCAGAAACTTTTGGGCATTTCTGAAGACATCTAGACTTCTCTAGAATGCTTCAGAAACTTCTAGAATACGCTGAAGTCTTCCAGAATACTTTAGACTATGGTAGAACATACTAGAACCTTCTGGGTTCTACTGAAATTTGATGGAAGCTTATGGGTCTCCCTATCTATAACCCTTGTTCTAGAATTGTATCTAGAAACATTCGTTGGTGTTCTATAAATAAGGGAGGGGTCTCCTAGGAATGCAATGCAAGAAAGAGTGTATGCAAGAAAGACTCTAAGCAATATAGTGAGGCTCCAAGTATAGAGAGTGTGAAGTGTCCATAAAAGAGTTAGTGTAAAAAAGTTTCTTCCCAAAGTGAATTGTGTAGAAATTCTCAAAACAGAGGAAAAGTGAAAATGGCAAAAAATTCTAGAAAATTATAGCGAGAGAAAGTTCTGTTATTGCTTTCTTGATTGATTACATTGCTTATATATCCCACTAATTGAAGCACTACACTAACAGAATCCTAACCGACTTAGCTAGGACCGGCAGTAACCATCAAACGATTGAAAATGATCATCATTTGTGAGTAAATTAGTGAGTTGTTTTGTACACACATTCAATGTACAAAGTGTTTGTAATCGATGAACTTCTATTTAATTGTTCTCTACATTAGGGACTTAAAAATTTTGTTTTTAAATTAAAGTTTAAAAAATTCACATTTGTGACAACCTCATTCAATATATATACCTGATACCATTGCATCGCGACAGTTGCCGTCACGTGTCTCGATACCTTTATCTAAATTAGTTAGACATTCATGTAGGAAACATATTTGGATTTATGTTTGTTGTGTAAACTATAACCACAATTTATATTGAGAGATAAATGAACTAGATGTCCAAATACTTAATACGTTGTTGTGTCTCGACCCATTAATTAGATGAATCCAACACTTGGATTCATATCCATTCCTAGCACGCGTGCCCTTGTATAGGTTAATTAGAGTTGATTTCTTCAGGGTGATCACTCTTGGAATTTAGGGATGCTTTACGTTCGGATGTTTGAGTTCATTTGTTTTTGTAGATTCTTATTTCACATGGACAAATACGTATGATTTCACTTATGTTTTATGCCAAGGTACTCACCTTTAAATGAGATTGTTAACACATGCTTAGATTGAGCTTTTGTAAGTAAACCCTTCAATGGTTTGAACCCCTTATTATTATTTTTTATTTATGAATTTCATTTTTAGATTGGTTCGTTGTCGTGTGAATCCTCAGAAAAGATTAGCATGTTAAAGACAGATATCATGGGACTAACAGAAAAGAATGCTGAGTTGAAGAAGCAAGTAAGAGACCTTACAGAGAAGTTAAGGCTGGTTGAACAGGGAAAAGGTCATGCTCAGGAACAATACGTGGTGTCTGGCGAACAGCCCAAAGCTGGGCCTTTTGGCACAGTCAAGAGTTTGAGAACCCTTCCTACTGTCCGTCCTGATGAATCAGTGAACGCTAGATTGGCAAAGCTTTTGGAGAAAGTTGCTGTGAGAAAGGAACTCATAGTTGCACTTGCTAATTCTAATGTGCAATCCATGTTAGAGGTATGGTACACTAGTATAAAAAAAGTGGGTATACCTAATTACCTTGTGGTGGCGTTGGACGATGGGATTGCTAATTTATGTCAATCAAACAGTGTTCCATTCTATAAGAGAGATCCAAATGAGGGCATTGACAGTGTTGCAAAAACGGGAACTAACCATGCCGTTTCAGGATTAAAGTTTCGAATATTGAGAGAGTTTCTACAGTTGGGTTACAGTATTCTTTTGTCTGATGTCGATATAGTGTACTTGCAAAATCCATTTGACCACTTACATCGCGATTCAGATGTGGAGTCCATGTCTGATGGCCACAATAACATGACTGCTTATGGATACAATGATGTCTTTGATGAACCTGCTATGGGTTGGGCTAGATATGCTCACACGATGCGGATATGGGTTTACAATTCTGGTTTCTTTTATATAAGGCCCACAATTCCTTCAATTGAGCTTTTAGATCGTGTGGCAGAGCGGCTTTCCCGTCCACCTCCTGCATGGGACCAGGCTGTCTTCAACGAGGAGCTCTTTTTCCCTTCACATCCTGGGTACATTGGACTTCATGCTGCTAAGAGGACATTGGATATGTATCTCTTCATGAATAGTAAGGTTCTATTCAAGACTGTACGAAAAGACGCTAATCTTAAAAAGCTGATGCCAGTAATTGTTCATGTGAATTATCATCCGGATAAGCTTCCGAGAATGAAAGCAGTTGTTGAGTTCTATGTTAATGGCAAGAAAGATGCGTTGGATCCCTTCCCTGATGGTTCTGATTGGTAGAGATCTTTGATCCACATAACGTTCAGTGGATCTAGGTAGTCTAAAACGTATAACAATTTTATTGGAGCAATGTGTAACATATAAACCTCTGTCATTTCCCGTGTTCTCTATTTCCAAATTTTGCAACCTTCCGATTTTCTTTATCTTGAACACCTTGTTATTGATAAATAGACGTGCTATGTGTTGTATACAGTTGTTTATGAAAGACTTACTGTTGTTTTTTTTTTTTTAAGGTTAGAATGTTTCCTTGATGCTTATTTGTGTTGTTTCTGCTTGAATGTATGTTGAATCTTAGATGCACCAGGATGTTGATTTGCTTGGGGATTCAATAAGGACTACGCTATGAATCATATGAACACGAAAGCGGATAATTTTCATTTTTCCATGTGTTGGTGTTTGAAATTCCAAAAGAATGTCTGCAAGATGATAATACTCAAGAAGATGGGTTCTTTTTTTCAGTTAATATGCTCAAATTCTCTTAGTAAAAATGTAGAATTCTATGGTTTCTTTTCCCAGTGAATTTTTAGTTTTAGTGCATCGAAGCATGAAAGGCCTCTGAGAAAAAGGAATTCCTATGAGTAAGGAAGCAGCTAAGAAGCCTGAGTTGAAGCCTTTGCATTCTCTGCTTTCTGACACTGTTCAGGAGAAAGGTACTTTAAGTTCTAAGCCAGGGTTGTTGATAAATCTGCATTACCGCTAAATAGTTAACGCATTTTTCTATCTGCAGGCAATGATGAGATAGGTAGAAAGTGTGAAGGGAAAGAGCCACTAGAAAAGACCGCTGTATCTGATTCAAATGCTTCTGTGCGTACCAATGTAAAGAAACGTGATGAGAAAAGAAATAAATCAAATAGAACAAAAGTGACTCATGTGAATGAGCTTCACTCACCAGATTCACAAAAAACATGTGAAGACAATCTTGGGCAAAAAGGAGCTAAAGGAAAGGTTAAAGATTTTGTTTAGACTTTTAACCAAGAAGATTTTGAAACCCAAAATTGATGATGAAACTCGAAGTCAGAGCTCTTGATGGAAAAGCAAAGGAACTTTCCCAGCAGATGACGAAGAAAGTGCCTTCACAACCCAATCAAACGAAACAAATTATGTTCACGTGAACAAGATGAAAACTCCACCGAATATTGCAGTCATGGTAATTTTTGTTTTGACTTAGTTTTTCCTTCTTTTTCGCGTTTACCCCTTTTTCTGCTAGGCAACAAAGGGATACCATTTGACTTATGGCTATACGCTTTCCACTCATAGATTCATGGTATTCAAAAAAAAAAATTCTCTGCATCAGATACCAACGAATACCATTTGAGTCTTCTAGGTGCATGTTAATCCTTCCATTCATAACATTGTTGCAATTGAATTTCTTAAAAATTGGTAATTTTTCAGATAGACAAATATCGAGGAGTCAGAGAAACAGCAGTCACCATTAAAGACCAGAGTCTTTAATGCCACTGAAAATTCTTTTGGTCAGAAAGATACCTCCACAACCAGTACGGTTAGTAATTTCAATTTCCTACCAGATGTGGAATCCATGTTGCGCAAACAAACACAAGAAGGTAAAAACAAGAAAACTAGAAATGTGAATTGGCCAAATGAGTAAGAGAAGTTCAAAATAAATGAAAAGTGGACGAATAAGGCATTTATTCCTGTCATATTTATTTTTGAGATGTTGAAGAGACAACTTATTTACAATATGCATAATTCTTTCATCCGGTAGAACATACTTAATTTGGTGGGCTAATTCTACATGTTATTCTGGAATCTAGACCCATTTGAAATTCTCCTTTTATAAACTAGGGCATTTAATTTACGTTTTTCTTAAACCACCATCCTTGTATACCTCTCTCTAGATTTTGTAGGTGGCTCTTTGAGCCGTGAGGTTGGTTTAGCCTGCTTTGGGGTGCACCGGGTTATTTAGCGGGATGTGGTGTCTCTTTTTTGGCTGGTGGTGGGTACAGTGGGGAAGCAAAAGGCGGAAAGCATGATGGTCGGCTCCTTTATGCTTGGCGCTAATCTAGGGAGACCGCTATAAGAGGGCTTTGAAATTGGGGATAGTTGTTTATGCCTGGCTTGGACCAAATTGTGGCTTTAATAGATTCTTTGCATAGGTGATGTTTTTCGGCTTCTTCTCTGTGTCTAAGCCTTTGCCTTTTTCGCTCCGCATAGTTTTAATAGGGTGTTTGGGTAGCTCTGGTTTTCATCTTCTTTGATACTATACCTTTTACGAGTACTTCTAAAAAATGTTCACATTTAGATGCTGGCGTGTAAGTGAATTCTAAGAAAAGCTATAGCAGTTCTTTCATTGTCATTTTCTTAAGCAGTTGATATTAGATTTCTTCTCCTCGGAAGTGGATAATTGATGAAATACTGTTCTTAAAGCTTATAGTTATTTTTCAAGATTTATCATGCTACTATTTGGGTCTTCTTAACAGAATCATTTCATGATGGTCCTAAGGTTACAGATGTAAACATAGATGACCTCTTCCAAGAGAACTTTGCGGTATGTGGTTCCTCTATTGCAAATTTCATTTAAGTTGTTGCATCCTGTTTACTCATTTGCTGCGAAATAACTTAGAAGATTATGCAAGGAAGTGCTTTATTTTTTAATTTGAAAAATGTCTGGACTTTTTGTAATGAAATAAAAGTATGAGATGGAGGGAGTCTATTTTTTCTTGGTCGTCTGAAGTGCTTCGTGTTCGTGGCACATAGCATGTTATTTGAGGTTGGATTCTATATTCGATGGGATTTACACGTTTAACCATAGAAACTAAGTTCTTTAGTGCACCATTCGTACATGGATGACCATAAAAGAATCAGAGATACAGTTCCATTTGATTCGTTGGGTGCAATTGTATTTCTAAAGAGCTAGTTTGCTTTGCTTTATGCACAGGTAGAAGAATTATATGATGACCCAGAGACTGGGGATATCTCGATGATATCAAAGTAATGTCGACATTTTTTCCCCATTGCATGCAACTTTCTTCCAATCTCAGCTGAAAGAAGTAATTATGATACTTGTGAATCTAATGCAGATTTCAGAAGCTAAAACTAGGAAATGGTTGAATGGGAAGGAAGGCAACATTCGCTCTCTGCTGTCGACTTTACAATATGTAGCATTTCTTTTACTTTGATATGCCTCTTTTTCTTCCCTGTGGTTTCTCTTATGCAACAACTTTAAAGCCTACGGTAGTGGGCGGTGGGATTGGTCTCCCGGATTAGTTGAGGTGCACTTAAACTAGCCTGAACACTTGAGTTATAAAAAAAAACCTTCTTTAAAGCCCATTTCTTTTACTATCGACAACTTTTTTACAGTACTGATTCTGTAAAGCCGTTTCTTTCATCTCTCCAACTTGTGTGTTTGGAACTCGTAAACAGGTTCTTTGGCCTGGGAGTGGTTGGAAGCCTGTGCCTCTTATGGACATAGTTGAAGGAAGTGCGGTGAAGAGAGCATATCAAAAGGCTTTACTATGTCTACACCCAGATAAGCTACAGCAGAAGGGTGCTGCTTCTCACCAAAAATATGTTGCAGAAAGAGTTTTTGGTGTTTTACAGGTACACGATGCTTAGATGTGTGAATTGTATTCATTTACAGATATTTGTTACCGGTAGCTGTTTACCTTTGACTTTGAGGAACTGCCATAGATGAACTGATTTGTTAATAAATGTTCCTGGTCACACGTTACTGGTTAGTCATATAGACCTTTCATAGTCGCATTTCTACTTTAAGAGTTATTAGTTATCTTAAGAAGATGCTTGCTCCGTCGTTAACATAAATCATCCCTCTGTATAATCTGTGTAATCAATAGTCATTGCATGGAGACTTCATATGAATTGCAACTTGCAAGGCCAAAAGTTGATGCCCAAATTTTTTGTTCGAGAACTTTGTGCAGTTAGCAATAGTCATTTTAAATTGGTCAGCTAAGCTCATTAAAAGTAGCAATAATATGGTCATCTTAGTCCCTCTCAAGTTATCTTAGCTCCCACCAATGAGATTGTTTTTTCAGAGAAACTTGCAACAACATCTGCTTGCATATATCATAACAGACTCAAATGGTATTTTTTGATAATGTCGTTACATAAGAATCGTATGTATCAAATGTTATTGGATCATGTTTTTGGAATACCTATATTGACAAAAAGATTCTGATCCGGTAAGGATTCAATCATTTAAAATGAGCTCAAATACTTACAAAGGGTCCAACAGGACCGTCTAGTTTTTGCAAGGACCAATGAGGGTCTTATTCGGATTCGGGAACGCTGCCATTTGAGATGGTCTTGTTGGACTCGTTGTAAGTACTTACAAGTCGTCTCAAATGGACGGCAGCCATCGCCAATCCACGAAGCGTCGCCGTTTCATGAGTTTGAAGGGCTCACTCCCTTTTGTTTGTTAAGGCATGTTTCATCGCTCAACAAGGTCTTTTTTGTTACGAATTGTTCAAAAGTTTTACCAATATCGAATTGAGCTAATTTTTTGTAAGAACCCATAAAAAATATTTTCAAAATAATGAACTATTTGAATCATCTTTGTGAGATTCTTTGTGAGATCAGAAAATGGGTCTACAAAAAATCAATTAATCAGTAATCGGATTAAGCTATGCCACCTGGGCATTAGCAAAAAAGGAGTGAGCCCCTCAAACCCATGAAACGTACATAGCTGTTTCATGGATTGGCAGCGTCTACTATCCCAAAGGGTCCGCAGCATTGCCGAAACGGCTACTAGTAATCTTGTTTTGTTCAGCTAATCTTTTAACTTGGGGTTTTTTGGCTATGTTCAGCAGGTCCTCTTTATCTTGTTATGATCAGCTTGAAACGGCTACTAGTAATCTTGTTTTGTTCATCTTGAAACTGCAACTAGTAATCTTGTTTTGTTCAGCTTGGAACTGGAACTTGTAATTTTGTTTTGTTCAGCTTGAAACTGAGTTTCGTGCTTGGAAATATGATGGTATTAGAATAATAGTTGTTGAGTGGAAGACAACAGCCAAGCGAAGTACGGAGTAGTATTTTTTTTTTTGTGCTTCGCAATAACGATGTATTACCTATGTCCAAATTTATGGGGAAATATTACCATTAAAGCACATAAATTTTACATCTGGGTTATTTCCAAATTAACATGTTGGATCTAGTAATGGATGTTGTCACACAAGCACACGTTGCTGCTCCATCAATCCCCGTCCCATGAAACGCGTCGTTAATATTTCAAGCACTTGCGCAACTGCATCTGCAATCTTCCGGTAAAACCACTGGCATACAGTCTGGTATAAGAGTCGAGCCACAATTGCAAACAAAACGGCCGAGGTGATGAACATGATCGGAAAATTCAGCGAGGATGGTAGAAAAAGCACTGCTAAGGAAACCGATGAAAGAGCCCCCGATATGATACTAACGTGGCCGAAGATTTTATAGTAACAATTTGCACCAAATTTTTTTGTTACACTTTTGCCCGCGGTAGCTAAGCCGTAAGTCCAAATTGTTATGACAAAGGTTCGCATGGTGGTCGGGTGCGTTTCAAATGGAGACGCGTTCTTGTTCTGATACTTCACCTGGAGTAAGCCAATCAGCGTTGTAACGAGGAAGGCGTATACGACGTGGCATGCGGTGGATGAAATGTTTCCTTGCATTCTCGCACTGTGATCATAGAAAAACATTGCTTTCGTGTTGGATTTTTCTAGGGTAAATTAATATCGATTATCGAAACCAATATGAAGAAGAAAACATATACGTAGTAAGATGGACAAAACCAAAATCGAAACCAATATGAAGAAGAAAACATATACGTAGTAAGATGGACAAAACCAAAATGAAACAGAAATTTGTTAATATCCCCCTCACTGAGCTCCCTCTCTTTTCCATCGATCTATCTCTTCGATCGCACTTATTTTTCTTGTTTCTACGGCTTGTAAGCCGATGCGTTGCCCTCTGAATGTAGTGTTGTATTCTCTCGTGGGGGAGCAAGGGGATGGGAGGGTGGAGGCCTCAAGAAGGACAAGGAGAAGAAAACTTAAAAACAAAGTCAAATAGCACAAGAAACCTAAACAGGGGACACAGGCACTAGGACTATGTTTCTCCACAAAAAGTGTTGAAACCAAATCGGCTTGGAATGCGAGGGCGTGCCAGGACAAGTCTGTCCGAATTGCTTTTAAGGCCTTCGTGCCTCAAAATCTGACTTCTATCGAGTGATCGTGCTTGGCCTAAAGGGTAAGGCCTCGTGATAGTTCGTTGGTCGCCTTGTCGGGCTAAGGACTTAAAGTATTTCCCAATCGTTGTTAGAACAATGGAAAGATAGACAATGCAACAAAAAGGATCAAACGAACTCCATTAATCGGTTTAATGAAGCTTGGGTACAAGAAATGGGATAAAGCTTAAACTACTTTGAAGTGAATACATGAAATGCTTGAAAGAAATGGGAATAAAAGTGCATAAGCTGTGAGCTTTGAGGTCGTGGACCCTTTGCAAGGCCTCAAAAATTGAGAATTATAGGGACTACAGGCCTTGAGCTGCTTCAAAATGCTCCAATGCATGGCTGCCAAGTGGCCTTCTAGCCAAGGCTTGAGTTTGAGCAGCTTCAAAATGCTCCAATGAGGGGGCAGCCTCCTGAACAAAACGTGCCTTATACTCCAAGAGTATGGCAAAGGCCTGAGGAGTCCTCATTCTCTGTGCAAATCTTCTGAAAAAAGGCATAAAGGATTTCAGGCCCTGCAGCACCCAGACCATGTTGAGCTGCTTAGACACTCAAGCTATTGCTTGCATGGCTATCTTTCGGGCCCACCATAGCTGCATGCCAAAAAATACCCCAGGCCCTTTCATCATTTTATTGGGCCTTCAACTCCTTGTGGGTCCCAAAAAACCCTTTGAGCTTAATTCTTCACGGAAGAAAAAAGATTAAGCAGGCCTGGGAGAGCTGCTTGTGAGCAGCTTGCTGAGGTCTTGCAGGAGTCACTTACTGGGATTCCCAAGGGCTGCATGCATGCCACCTGTTGCTTGTCTCTGCATTATCCTGAAGGGGTCCCACCACTACAGACCTTGAGCTGCTTGTGAGCAGCTTGCCCAGTTTTGTTCAGCAGGAATATTCTAGGCCTTTGAGCTGCTTGTAAGCAGCTTCGAGGCCTTTGAGCAGCTTGTGAGCAGCTTCGAGGCCTTTGAGCAGCTTGCGAGCAGCTTAAGGCCTTTGAGTAGCTTGTGAGCAGCTTCGAGGCCTTTGGGCTGCTTGTTGAAGGCTTTTAAAAACGTTTTCTCAAAGCAATGGGCCTTTTGCCCATTGTAAGCCTCCTGAGCCCAAGTCTGGCGAGCATGAACCAGGGCTTCTACCAATTCGGGCTTTCTTTGTGGGTTTTGATACTTTCAGGCGCTTGGATTAGGCCTGGACGAGCTAACTAAACAAGTGGACTAATTTAATCCTTAGCCCGTTTTAACTGATTGGGGCCTTGATGGGAGGCCCAACATTCCTTAAGAAACAACCTTTATTCGTGAATGGCCGGTCGTAAGGCCTTTCGACCAGTGAATCCACTTCTTGATTTTTTGGCCAAAAATGGGTGTAAACAGACTAGGAGGCGTCATGCATAGACAGTAGACATCCCCCGCCGCCGGGATGTCAAATTTCATATCTCGTGTCGGTATCCATTTCTCTGAGTCTGTATGTGTGTCCGTACCACTTTAGGGCTGTTCCACGATCGGATTTTGGTCGGATTCGGGTCGGGTCCAACCCAACTTTAGTCGGATTGGTTAAATTGGCACCCGAGCCCAACCAAAACCCTTGTCGGGTTCAAACCGAACCTATTGCTGATAGGTTCGGTCGGGTTGGACGGGTTGCAAACCAAAATCACCGATTCACAGTGAACTCTCACAAAAATCACAGATTTGGAGTAAACTATCACAAAAATCACAAATTTTTGTTTACAAAATCACAGCTGTTTTTTCCAAAAGGCAAATCACAGCTATTCCACGGGCCATGGTTGATTCTAGAGGCAGAGAGAGAGAGGATTACATATCAAGGCTTGAAAAAGACTATAACCAAACTGAAATCCAGTATCATCGCTGGATCTTGCTGCTTTGATCGCTGGGACTAACTCTTTGGAGTCTCCACACAAGATCTGGAGGGATTTCCCTTGAAACCTTGATCTCTCAGGCACCTCTCTACCTGTTTGGCCATGATGATTCCGACTGAACTTATTACGTTCATGGCCCAAGAACCCACAGGCCGCATACGACAACGCCGAAGGTTTTTTCTCCCCCTCCATTATTTTTCCTCCCGAACTTATCTTACCGGCCGACTCTGATTTTAGGCCAGAGAGAGAGAGAGAGACGTGATCGATTTGGGGGAGGAGGAGGCGTGAGGAGGCATCGTGAGCACTGAAGAGGACTGGGGAAATCTGGAACTGGAAGCGTGCCCGGTAGGGATTATTTTGTCATACATATACGGTCTTGCTATTGTCAGCCTACTGGACTGACGATAAGTATATTAGAAAACAAAGAAAATATATTTTTGTATACCTTTTACACCCTTTAATATACATTCACACACTTAGTATTGTTAACCTATCAGGCTGATTTGGCTGATTTTAGAATTTTACATATACTATGTCAGTCAGATTGGGTCGGTGGGGAAATTAAGAGGTGCACCCGATACCTGACTGACAAAGAAAGAAATTCCAGATTTTGGACCCGAATCCGATCCAAACACCCGATCAGAACCGTCCGTTAGCTTCATTTTGGGCGGGGCGGGTTTCGGGTGGGTCGGGTCAGTTGACAACCCTAATAGGCAGTAGGCACCCATTCCCATTCAGCTCAAACCAAATAAAAAAAAAGGTGTTGATAATGTCAAAATTCTTTATGTTTCTGTCAAAACTCAAGGTATATCTTTCATGCTATAACTTAATTACCCTTCACTACACAACTTACTTTACAAAAGTGTCCCTTCAAATTCCAAAGGATTATTTAATCGTTTTTTTTTATTCTCCTACTCTAAACCCATCAACGCTTGAACGGAGAGAGGCTGCACAGAGCTTGGCTTGGGTTTTCCCTTGGCAATCCCCAACAGATCTATTGCTCTATTCTTTAATCATCAGGTAATAATTAAAAGAAATATTTTATCCACTATTTGTTTATTTGAGCTCGTCCAATTTTATTAGTATTTTACTGTTTACTACAACTTTAAAGTTTGAACAAACACCATCGTTTGCTACATAGAGTTTGAATTTTTAGAACTTGAACAGACACCATCTTGCTATCGGGTAAATTTAAATTTTAAATTTCATTCCAACAGTGGGAAAAAAAAAAAAAAGAATTTCATTCTAACAAAGCTACTACAGTCAAAAGTTCCTGACCACAATGATAAAATGGGGGAGCTACGTATTAGTTTCTATCGAAGAGAATAGGAACCTTTCTTCGTTAATTCACTGTTCTTTCTCTTGGGTCCCTAGAAATTGTAATGGGGTTACCCATTGGGTGGCATCCCATTATTTAAAGGGAGCTATACAAGTTGATTGGGTTTCTACAATCCCCCCGGCCCTCCCTTCCATTTTTTATGCAAAAAGCCACGTTTTTCCCTGAAAGGATGGCTCTCAATTTTGAAGGGGCATTTTCATAAAATAAGTGGTATAGTAGAGGACAATTAAGTCATGGAATGAAAAGTACACTGTGAATTTTGATTGAAATAAAAAAGGTTTTGACAAGAACAAAAAGGATTTTGATATTATCAATTCCCGAAAGAAAAAACAGAGCTTATTAGATTAAGAACATAGCCCAGCTAGAGATGATCAAATAGCAGAAAGTTGCCAATATATATTCACGCATACATACAACAAACATAGTATATACTAACCTGTTATGGCGAAGGTGAGTACCCCGGCGACCCACCATCGTTAACCTTCGTCCCATTACACTCAGGACTCTTTGTGGATCGTTTGATTCATTTATAAGGGTTGTCTTTGCTATGATACGAAAACACCAGGATGTGCACTTGGACTTTGGACCCTGCGCCCTTATAGCAAAGTAGGGCCCACTAAAGATGGATGGAAAAAGATGGACAGAGTGGGGAATATAGAGAAACACAGAGAATAAGGATGGACATAGGACGGATCAAAAAAAAAAAAAAAGTATGGACATAGGAAAAAAAGATGGAAAAAAAAAAGAAAAAGAAAAAGAGTAGATAGGAAAAAAGATGGATGATAGACATAGGGAACATAGGACAAAAGATGGATTGACGGACAGAGGGAACATAGTAAAAAAGATGGATGATGGACATAGGGATAAAAGATGGACATAGGGATAAAAGATGGGAGAAACTTTTTAGTATACCGGGGATACCAACACCCTTGGTATCCTCTTCAGTCCGTTTTCAATTTTTCGGACATTTTTTTATCACACTTAGATGATCGATTTCGTTCATTTTGTAGAGTTCAACGAGAACCATAACCATACCAAAATTCGTATTCATTGAATTTTTGTAGATACATGATTGGTACACATGAAATTTAAAGAAAACCAAAATCGGATCCAAAACCACACTGAATCAGAACCCAGTTTTGTTTTTTTTTTTTCAATTTTCACATGTGCCGATCATATATCTATTAAAGTCTGATGAACATGATTTTTGATATGATTATGGTTCTCGTTAAATTCTACAAAATGAACGGAGTCGATCATCCAAATGTGATCGGAAAATGACCGAAAAATTAAAAACGGACCAAAGGAGATACCAAAGGTGTTGATATCCCGGTGTGCTAAAAAGTTTCTCTAAAAGATGGACGATGGACACAAGGAAAAAACCATATGACCATGTTCGTAAGTCAAGCGGATCAAAAAAACAAAAAAAAGGTACGTAATTCAAATAAGAAAAAGTTTGGGTTTCTTTCAAGGACATCCCTCAACTATTACATTTTATCAACATAACCCCTTCATGTTTAAAATTTATCAACCTTACTCCCTCATCTATCAAAACTCATCAACTACACCCCTTCCGTCCAATTCCGTTAAGAAATGTTAGCAAAAACCATTAACTTGGACGGAATAAATATTGTTTTGTTCATCTAATTTTTTAATTTGGGGTTTTTTTGTTATGTTCAGCAGGTCCATAGAAAAAACCGCAGGTCCTCTTTATTTTGTTATGTTCAGCTTGAAACGGCTACTAGTAATCTTGTTTTGTTCATCTTGAAACTGCAACTAGACCTAGTAATCTTGTTTTGTTCTGCTTGGAACTGGAACTAGCTATTTTGTTTTGTTCAGCTTGAAACTGAGTTTCGTGCTTGGAAATATAATGGTATTAGAATAATTGTTGTTGAGTAGAAGACAACAGCCATGGGAAGTAGTTTTTTTTTTTTTTCCTTCGCAATAACGATGTATTATCTTGAATAGTTGAGTACTATTGTTCTTCGCAATAACGATGTATTACCTATGTTCAAATTTATGGGGAAATATTACCATTGCCAAATTAACGTGTTGGATCTAGTAATGGATATTGTCACACAAGCACACGTTGCTGCTCCATCAATCCCCGTCCCATGAAACGCGTCGTTAATATTCAAGCACTTGCGCAACTGCATCTGCAATCTTCTGGTAAAACCACTGGCATACAATCTGGTATAAGAGTCGAGCCACGATTGCAAACGAAACGGCCGAGGTGATGAACATGATCGGAAAATTCAGCGAGGATGGTAGAAAAAGCACTGCCAAGGAAACCGATGTAAGAGCCCCCGATATGATACTAACGTGGCCGAAGATTTTATAGTAACAATTTGCACCAAATTTTTTTGTTACACTTTTGCCAGCCGTAGCTAAGCCGTAAGTCCAAATTGTTATGACAAAGGTTCGCATGGTGGTCGGGTGCGTTTCAAATGGAGACGCGTTCTTGTTCTGATACTTCACCTGGAGTAAGCCAATCAGCGTTGTAACGAGGAAGGCGTATACGACGTGGCATGTGGTGGATGAAATGTTTCCTTGCATTCTCGCACTGTCATCATACAAAAACATTGCTTTCGTGTTGGATTTTTCTAGGGTAAATTAATATCGATTATCGAAACCAATATGAAGAAGAAAACATACAGTAAGATGGACAAAACCAAAATGAAACAGAAATTTGTTAATATCCCCCTCCCTGAGCCCCTCTCTTTTCCATCGATCTATCTCTTCGATCGCACTTATTTTTCTTGTTTCTACGGCTTGTAAGCCGATGCGTTGCCCTCTGAATGTAGTGTTGTATTCTCTCGTGGGGGAGCAAGGGGATGGGATGGTGGAGGCCTCAAGAAGGACAAGGAGAAGAAAACTTAAAAACAAAGTCAAATAGCACAAGAAACCTAAACAGGGGACACAGGCACTAGGACTAGGAGGCGTCATGCATAGACAGTAGACATCCCATGCGGACCTACTGTGTCTGTGTCTCTATTTTTTAAGAAATTTTATATCTCGTATCCGTACTACATAGACTAGGAAGTGTCATGCATTGACAGTAGACATCCATTCCCATTCAGCTCAAACCAAAGAAAAAGAAAACAGAGCTTATTAGATTAAAAGAACATAGCCAGGGCCGGTCCAAAGGATTTGGATGCCTAATGCTAAATTGTGGGGTAGTGTCCTACGTAGTTTTAGAGTTAAACAACAATGATAGAAATATTTCTTTATATTACTACTTTAGACTCTATAATGCATGTTAATTGCTTTGTCACTAGTGGCCTAAGTGGTTGGTTTGAATTCTACTTGACTTGGTTTCAAAACCAAATGGCTATAATAGAATTATTTTTGGGAAAAAAATATTTCAAAAATAAAGCTGCTCAAAAGACTCGAACTCGGACACTTCATATGGGCTAAAATCAACTTTCCACTATATTAACAAAGGCATTTGTGTTATAAAAAGAACAAATAATATATATACTAATTTACAAATAATATTGGAGTGCCCCTAAAATCTGAATTTTTTTGGATGCCTGGCCCTGAACATAGCCCAGCTAGAGATGATCAAATAGCAGAAAGTTGCCAATATACATTCACGCATACGTACAACAAACATAGTAGTATATACTAACCTGTTATGGCGAAGGTGAGTAGCCCTTCGACCCCGGCGACCCACCATCGTCAACCTTCGTCCCATTACATTTCCAGGGCTTCCGTTGATAATACTGCTACTTATAACGAACCTTCTCTCTGTAACTTGATCATTATTTTCCATTTGTAGATCGTTTATAAGGGTTGTCTTGTCTATGATACGTACACACCAGGTTGTTCTCTCTCTGCAGAAGTTTTTTCTCGTAGTGGGCTCTGTACTGAACGTTGCTATATATATATACACACACATCTGGGTGCAGAGTCCAAAGTCCAAATAAGAAAAAAGTGTACATCAAAAAAGTTTACATTATAATGCCAAATCCATATGGTCTGCGTAGTCCAAATACGAAAAAAGTTTACATCAAAAAAGTTTACATCAAGTGTACACAATGCCAAATCCATATGTTCGCATAGTCCAAATAAGAAAAAAGTTTACATCGATTCATAATGTCAAATCCATACGTTCGCGTGGTCCAAATTAATAAGAAAAAAATTTACATCAAGAAATCATATGGTCGCACAGTCCAAAAGTTTACATGAATCCATATGGTCAGCATCCAAATAAGAAAAAAGTTTACATCAACTGTATAGAAATTTTGCATAAGAAAAAAGAGAATTTTACAGAAATCCATCTGGTCGCATGGGTCAACCTTTTTCTTTTGACCTGAACAAGAGAAAAAATTATATATACCGGCACATTTATTTTCTCCAAATCAATTTTATTGTGTCACGCCATCATGTTCTATTAATTGTGACCATTGTTTTGATGACGTGGGATAATTTAATTAATTTGAATGAAATAAATATTTACACGCCACCATGTTCTATTAATTGTGACCACTGTTTTGATGACGTGGGACAATATAATTGATTTGAATGAAACAAATATTTACACCACCGGTATATATAATTTATTCTTCCTGGACAATATCTAAACAATCATTCTAACACCACACCCAATCACACACCCACATTCACAATAGGGGCGGAGCCTGCATACATTACGTATCTAATGTGTGTAGGACCCACTCACATTATGACTGTGAGTGTGTATTTGGGTGCGTAGTTGGGTGTGAATGTTAAAATTATTGATACCTAATCACTACAATGATAAAAGTCGAACAAACAACTACTATGTTTCCGCGAAGGTGCCGCTACAAAATTGCAATGGAATCAAATTTCCATGTGATGACGATCGATTACGTATGCTACATCCTTAAAACAGTTTAAACTCTTGTTTTTTTTTTTTTTTGATATTCGAAAGGGTGAGATGGGACAACTAATGTAGCAATCCCCTTTAGACGTGACCATAGGAGCTCCCTATCAGCCAATGGAATATCCGGTTCGAGTCATAGCTACCGTCCGTGAGGACGGGCCGTCACCACGGCACCACCTACTATACATGCAGTTAGTGAAAGATCCCTCCCTCCCTTCCACAAACGAGATTCGAGCACCCGCCGAAACTTGAACTCTCGCATGCGTTAAGGGGGGTGATGAACCCCACCCACTGAGCTGCCACCTTGGTGGTAAACAGTTTAAATTGACGAAGACCTTGTTCTGATATGATTTTTTTAGACTTTTTTAGGTTATGTCTTTATTTGAATTTTTTTCGTGTTTGTTAATTTTATGTCTCACTTTTTTACTTTTTTGATTCGTCTCGTTTAGATTTTGTCCTTATTAGAAAATAAATTTTGAACAAAACTAACATATAAAAAAAAAATCAAATAAGAACAAAATAAACCTACTTTTTAATAAGTTTAGACGAATGAGGCCTCATATAATAAGTTAAAAACAACGCAGCCTCAGTAATTATTCTTTTGGGGGCAGATTAGAATGATGCTACTGGTGGATGATCAAGTTAAAGGAAAGTGATTAGAGATGTGGACACGTGGCAGTTAATCCAACGGGCATTGGTCGAATAAAAGATTTGAAATTTTCTTGTCACGACACGTGGCTTCAATATATTCGTTTTCAAATTAAAGTTCTAGTAATGCACACACACAATCATTTTCACACGCAGGCATTGCTATTCTACTACAAACACTTATACACTCACATCTGTTGGTAGGATCCACATACATTCGTAAATGGATTTGTGTAAATATTTATGGTTGTAGAATAATTACACGCACTACACTGGGTTTGTTGGCTCCTGCAAGGGGGAGGCGGCGGCTATGTTTGTGGTTGGGCAACCTTTGTATTGTTAGGGATTGTTTGAGGATCAGCGTTTGTAGTGATGGATGAAGTTCGGCGTTTGACCATTCGGTTTGGGTTGGGTAGATAGTTGTTTCTTTTCTCAATAGTATCATTTAAAATAACCGCGATTGCGTTTTATCTTGTTTTTTCCTTATTGGTTTCTGCCTCGTAGTTGCGTTATATGATCTACCTGTTTTGTGTGTGTTATTGCTGCACGCAACGTTCTCTAGGGTGTTCACCATTTGGTTGGTTATTGGTCGGTTTTCACAATTATTTATCTAAGTTACTCATGCGCATCTCTGATATAGTCTTGACTTATCATTATTCGTTTGTGTATCCTTCCTTTTCCCCTGCATTTCTTTTGTTATTGTCGTGTTGTCGGTGTGCATTAGGCCTTTACTCTTATTATTGTAATAGATGCACACAGCGAGTTGTAACCTTGTTGTTATTGATAAATTTCTGTTTGTTGTTATTAATAAATTTCTTACTCTTCCACCAAAAAAAAGTTCTACTAATGAGCTCCAGAGTAATGGTAATCATATTTTATTTTCAAGAGATGTATACCGGCCACAACACGAGTCATTCTGGGGTCTCGCGGAAAGGCTACTAGTTCTATAGTCCTATTGAAAAGCAAAATATTCCTCAATGGGTGTAGAAAATATTAGCCGGCTAGGCTCGTTAACTAAGGCAGTTTCTTGTTGTGGTCGCCCCGTTTAATGAAATGTAAGAAATTCATTGATGAAAAAAGAAAAAAGAATGAAACATACCTCAGTAAAGGAATAACCCACGACAAAACTAATACTGCGTACAAACCAAGAGATTACAAATTAGACTGTCCAAAAAAACCTAACAATAAAAATAGGGAAAAAAACCAAAATGGTCCTTGTAGTTATATGTTTGCGTCAACTTGATCCCTATAGTTATAATTGGCTCGATTTATACTCTATACTTTTCATTTTGTTTCAATTTGGTCCAATTGCTAACTGCCGTTAGTCCGTCGTTAGTCCTTTTAAATAAAGACAAAAATAAGCCAATAAAGACAAAACTAAACCAGTAAGCCAGTTTTTTCGTCTTTATTTAAAAAAATTGAATTTTGATGGTAATTTTTTACTTTTTAGGTTTCTCTCGTTATGACGAAGTAATAATCCCAAAAAATTTGACAAAAAAACTAACAAATGCGGAAAAAATTGAATGAGGACAAAAAAATAAGCCACTTAACTTATTTAGCTGAACAACTCCTGAGTTTATGTAATATTCTGACATTTGAACATGGTTCTTTATCATATTGTGACTTTTGGATCTATATCATGTTGTGACTTTTAGATATGATTCTATATGCATTTTCAGTACTATGCAGAAAAATAAGGCATCTCAGTATTTGTTCACAAGTTGAATAGGTAGATAAAGCCATCCACAATGGCATAATCAAAAGCAAATTATTTTTAAAGTTAACAATATTAAGATAAAAGATGGCTCAAAATGGTATAATCAAACTTAACAACATTCTTAGAAATAATCAAATTTTGGGCTTTGGATAACCAAAACTAGCAACCTTTTTCAATAATCAAAATTTGTGGATCTCACACCACATAAGTTAATTGGTTCTAAAATTTATGTACACGCGTATTTCAAATGGTATTTTTTTCGCATGCTCTATATCTCATTTTCTTCAGCCACAAACTCTTTCTTTTTCTTTCCCTCCAAAAATGAAACTCATATCTTTCAATCATTTACAATTCAACTCATTGCACAGGATTAAGGTATTTCACTTTTTTTTTCATTTTTATTTTATTCTTTTTCGTTCATCTCCTTGTGGTTGAGTACATGAAAAACCTTGCATTCTTTTACAAATTCAAGAACACATCTTCTTCTTTTTTTGAGTACATGATTTTTTTTCCAAATTCAAAATATGAGGAATGAAGTCACCAATTTTTTTCTCCAAAATTAAGAGAGAAAATCGATATATTTTTGCCAAAAAAAAACCGTAATGGAGGGAAGTGATCAATGGTAGAAAACATTTGTCGCCGCATTAGGGTATTTCACTTTTTTTTTTCCGTTTTTATTTTATTCTTTTTTCGTTCCTCTCCCTGTGGTTGAGTACATAAAGAACCTTATATTTTTTTACAAATTTAAGAACACAACTGTTTTTTTTTTTGAGTATATGATTTTTTTTCCAAATTCATAATATTAGGGAAGGAAGTCACCAATTTTTTTTCCAAAATTAAAGGAGAAAATCGATATATTTTTGTCGAAAAAAAAATGTAATGGAGGGAAGTGATTAATGGTGGAAAACACAAGGGGAGAGAGAGTGTAATTGTAGTGTATCCCTTATTTTAGTTATGGATTAAAAGTGACCATTGTGGATCTAAACATTATTAAGCTTAGCAACCTCTTAAATGGATAATCAAAAGCTGATGTGTCAACTTTTGGTTATCAATTTTTGATTATGCCACTGTGGATGGCCTAATACCAGTGGTTATGTTGCCGCATGGTTGATCATGAAAATGCTGAATTAGAGGCAACTTTTTGCAGAAAACTATAACCAAATTTCATCTCAGGTGCCTCCTTATCAATGGAGAATGGAAGAATGAGCTGTGTTTTCGTTCAAAGGTATATTAGGTAGGCCTATGCAAAAAACTCGTCCATCCCGGACCCGACCCAATCTGAATGGTCCCGGGCGGGATTAAACATGTGCTTCGGATGGGTATGGGTTCATTTTCTGTCAAAAATCAAATTTTAGTTTGGGGTCCGGGTTGGTGTGTTTCTTACCCGACCCGACCCGACCCGACCAATTTATAAAGATTAATTTGGTTTTTGGTCGGATCCGACCAGACGTAAAAGAATCGGGCTCGCGAACGATTTTTACCCCTTTTCGGTTCGGTTTGCGGGCCTAAAACATTTGTTACCCGCCACGTCGGGTCGGGGTCGAATTTGAAGATCAAACCCGACCGCCCGACCCGTGCACACCCCTAATATTAAGGCAAGAGGAGAATGAGAGAATTACTGTTTTAATCCCCAAGAAAGGGGCCATTCGATTTTGCTATTAAAAGGACTACGGGCAGTAAGTAATTGGACCGAGTTGGAACAAAATGGAAAGTACCGAGTGTAAATCGAGCCAATTACAACTACAAGGACTAAGTTGACACAAATATTTAACTATAGGGACCATTTCACTTTTTTCCCCATAAAAATACTCTCATCCCATGATTGAAAAATGTGAGCTTTTTGAACTAATAAAACCAGGCACCACAAAAGCAAAGCGATGAAAAGAGAGAAGGCAGATACAGTATTTGTAAAAGACACAACATTGTTAAACACATAGACTGGTGAAGATCACTGCAACTATCTTCGGTTGTACACTTTTATGGGTTTGAAATGTAACATCATTGGCATGCCTTGCTAATAGGCATACATAAGTATCAAATGTGCCGTGCTTAACCACATTTATAGCCAAGCTAATCAGAGCACAGACCGCCTCGCAAGGATGGAAGCGAAACAAACGAAGGAGTTGGTGGTCATGGAGGAACCACCGCAGCTGGTCCGCCACTTTGTCTTACAAAAACAAATTTACAAACCCAACCAAAAAAAAAAAAAAACCTATTGAGTATGTATAGTATGCACTCAAAATTTACTTATTGCAAGTACTCTAGTTAACAATTTTTTTCAACAGAACCAATATTAAATACTAATATAACTACCTAAATGATGCTTTCATTTACATTACATAGTCAAATTGTAAGATTGATTAGCAGTTTTGGTAGGAAGCAACATGTTTTCATATATAGTCCCTAAACCAGCCAATCTTTTCTGCTTTTAGCTGATTAAAAAAAAAAAAAAAAACCTTTTTTGCTTTTATTCTCTTAGATTATCAAGAATTTACAAATACCATGTTAGTTTTCACATCCTAGACACTAGAAAGTACTGTAGTTTAATATTATTCCAATCTGACCGTGATCAGTTAAGGATCAAGAGACATCCATGTCGAAAGATTATGACTCAAACCATTTTTAGTGCTTGGTATATGAGCTTAAAATTAAAAATTACTGTAGTATCCATTCGGATCATAAAAAAGTTATTACCCATCATGCAAGACAAAAGAAAAAAAACTCCCTCTTTGAAGCTCGCATCAAGCTCAAAAAATGTCGAAACCGGCCCGAATATATATCTACATAATTTCTAATTTACAACGTCACTTATAAAATGGTGCTTGTTTGATGTAATTCAAGTTTAAAGTATAATGTAATACTGATTTTTTATAACTTAATTATAAGTGGACAATCAAGATTGAGGTTGGGCTTAGGCCACCCAAATATGGAGGCGCAGCTGTGGTACGTGAAGTTCAATTGTTAGAAACTGGCCCTCAGTTGGTGCAATAAATCGATCTATCAATCAGGCGAGTGAGGAACTTGGTGGGGGGAAAATCAATCCGGGTACTTATTTGGACGAGGTAAAATTTGATGCTTTTCATATACTCTTAATTTCAGCTTCATGACGATTTCCAACTGCAATAATTCTTCACTAATTGTTAACTCTAGCCCTAATTTGTGTTCATCTCGATCTTCCTGTCGATTCGATCATTCATTTTCATTGCGGCCTTGTTTGGTTTGTAAGAATCCAACTGTAAGAAAATCAATTCATGTTTTCTCTCTTTCCGTTAATCAGACAACCAAACTGGGTCTTTGCTGATTATTCAGGTTGGTTTTCTTTGTGGGCTTAAAAAAACCTGGGAAAATGATAAAGAAATGGTTTGATAAGCTTTGCTTTTGAAATTGCGCTTCTGAATCATGAGCTTTTTCTTAAATGGGTTTCAACAAACGCCCATTTTTTTGCCTCCATGATTAGTCGAGGTGCTCATAAGCTGGCCCGACACCAGAGTTATCAAAACACAAACGCCCATTTTCAAATGGTTATTGAGTCTACGTGGGACTGGGGCAGGCGGCCTATGCTCAAATCAAATTTAGGTCCTGATCTTAGTATGATGCTTTTTGATGTTTGGTTATGAATTGAAGTGACCTGGGTTAACACTTTGAGAAAAAGTGTGTAGAATAGTTGTTATCTTGTGTAGATGTACTCTTCCTATTATGTATAGATAGATGATGTCCAATTGCTGAGTGCTTGAGCTGGTACCTTATGCTCATATGGAACTATGTTTGAGGTGTTAGTGAAAACACTACGTATAGTTGTGTTGGTGGTTTGTAAAACTCGCCACTTTTTAGGTATGTGCTCTTTCGTATGCCTGTCCGCTACGGAAAGTTGCTTCTTGAGCTAGTATTTGGTAATTTGTTTATACATCTTTCAGTTTTATATGTTATTCCATTGAGCTATATGCTTTTGCAGACCTACATATTAGATTTCTCGATGTGCGACTTTAAGATGAAATTAGAATGTCACAGTCGTGAGGGGAGCAGGAGTTTCTACACGTCTGCTATTGTGAAAGAAGGCTGGTGAGTGTGGAGGAGCCTTATGTGAAGTGTGATTGCGATCAATGCAGTATCAAGCCAATAGAGGGCTGGATGAGGCAGAGAGTTGAGATGGTGAGAGAGAGAGTCTCTTAATCAAAGAAGGCTCTAATGTGGAGAAAAAATGGGGGGCGATTGACTAGTGGGGTCTTGCTGTGCTGGCTTTCTCATCCTGGGCATGCAAGGGCACATCCCAAATGGGTATAGCACTGTAGGGACTGGTGGCTGCCACAGTTTTCCCAATCGCCATTGGTAGAGCATTTTCAACTAGTAGTGGCATGTATATCTTCTATGTCACACAAAGGAGATAGTAGGACGTTTCAAATGTGAGGCACACAATGTAAACTGAAATTGGCTTTGACCTTTTTGCGGGTATTTGTTTGATCTTTTGCCCCGACTGATCTTACGTGCAGCATCCGTCTTACATATAACAGGTAATTACCATGCCTAATTGTCAGAGTAGGCTTAAGGAAAAGTGAGGATTGGAACATTAACTATCGGTCCACCCATTCAAGTTCGAAACTATGACTTTTATATCGGAGTCAATTGGAGCAACCTAGTTGGTTCCTTGGCCTTGGATTATGCTATTGTGGAGGTGGGACAAGCATCTTAACAAACCTTCAGCTCTAGTCATCAAACCCACGCTGAGCATGTTGTCATGCGTGGAGATGGAATACACTTGGATGAAGAGTCTACTTGACCATCAATTCAGGATAAAGCACGTAGCATGGTCAGAGCCCCTTCTAGCTAGCTACCAATGCCCTAGCTCAAAGCTAAGGCACCACATTTGTTAACCTCGGTCACTAAAGTAAATCTATGATAAGGTGTTAGATGACTTCCATAAGTATCTTTGATGTTTGTGGGAGATAAATTCTGTCAATAGCTTCAATTTTTTTTCTTTTCTTATTCATTAAGTTGCTCAAGTTTATTTCTCCGTTTAGTTCATTCTTAACATGATGTAGGATCTTGTTTGAGAATATAAGCATGCCATTGTTCTGTGTGTTCTTGTCTATGAAATCACAACAGGTTCTGTTGTTTTTGTACTTTCAGATCCAATTTTAAGCTCAGAAGGTTTCAGCTCCTCAACCTCATAATGGGATCACTCATCCGGAGTCCTTCTATATCACCCATTAATCTTACTCGTCCATATTATGGGAGCCCAAAATTGTTGGGATTAGGGCGCACCTGTTACGACGTATGCATTAAGCGTACCCGTCTTCACTGCACAAATACATCGCCATGGGAAAACCCCTCACCTGTCACATATGCTCCCAATGATGATAATGAAGGGGACTTCCTGAAGGGCGCTGCAAGCATCTTTGATACACTGAGTTCTGATAAAACAAATGAAGCTTCTTTAATGGATATCGAACAAGTTACGGATACAAGCAATGAGCCGCTGCCATCCCAGCTTCAGTACTTCAAATGGCCTATGTGGGTTCTGGGCCCTGGACTACTCCTTGCCACAGGCATGGCCCCAACCTTGTGGTTGCCCACATCGTCCATTTTCCTGGGCCCCAACGTAGCCAGCCTTCTCTCCTTAACAGGACTTGACTGCATATTCAACCTCGGCGCATCTCTCTTCCTCCTCATGGCTGATTCTTCTGCCCGTCCCAAAAACCCTAGGGAACCCATAAGCAGCAAGGCTCCTTTTAGTTACCAGTTCTGGAACATGGTTGCAACCATAACAGGGTTTATTATTCCCATGGCAATGTTGTTTGGTTCACAGAAGGGCCTCCTTCAACCCCACCTCCCTCCTATTTCATTTGCTGTTTTATTAGGTCCCTACCTTCTGCTTCTATCTATACAGATGCTCACAGAAATGCTCATTTGGCATTGGAAGTCGCCGGTGTGGCTGGTGACCCCAGTTATATACGAAGCATACCGTGTCTTGCAGTTGATGAGAGCACTCAAGCTTGGGGCTGAGGTTACTGCACCGGCGTGGATGGTTCACTCCATTAGGGGCCTGGTTTGTTGGTGGGTCCTGATCCTTGGTGTGCAGCTCATGAGGGTTGCTTGGTATGCTGGTTTCACTGCTCGTGCTCCACAAATACAGCCACCTGCTCCTGCTGATATTATATAGTCCGTATACAGTGAAGAACAGAAAGGATGGTGGTGCCTTCATGCACAGGTCTGTAATAGGTCACGACTGGATTTTATGTTGCTTGATGTTGTTAACCATCAACTTCTCCATTCAATAGGATATATTGGGATTGTGCAAAAGCATGTAAATAATATAACCTAGATGCTGGGAAACTACGTTGCTATGCTAATGTATATAATTGGAAAGCAGATTATAAACCTATTGTATCTCTCATCGCTGATCATTTGGGCGTTTTTTCATCTGAGGCGTTCCTTGGGTAGAGATGTCTATCGATTGGCTTGTATATGGTATGAACCCGATGGAAGTCTGATCGCATTATGGTAGTATTATGACTGAGGGCTATTTTACCAGATAGTTGAAACTTGTGAATGATGTTCAGAAAAAAGAAAAAGAAACTTGTGAAACAGTTGGGGCAGGGAAAAGAATGAGAGTAGTAAAATAGAAGTGGACCTGGGCAAAAGGGTAAGAAGACTATTTTAGCATTGCCTATAGGCAGATGGTTTTTACCCAAGAGACTTTCTGTCTGATGAGTACCAACAGAGGAATTTGAGGAAAGAGAATGCAAAGGCAAGAGGTGAAGCAAGACCTTTCAATCAGGTTTGTGGTTCTTTCATGTTTCATTTCCTTTATGGACCCAGCAGTCTTATGAGGTGAATGGAGGTCAACCGGTCTTTGCTAAGGTCATTTCATTCCTTTGGTGGCCCATTAATCAGGTTGCACCGAATCATAAGAGTTGAAAGGCCAAACTATCACTTACAGAAGAGGAAAAGTTCCAAATTGTGCGATAAATTCGCTGTTCTTTATTTTGTTTTTTTTACAACAAGGTGTCCGAGCCAGCTTACGTGCGCCTTGACTAATCTTAGGGATCATAAACCCACCGTCCACTTGCATGCTTTTCTTTAATTGTGGTATGATATGATATCATAATCATCATTGCCTGTGCTCTCTTTGTGCTTTTCCAGATTTGTCAAAACTTTTCCCTGTTGAATCAAATGATATCTCCACGTGTGTGTTTTGCTATTGAATTTCTTGAATCCCCCGATTGCATTTGTCACATTTTTTCAAATTCTCTGTTTTTGTTATGGTTGATGGAGTAATTTTTTTACAAATCCATGTTCGAAAACAGACTCAACATTGGCACAAAGGTGGATTACTCCGGCCCTTGTTTTGGGGACTCGAATGTCCAGTTTAATGCCCTTTGCGAGCCTACTAATGTAATCGAAACAGTTCGTTTTTAGAACACATTTTACTTTGTTTGGTTTGGAGTTTTGAGAATCGTGCATAGAGTAAAAAAAAAATTCAAAATTTGTAAGTGAATAAAGTGATTGTAATTTGATTCTGATCGTTTATCTATCAAGTAGCAACACACAATTTTGATGCAGTTTTTTGTATAAATGTGTTATCCAGTGGAGAAAATTTTCAGTGCTGAGTGGGTATATCACACGTGGTACCTGCTTGGCGCATCTGAACCGTCCGATACACTTTTGGACGGCTCGGATTGAAGCCCTCTCTCTCCTCTCACTCCAACACTTTCTCTATCATTTTTCTCTTTCCAAATTCGAGCCTTCAAAAATGCAATAGACGACTCGTATGCGCTGAGCGGGCATCACGTGGTAGCCGCTTGGCACTGAAAAATTCTTTGATCCAGTGAGACAGAATTTTTTAAAGGACAAATAAGCTTTGTGATCGTATTATTGTATCCAATCATCACGAATTCAACAAAAATGGGCTTGGTACGTGTTACGACGTACGTGAAGTAGATCGTATAAAACCCATTACAGCCTGTTTGTAAGTTGGTTTGATTTCGAATTCGATATTAAACTTTTAAATCACATTTTTAGTTAAGAAGTTGCTCACTGGGAAAAAATAACTAAGTTAATGTGGTGATATGGCAATAATGTGCTCTACGAACCGGCGTTGATACTTGTATGGATAATGATTTTCGCACTCTTCAAATTATTAAAATCAATATAGAGTTGATTTTTGCACTCCTCAAATTGTATTTCACTTCATGTCTGCTAATGAAGTTGTAACTTGTAAGACTAAAAGATGAGAGGTTAATATCATATGCTTCATTTCATTATTTTTTTCACGTGTGCTTATTGTGGTATTATTATTATTATTATCTTTTTGCAAAACTATAAACAAATTGCCTCTGTAATTTCTGCGAAAGGTTATGTTCCTCATATGTGTTATAAACTTTTCTGGAATTTGTTTATGTAGAGCTTTGATTCGGCTCTCCGTCCGTGTATGATAAAATTAGGTTCTCGCATTAATCAAAGTACATATAAGGTAATCCGTAAGCCAGTGAGTCATTGGAAAAAGATCGTAGTATTATAATCCATGGAATGAAGATATTTTTTTACGTTGTAAAGAATAAAGATGGTACAAAAGCAAAGTGTTTAAACTTTATATATATTCTTAAAAAAATTAAAGAAGAATTAAAACCTAACAATTGTGTAATGGCGAGGCCGCGTAAACCTCCTAAAAAGGAACCGCACGAACTGTAAAGAGAACACACCGCACCACGGGCAAACAGAGACAAACTCCGCTGTCCCACGTTGCTACTCCTACTTTGCAGCTCTCTCTCTCTCTCTCTCTCCAAAGAATTCTCTCCCCCCATTCCAGATCTCTCTCTCTCTCGCGCTCGCTCGCTCGCTCGCTCTAAACTGCCCAACTTTTCCACCGCAAAACCATAGCCACCGGCTGAACCGGTAAACCACTCTATCCCACCGGAAACCGCTCTCCTCTCCAGTCTCCGGTAACTCTCATCGGCGATCGCGTGGAGAAATGAGTACCGGAGATCTTCTCAGCATCGAACCTCAGGAGCTCCAATTTCCTCGTAACTTTCCCTAAACATTACTCTCTCTAAGTATACAGTTTTATCTGCTTTCCAAAAAAAAAGGGCTTTATACAAACTTTGCTTTTGCATTCAGATCTATGTTGTTATATTAACTGATTTGTCGGATTGTTTTGGGGAAAAAAAGTTGAATTGAAGAAGCAGATCTCGTGTTCGCTGCAGTTATCGAACAAGACTGATGACTATGTGGCATTCAAGGTAAGTCTTGTTCTTGGTATAAATTGGCTGATTTATCAAGCCCTAGATGTGGGTTTTTGATTTTTTCAATTGGGGATTTTTTTTAGGTCAAAACCACGAATCCGAAGAAGTACTGCGTTCGGCCTAACACAGGAGTTGTGTCGCCGCACTCTGCATGTGATGTTATAGGTCTGTGTCTCTTCAATTTTGTTGCTTTAGTTGTATTTTATTTCCTTTGGTTTCCATTTTTTGATGAGGACCGAAAATTATGAGAAGAAAACCTAATAAATAACGAGGATGGGCTGTTCTATCTAATCTACACAACCAACTGGCAAAGCCCATTGACGAGGATCGAAAATTTTGGGGGGAAATCCTAATAAATAACGAGGATGGGCAACCCATATGCTCAGTGTGGATGGCAGGAATCTCGAGGAGCAATGAGAATGTAATGCCATATCCACTGATTCCTACGTTTGCACAAGATAAGAATAGGAATTCCTTAAATGAGGAAATGTTAACTCGTATAAATTTCCGAACCTATATTACATGAATAGGATTATAGGGTTAATCCGAACACTGGAGTGGAATTACTTCAGGTATTGAATTACTAGGAATTTGATTCCTTATAATATGATATTCCTATTCCTCTTCACAATTCTGGCCATCCAAACATAGCCTTAGCATAACCTCTCACATGGGCCTTCGATAATCCAGAGTTGTCGACCAGTTATCATCTGTTTTTTTTCCTAATTATTGTATTGAGTTTGTCCTCCCATTTTTCTGGTGTCTTTACATCAAGTTTCTGTCTCTCTCTCTCTGTCTCTCTCTCTCTCTCTCTGAATGTTTGATTGTGATAAATGTGTGGGTTAGTTACGATGCAAGCACAAAAGGAATTTCCTCCTGACATGCAATGCAAGGACAAGTTCTTGCTTCAAAGCGCACTCGCAAGTCCTGGAGCTACTGCGAAGGATATCACTCCAGAGATGGTAGTTATGTTGTTTTGTATAGTTTCATAATGCAATTTAGTAAAATCTGAAAGAATGTATTATAACTTGTGGAATTGTTTTGTTTGGTTTGTTTTATTTCGTTGCGAAGTTCAACAAGGAGTCTGGGAATCATGTCGAGGAGTCCAAGTTGAGAGTTTCTTATGTCCCTCCGCCACAGCCACCGTCACCAGTGCGAGAAGGATCGGAGGAAGGTTCCTCGCCAAGGGCATCCGTATCCGACAACGGGACTGTACATACGTCTGATTATACTGCTGTGAGTGTATAAGATGTCATGAAGTGTGATCTCAAAAGAAGTTTTCACTGGATTTAAATTTGACACACCTGTGTAACTATTTTTGCAGCCGGCTTCAAGAGCTTTTGTTGAAAGGGCACATGTTGAGCCTGAAGAAAATTCATCAGAGGTAAGTTTTTACCTCTACCTTTCTTTTTCATTTGGTTTGTAAAAGAGGACAGTGGCTTTGGCTTTTTCTCTTTGGCTTGGTATTTTTTTGTTTATACTGGTGATGGCAGTCCCAGTTGGCTAGGCTTAGTATTCATTGCGGGCCAATCATTGCTGTCCATTGGCCCGCTTATGGCTAGGCTGAGTATTCATTGCGGGCCAATCATTGCTGTCCATTGGCCCGCTTATGTACTTGAAGCATAATCTCGTATTTTGGTCAACTTCACTCCATTGTCATTGGTTCCATCCGCTTTTGTGAGTCAGGTTTTCACTTGTTGGCCTTTTTCCACAAGGTCGTGGAGGAGAAGAAACGCTCATGTCCGGTTCTGCAGTAGAAATGAAATTCGAAGAATAACTATCGACTATAACCCCCAAAGAATCAGATTCCTTAAGTAACACAGAGGGAGAATGAAGGGAATGCCTCATTGAAGAACGTTTTCTTGTAGCTTGATTGATGGAGCATTGCCTTCTTGCTACCCACAGATGAGAGTAGCTGCCCATCCCTAACTAGCTTTGTAGTACGGACACTTGTATGACACCAACACTCTCCGGTCAGTCTGTGGACACATGTCCAACGCTCAAATTTGAAGTGACCTATTTTTTAAATAGTTTTTTGTTTGGATGCTCCAGGGACATTCTAAAAAATGCTCCGGAGGCTCTAGGGACACTCACAAAACAAGTGGGGTTTGTTAACCGGGATAGTAGACTCTAATTAAAACATAGGGAAGTCTAACTTTTTACCTTATGTTCAAGTACTTTTGTGAATAATGTAATGATACATGCGACTTAGAGCCTTATTTCTCATTTTTATTCATCTAAAATAAAAGCATAATAATAGTTTTAAAACGTGTCCCCTGACATGTGTCCTCCAACTCCAATTTTTTTGAAATTTAAGTGTCAAGAATGTTGGCATTGTGGTGCGTGTCTGTTGGTGCTGCATAGCTAAGCGGTCTTGATCGACTGAATAGGTCTGACAAAAATGGTTTCTAATAATTTGAATCAACTCGACTTAAAAAATTTAAAGTTCTTAATTTTGATTTCGAATATGAAATTCATATTTTCCATTACCTAGCTAGAATCGGTTCCAGAAACCAAACAAGATATCGAATTCCACATTGGACAAATGACTGACCTACAATAAGACGAAAGCAAAATTCTTAATCGCCATTGCAATTGCTGGAAATAGTAGGCCTACTAAAGGCACAAAATTAGAGGGAAAGTTGTAAGTCATCATAAAATGAATACCTTCCATTTCGATTTTGATATCTAATAAAGAACTTATTTCATTGAACCTTTGATTCAAAGAACTTCATAGCTTTTGGAGTTTGCAGCCTTAATGATAGCTTATCATGGTAGTTGGAGAAGATATGTTTTCCACAACTGGTTGTTACTAACCAATTTTGATGCTGCACCTATGTGCGTACGTTATTTATCAGCCTGCATCTATAGTTATTTGAGCTTGGTATGGGCTAATAAGTTGCAACTTAAATATTTGAAAGCATACATTATGGGCACTTATTGTCCATTTCTATTGGTACCGACCCTTAAGGCATTTTCTTTAATCAAGTGTGCTACCATGAATTGGTCAACCTACCAGTTTGAGGAGACTCAAAAAGTGCTACTACTCATTTGTTAATCTGGTACATTTTGATTGGCGAACTTGAGTTTGAAAGACTATGCTTTATTTTTTATTTTTTAATTAGCAAAGAGTATGCTTTATTGTTCCTACCTTTTTGTAAATAACTTCACTAGTGTAATTGTAGTAGTTGATTTATATCCTCCATTTATAGGAACAAATTTTTATGGCTTTGAGTTTACTTCTCTTTAATATCTTACTGATGGTTTCATATGCATGTGTGTTGTTCTTGGATCTATGAGAGTATTGTTGTTAATTGCTTAATTATAGTCTTAGTATAGCTCTGAAAATTGTTGGGCAATTTGAAAGGAATTTTTGGTTTATTTTCACCTTCTCATTATTTATGGACTATACCATCAAGCTTTCTTGGAAAGGACAAATTGTGATCTTTTTTCCTTGTCCTAATAATTTCTGTGTACAGTTTGTTCTTTCTTTGTGATTGGTTACTCTTTCTATGATCCCTCGTGTCGAAGTGCTAAGAATTAATTGTCTGATCCTGTATGATGGCTGTAAGTAGGGCTGTAAATGAACCGAGCCGTTCGTGAACTATTCGAGGCTCGACTCGGTAAAGGCTCATTCGAATTCGATTCGTCTACTTAACGAACCAAACCTGAACCTCAATTTTAGGCTCGATTCATAAATGAGCCGAACATGAACGTAGTAGTATTCGGCTCGATTAGGCTCGCGAACCTGGAGTATATGTATATCATGAGGATTTTATATAGT
>CM033794.1:4784220-4804220 GCA_019656835.1 Rhododendron ovatum | reverse complement strand
TACATAGTGAAAATTTTAAATTTTGTACAAGTCTAAACATTTACAATTACTAAAAACTTACTTATGTATATGTTTTTATCATTTTATATATACCTTTTTTATCATTTTATGTGTATATGAACGAATTTGTATACATACTAAAATTTTTATTTGCAACTTTAGACCGGTATAAGAGCATAAATATATGATATTATTGGGTCGTTAAGGCTCGTGAACAAGCTCGACTTCGACCCAAACCTAGGCAAGCTCGGTTCGAGTTTGGCTCGTCATAATTTTCATTGAGTTCGGCTCGAGCTCAAGTTCGCTAAAAAACTTAATGAACGAATCTAAACATTCAAATATTCGGCTTGATTCGGCTCGTTTACAGCCCTAGCTGTAAGTACATGTCTCCATTAAAAACTGAAGGAGGATGTTTAAAAGCATATAGGAGTATAGTTTTGAGAATGTGTTGTTCCTTTGTTGAGCACGTGTCGGTGTTGTACAGTGTCGTACACAGACGCTCATGTACAAAGATATGGGTGATAGAGCTAAGTTGATTAAAGTTCCTTATCATTATTGGAATTACTTGATTTCTTGCATATACTATAGTTATAGAATTCAGTGCTGGATAATTACTCAATACCTTCATCCAATTTCAGGTAAAGGCTCTTATTTCTAAGCTGATGGAGGAGAAAAAGTCTGCAATTCAGCAAAATAACAAGCTCCAGCAAGAACTGGTAAGTGGTTCAATAATCAATATGTGCAAAGTACATACTTGTTTTGGAATGACCGACGCTCCTACTAATAGAGGCATCCCTAGCACCATCTTTATTTTGTTGGCTGGCGAGCTCATGATAGAAACTTCTGACTATTTTTAAAAGTTGCTTTTGTTCTGTAGTTCCCTCGGATGCCTTAAAAAATAAAAAGTTACTTGAGAAACACAGTAGTGCGAGCTATTCCATGCATGATATGTGATCTTGTGGAGGGAGAAACTTACATGATTTCAGGCATTCAGTTGAAAGAGAATTGAATTTCAGAATGACCATCTCTGCCATAACAAACTATTCAACTTTATCTTAGGGAAAACTCTCCAAAGAGATTGCATCCCCTGTACACAAGGCACCAATAGGGCTGTCAGGCTGTGTTTAACACAAAGCTGCATCCTAATCTCTCTCTCTCTCTCTCTCTCTCTCTCTCTCTCTCTCTCGATCGAACGAAAGAAATGGTTCTCTCTTCAGTTATCCTCTTTGTCTCCTCTGGTGCTCAAGTTTCTTGCCACTCTCCTGTGACTATTTGGACATTTGATGTCAACCTTACAAGGGTATTGTAGGTTTTTCAAAAGGGCGCATGTTTTATCGTCTGTAATAATCTTCCATAGTCATCCTGAAACATCAAATTGAGTAGTTGAATTTGGATCGTGATTGAACTATGCATCGCACGTTCTGTAATATTCCATTCCATTTTTGGAGTGGCCTAATAAACTCCGAAATTCAGTAACCTTGTAAGGTTCACTCTAATTCTGCAATCATCCGATTTGATAGCAATATTAACATAATTTTAGATATACTGACAGATTTATAATCGTAGATCCTAAGTTGTGCCTTACATCCAATACGATGCATTGGGCATGAGATAAATACTTTTACAGTTCTTTTTCAATAACTAATATGGGTCTTTACCATGTGCAGGAGTTCTTGAGACGCGAAGGCAACAAAAGCCATGGTGGTATTCCATTTCTATACGTAATTGTTGTTGGCGTGATTGGCATCCTCTTGGGTTATATTCTCAAGAGAACGTAATATGTGTCTGGTCAATCATCTGTTGTTATTCCATATTTAAAATGATTCTGGATATTTAAGTTAGACAAAGGTGTGTTGAATAGGAGGAAGTTTGTATTTGCATTAATTAGCTGTCATGTAATTGACTTTAGATAGCATGGTCGAACAGGTTTGGATCGTGTGATGGGTGTTTTGTAATTTGTCGGGCAAGACCGGGAGAGCGTTCATTGTGTGACTCAACTGCTTCATTAACATGCTTCCGTTTTTAACTTATGAAGGTTCTGCATTATGCATTTTAACTCTCTGAGAAGTCTAATTTTATTCCCTCTTTCTGAACAGTTATTATACTCAGCTGTAAACTAAACAGGTCTTCAACTTAGTGCATCTGATAGTGGAGGAATGACAAATGAAATACGATATTACCATTAAAGATTTCACTTCTGAATTGTGAGCAAGCTTAGCACAACGAGCTACTGTATTAGCTTAGTGGTAGAGTCTCTTGATAATTGCGTTTGTTTGGACTATAATTCATGAGAACAGGTCCGTAGCTAAGGATGGAATGTAGCCGAAAAATTGAAAACAAAGCAAGTCTGCATCCATGCCAAAAAATAAATCCGAAAAAAGTACAGGTTTTTAATCTGATGATTACCTTAATTACAGAGCCAACGACCAACTTCTTTTGTTACAACTCGGGTTGACAATGGAGTTCATGCGCATAACAAAAGAAAACAGCTCGAGATCCTGCATATCAATAAAAAAAAACGATAAACAATTGGTTCATCACGCCTTTGAACCCGTCACAGAAGTGCAGAAGCTTGTATCATGTTGCATTGACCAGCAATCTTCCGAAAATCATCAAGGCTTAGCTGAAATGGGGCAAGTTAAACAGCACAGAAGTAACATAGTGAGCAAATTTTACATAGCAGTTAGTAAACCTTTGAAAATTCTAAACCACAATCATAACTACCAACCAAAAATGGAACATTAGATTTAGAAGTGGTGACACGAATTCGTTAAATCCACTTAGCCCATGACAAACTTCCAATGGTCTGATAACTTGCGAGGAATCAATTGGAAAGAAAATCTTGTGTACGCTTCATAAAGTTTGTGCACTGCTGAGATTCTAAATTTCTTTGTTCAATAAAATTTAAATGCAAGGACCCCAGAACACTAAACCAACAAGAGATCGATATCTCTGGTTTAAGTCATTAGAAAAAGAATAGTAACTACTAACTTTTGAAAAGGATTACCGTAAGACGAAGCAAGGAAAAACTTCTCATTAGTCATGATATCCTTCCTTCAACCACACACTTACGATGTGGTGCAACCGTGCAACATTGGAGATGTTAATACCTTGAATCTATTCTTTAAGTTGCTTCTAACCTTCTTCACTATTTTTTATTTTTGTTCTTGATTTCAAATATTAGAAAGTCAACCAACCATACCTTTCCATCCCCATCACTATCAAAGCAATAGATCATATCAGCCATCTCCTTGTCTGTCCATGTAAAATCATGAGCAGCTGCTACTCTTTGCAAGTCTCTAAGAGTTATTCCCCCTTTCCCCGCTTCTGTAAAGCAACATTTCACCTCATCAATGACGACAAGAACATGTACTAAAGGACAGAGAAGAGTCTATTCAAAGAAGTTGCAGTGATTAAGAATTGAAAGAAGACCTTCCAATTACTCGACAGTATCAGATATAATAGGGCAACATAATGAATGCATGCATAGTTTATCAAATCAAATCACACAACTATGGAGGTAAATAGTAATAGCCAACAACTTTTTTTCTGATTTCAATTCTTCCAAACGACACATTCAAGCTCTTTCATGAAATATTTTAGTTTTCACATGGAACCTAGAGGTAAGGGGGAGGGGGAGGTAGGTAAAGGAAGAAAATGTGTTGGTTTAGATGTAAACGAGACATACAACACTTTACCTTTCACGTGCTTTGTGGAGGCATATAGGTCTCAACATAGTGGAACTGAAGCAAAAAATTCTTGAGTGAAAACACCCATCACAATGATTTGTCTGCACTCCTAGAGGATTCGAACTTTCAGCTATCACAGGAGGAAAAAGTTGCAGCAGCAAATCATGCCATTGAGGTCTAAAGGGTCCGAGAGTAACGTGTTTCCAAACGTGGAGTTTCTTACATATGGAATGATAAAAGATGAATTGAGACCATAAATTAAGCAGCACTAGTAGAAGTTCCAAAAAAGTAAGATCCTAAACTCCTGGGATCAATCAAAGGTCGAATCGTCTATACTACTAAAAAATTTAAAATAACAAAATACACACACAGGAGGAACAACTCTTACGAAGTAACAATAGTTTTATTGGAAATGTTAATGCAACATACAGGTGATAAAAACTCCCCAGTCGCTCTCTTGCCACCCATGAACATAGATATGGCGTTATCTCAGACATAGCAGTTTTCAAGACCAAGTATTCTTTGGTCGAAGTTTTGATCTTGGTAGCAATTTGAACTAACCATATATTACCCAAAAAGGAAAAACTTGTGCTTACCATCAAACTGAAAGAAGTGTATAAGAAACTCATCCTCCGTCATTTTCACTCGACTAGTTACCTACCAACAATAAAACAGTTCACACCATGAGAAGAATAAATCGATAAAAACCATCTTCTTTTATCAAAACCACCAACCCAAGCAGAAAACGTACCGGTTTTTTCCTCTTCCTCTTTCCTGTATCCTCCCGAATGTGGGCATTTTCCTTTCTTGCGTTTATCATGTTATCAGACAAATGTGCATTAGAGCTTTGAGAATGCTCATTGGGTCGCACATTAGAACATTCTGTAGAATCTTCAAGAGAGAGAGCAATTGCCTACATCAATATCCTGATGAATTAGAGTGAATCTCTTGGAAATATATGGTAGAATGTTGAAAATTGTTCGCTTATGATTCAGCCCAAGGTTTGGCCGCAGATAAAAAATTAAACATTCAAGAAAATCAATATCCAAAAACCTACTTACTTGAAATAGAGCCTCATCGTCATCAACAAAGTCTGAGTTACTCGTGAGATTCTGGTCAAAGAATTTCTTGGATGTCGAATGTTTCTTCTTTGCCTGGAATGAGAGGATATCAAGGGGAAAATGCAGGACCTAGTTACATAAATCCAAGTAGAATGAGAATCGCAGAATCAAGACAAAACAACGATTGTAATGCAGCGATTATTCGTCACAAGAGCGATCACTAATCAAAAAAGAAAGTAATACAGAAGAGCATGTGCAGGATTTGAACATACTGATGGAAAAGGAATAGAGAGCATGTGATGAAGAACGAAAAATGCATTGTCTTCAACATCATACATGCCCCAATACATCACAGCAGGAGTTGTCTAAGCACACGGCACTCGAGAAACATATGGTAACCTTCCTCCAAAAAACTTTTTCCAAAAAAGATACTCTCTTTCATCTTATCATCTAGTCTGTTCTTCTAGATTAGTTTCATTTATTTGATGAATATATTGGCTACGACTTAAGAATGTGTTCTGCTGGAAATATTTTAACTTTCAGCAGACTTTGCACCTTTCTGCTCCACTTGGAATGTGCTATGAAGGTGCATCAAACACGAACATAAGATTGGTAAAACTATGACAGCAGTACATCGTCGCAATTATATGCAGAGGTACATAGGTTCTATAGTTTCTGTGGAGAGAGGATGAACTTCCTTTTTGGTAGCATGAAAGAGTCAATGATATTCATGAGTATCCAAAGCAGCCATCTGAGATAGATGATCAAAAGACATCAATAACTACCTAAATTGGCTCGATCAGTGGAAGGTGACAACAACAGATAGCACATTTTACTTGAGTAAGTTTCCCAGTAGTAATTTCATGACATAAGCATATAGTACCTACGTATGCTCATTTATGTAGGTGTATAATTGTGCGAGTATGCATATATCTATACAATGACGGACGCATTTTGTTTCTTTGTCTCCTGTTTCCTCAGTGACCAACCAGAAGGAAACATATTATCACTACTGTCACAGTGACCCAAAAATAAACATCAAACTCAAGAGAAGCTTATGTGTGGGGCCTGCATGTAAAGAAACACAAATCACATCGTTTCAAAAAAAGAAGAAGAAAAGAAACACAAATCACACACATAGATTTGAGGCTGAGGCTGGGGCACATGCGATACATGTGTAAGTAGATTTTTTAAGCTGGCTCACATTTTTTTCCGAACTACCCCTTTTAACTTCCAACAGAAACTGCCAAGAAGGAAACCATAACTACCACCTAAAATTTCTTCTACCCTTTTTTTTCTACTTCCACATCCCATATTTCATAACAGATTAATTGCAATTCAAGATTTTCCTCTTTCCACCTTTTCATATTTTGCTTAACACAATTTGCATACGCATCGCAGTTGCTCGGATATCTAGTTTCATATTTTGCATAACAAAATTTGCATATGCATTGCAGGTGCCCGGATTTCTAGTATGTAAACAAACATGGAGAGAGAGAGAGAGAGAGAGAGAGAGAGAGAGAGAGAGCGCACCTTGCTCCTTCGACCTCCAGAAGTCCCTTGACCCTCATCATCCTCTCCACTCGAAGAACTCAACCCCTCTTCATCACCCTCCTCCTCAGGCCTATACTCCTCATCATCTTCCTCACCCATCTTCCCCTTCCGCTTCCCCTTCGCTTCCCTCTTCTTCTCCTTCGCAATTTGACCCGAACCCATTACCGAACACGCCATCTTACGCAGCCCCAGTGCCTCCATTCTCGCCCTGTTCTCTTCGATCCTCTTCGCCCTCTGCTTCTCGTACTCCGTCATCTTCTTCTGGGTCCCTCCATTCTTTGGGAATTCCAGCTCATCTGAACTACTCGGGCTTGAGTCGGTTTCTTGGGTATCCGAATCTGAAGGAGCGTTTTCGGACATTTTTTCCAACTGGGTTTATAGATTTGGGATTCAATTTTCGGGATTGAGGATGCTGTTTGGAGGGAAGGGTTTTGGGTGACAATAAATGACAGAGGAAACGGGCGCCGCTATTCACAGCCCGTTATTTTCTCCCGTAGCCCACTACATTTCGATAAATGGTTGTTAAAAATCATAAATAACATTTCGGTAAATTGCTGTTGAAAACAAAATTATATTTCGGTAACTACATGTCGAAAATATGTTCAACTTTCGGTAAACAACTGCTGAACATGCTTTTTCGGTAAACATCTGTTGAAAAAAATATTATATTTCGGTAATTGGATGCTGAAAATATATCTCAATTTCGATAACTAACTGTCGAGTATAATTGAAAATTTTTAACGGATTATAGAAGTAAATAGAAGACTGCGAATAGCAGCGCTTGATAAAACTGCAACGCGGGAATTTTATAGGTAGTTAGGGTTAATTTTCGCGGCGGGTAAATTGCAAAAACAAATCCTGAAGTTTTGAGTTTTGACATAATAATCCCTAATGTTTGAGAAACCTGCAAAAACATCGCTTGCTGTGCCGGGTGGTTAGTGATGGATTGGATAGTTGAAATAAAAGGCTCGACTCTTGAGGACAGGGGTTCTAATGAGTCGAGCAGAGCTTCATCGTATTCGAGCTCTTAATGAGTCGAGTTCGACTAATTTACTTATCGAGTATTTTCAAATGAGTTGAGCCTATAAAAACCAGCTGAGTAGAGCTGAGCCTGACTAATTTATTTAATGGGTCTCTTTAGCCAAGCTGAGTTTTTTGAGTTTCAAGTCAAGCTTATTTAGTAAACGAGCTTAAAATTCAAGCTCGACTCATTTACTAAACAATTTGAGCCCTAACCGAGCAAAGCCAAGCCTTAATAAGTTGCTCGCAAACAACTCAGGTTGTTTGCAGCTTACATGGGAGGAGAAGAAACAAATTGAAGAATCAGAAGCATTTTGTTGTATTTCAACGGCCCATCCTCTCAAAAATAGTAAACAGAAAACAGCCCATGTTTTTCTATAAAGTTATCTAATTCTATGGATTTGTCCCAGTTCTAGCTGCAAGTCTAATTAAAAGGCTAAAGCTAAATTAGCCGACCATGCACCTTGTTCAAATAGGGAGTTCGGTACATTTCAATAATTAATGAGGTGTTCATGATTCAGCAAATTAGTTGGTTCTACTTTACTCACTCATAACAATCCTCTATAAATGGAACTTTTTTTTACGAACTTTTAAAATTTATTAAACGAGCAATGAATCATCAAACAAAATGAGACAGGAGAATTATCGTAAAATTTATAGTATTGAAAGTATCGGAGGCAGGATTTTCCATGCCGAAAATTTATGTGCGTCCTTGTTGATGGGCTTTTCGACACTGAGGACATCGAACCCCGAGCATTGTTGTTCACCGTATGGCTCCATTAGGTGTCATGTGTTTAACTCCTCTGACATCGAAGATAATGACATTTTAACGGAATAAATCGTAAGTAATTAGTAAATAATTAACCCTCTAAAGACATTAACAAAAGGATTACTGTAAATCCACATCCTTTCCGTTTAAAGGCACGCCGCACGACCATTACACTTGCCTTTCCTGTATCTATCTATCTACTTTCGGAACCCTCTCGCTCTCGCGCTCTCTCTCTCAAGCCATGAACCCTTCTCCCTCCCCGTCAGTCGTAAACCCGCAATTCTCCTCCCCAATTACCCCCAAAATATGCTCCTAGAACACCTATCTCGTCCGTCAATGGCGACTAACTAGATAGATATGGACCGATGCAATCTCATTATTCCCCTCTCTCTATCCTCTCTCTGCGCCTGCCATACACACCGTCCTTCGTCCTCCTCCTCGCCCAAAACCCTAGTTCTAACCCGACCCGCTTCGTTTAATTTGGGTCTTAAGTTGTCTAGAGGTGTTCTCCGGGGCATTTCCGTGAACCAACATCGCGCGGAACCGGACCTGCTCGACCAGGGGGTAACCGGAGAGGTAATTTCTAATTATTCGGACTCAGAAATGGCTCATTTTTTATTTGCTTGGTTGAGGCTGAGAAAATATGGGAACGTTGAAGAATTTGGTTCATTTCTGTTTGGTTTTGTGGGAACAGTGAAATCTGTGGCACACAGTGTAAGAAAGTGAAGTTACGCAAAACGAGGACTTGAAACTAATGCATTTTTTTCGTCGGAAAGGAATTTAAACTTTCTGCCGCTAGTTATGAAATACTATCAATGTGTTCTTTTAATTTATAGAAAAAGTTCGGATTTTTCCCGATAAAAAAAATACTTCCTCCGTTCCTAATTATTGTCTCTCTTAGGATCCCAACTTTTTAAAACACATTTAATGATTACAATATTATCAAATCTCATGGGTGTCATTTTTCAAAATTACCATTTTGCTTTACCTCATTTACAATACACTGATTGATATTTTATGAGGATAGTTTTAGGAACTTACCAACTTTAGGTTTTCGGCTTTCCAAGATGGACTAAGATGTTGGAACAATCAAAAAATGGAATAGTAGGAATGGAAAAAGTTATTTTTTTAAGTTATTGTCCGTGACCGGACAATCTTTTTGGGACGGAGAGAGTATGCAATTGGTGGGTTAGTTACGAAATATTGTGGTGTAATTGCAGATCGATTGTAGTGGGGACATGGACCTGGGATGTTTACTGCAGCTGGATGCAAGGAAGAACTTCTCCCAAATTTTGTCTGTGTGTGTGTTCTATATGGTGTAGTTTTAGTTATGGACATCAAAAGACTGGGTCAAGTGATGGTGAAGCGTTGTACTAGGCTTAGGTTGGGTTCCAAATTTTGTGTGTTTGCATTAATGCCCTCGATCTTCTTAAGGAGAAATTGATCCAACTGGGAGTAGTTGATGTTTACCGGTGAAAGGTTGGATTTAGCATTTTGCTTTGTTTTATTTTTCTTATCTTTCTTGAAAACCAAGCAGAGAATTACTGTTGTTCTAGGGTTTGAATTAACAAAAGTCGCCGTACGTTGCCCTTTACATTCTTAAAATTGAAGTCGTTATTGGAAATTTATCAGAGAGTTTATCTGCTCTATTTTCATCTTTAGAAATTTCTTTTGAGCCTGCATGAATAATACTGGAATCACTCAGGTTGGTATGTTTTAGGAAGTTGACAATGTCGCTAATTTCCAAGTGAAGGGAGATTCAGCTTCAGAGCGCCAACAAAAGACAGGTCAGTTGAAGAAGAGAATTTTTTTTGGGCTTGGCATTGGAATTTCTTGTGGAGGTGTGGTGTTGGTGGGAGGATGGGTGTTCACGTTCGCTATTGCTGCTGCGGTTTTTGTTGGTGCACGGGAGTACTTTGATCTAGTTAGGAGTCATGGAATTGCTGAAGGAATGACACCTCCTCCTCGATATTTATCACGAGCTTGCTCCGTTATCTGTGCGCTCATGCCCATACTTACACTGTAAGATTTGTTCAACATATGATCATTACTCATGGAAACGCTACATTGATATTAGTGTATGCAATTGGTTCTTCTAAATCTAGCAGCTCAATCTGTGCATCAATCCTCTCCTTGGTTTGTGCTCATACATGAATTTGTCTTTGGTGGTGGTCTGTGCTAACATATCCTCATGTTGACTAAAGGAGCCCTGATGTCCAATTTGGCTTACAGCTTTTGGCAGCCAACTTCTTGTGCTGTCCTGCTAGCGATTGGAGGAGTGAGAATGCATTTTTTCAAACAAAGAGACTTCTTTCAAGGGCAAGATTATGAGCTACACATACATGGACTTGACCATGTCATCCACATTAACTTCCCCAAAATATATTGTTTTTGCCCAAGTCAGTCTGCTGTGTACCTGAATCCCAGTTTAAGTTATGAATGCATAACGAAACATGAACACATTTTATGCATTGGAAAAATCCATTTTGTACCTAGCTTTCTACCGTCCCCTAAGCGTTTGTTAATTTATGTTTTCTTGTGGTTAAAGTGCTCTCTATTTTGCGCTGAATGATACGATTGTTTGTGCGTGATGCTATTAATATTGCTTTTCTTATGTCTGCGATCAACTGTGAGCTTGACAGTCTCTTTGCCACACAGATGATCAATTTGGTTTTGCATTATTATGTGTTTACTCATAAATACTTTTTGCTTAAAGAAGTTCTTCTTTTGGTACTCTTCCACCTTGGTTTTGTTGGTAGTTGTACATTTTCCTGATCAAGCACCCTTTGTGACCCATTCCTTACGGTTTCATGGATATCTGATTTGTTATATATTCTCAGGTATTTTGGCCAAATTGATGTTTCCGTGACATCCGCGGCTTTTGTTGTTGCCATGGCATTGCTTTTGCAGAGGGGCAATCCGCGTTTTGCTCAGCTCAGTAGTACCATGTTCGGGCTATTTTACTGTGGATATCTTCCTTGCTTTTGGGTTAAACTTCGTTGTGGTTTAGCAGTCCCAGCCTTAAATACGAGTAAGAGTTGTGTCGTTAATTTCCTTTTCACTGAACTAGACATTTGTGCGGCACGTCTGTTTTAGGAATTGGTTCGTTCAGATCGTTGTCAATATTTGTGCCTTGAAATGTTAATTATATGGAAAATAGAAAGCTTTAGATAGATAGTAGTATAAGAATCCATTTCGTTTGTCATTTTCAGTCAGATATCCCATACTGCATATGCTTGATGAGTTTATTGGGCAACAGAATACTTCTTTTATTAATCTGTAGCATTCAAAATTTTATTGATGGAGGAGGTTAGGCATGTACAGTTGTGTTCATTCTGTAGAAAACCATTTTCACATGCTATGCATAATCTTATCAGTTTATATGACAGCTTTCACCGTGCCCTGACTTCTATGCTTATTAGTTATTATCCATAGCATTCTATACTCCATTGAAGGTTTCTTGTTGGATTATTGCTGCTTGAGTATAGTGGACACATAAAGAACTTGAGTTAAGATGAAGGTCATCGACTCTCTAAGCTAGGAGGCTATTAATATTTTGTAGTAAAAGTAGTATTATTAGGACAGTAATTTCAGCGGCTTCAGTCGGGTCAGAGGGTAACCAAGACGAGTCCAGGGTTTACACATCTTGCCCAAGCCTGTTGTCGGGGTCGAGGGAGAAGTAGTGGGAAAACAGAATGGTCAGACTAGGTTTAAACTTACTCCCCATTAAGGCCCTGTATTTGAGTATTTGCTGCACACCATGTTTCCGGTAGTGATTTGAGAAAAAAATGTAGGCGTTTTTACCATGTCGTTCACACAAATTAACAAGTTTTAGCATTTTAGCTTCTTGTTCACACAAACTAACAACTTGTTAACAAAAAGTTTTTTTGCTACAGTAGTTGTACTCACAAATCCATCTACAACTTATTCACCACCGGAAACAACTTGACATTTCTCAACAACTTATTCACTACATGAAGCACCTAACAACTTGATTGCTACAAAAAAAAAAAATCACAACTTACTACCGGAAACACCTATGTATTACATATTAGAACTAGGACTTTGAGTTGCTAGGTCGTGTGAAACTCAAAGTCCTAGTTCTAATATGTAATATTCATAATAACTTGTGCAGCAAATACTCAAATACAGGGCCTTAATGGAGAGCAAATCTAAAGCAGCGAATCTTCTCCGCATGCCCAACCCTTTTCTAATTTGGTTTCTAAGAATATTGCCCGAGCCCGAACTTGGGTCCCGTTTATGTTGTGCAAGCCGTAAAATATTTTGTGCGGGGCTTGGTTTGCTCGGGTTGGCCATACCAAGTTGCACCCCTAGCTTTTTACATTTACTTCTTATCCTGCATTTTAGTTCCCTGCCGAAGTTATTGTCCCATTCTTTTTCCTGCCTTTCACATTTTGTAGTTCCCTAAGGAATATGGATGTGAACGGATTGACTTGCTCATTGTGCTTGTAATATTCTGAAAGAGAAGCTAGAAGGGGGCCCTGCAGGTGCAGCTAGCAGTGACCCCTTTTATCCCAAGTATGAGTTTTAACCCCAAATCTCCTAGCAGTTACCCTGTACCACTAGAGAGCAATGTCATTTTTTCCCCTGAAAGGAAAATGTTGGCTTCAATATATTACAATTTACTGTCATACTTACGTAATCGGGTGGATGATTAAATGTTAGTTGTTTTTATTGCATTTACTATCTAAATGACTGTCTTCTGTTTATCATTCTGTTCAGTTTAACCCATTTTAGAAGGGTTCTTATTCGTCTGTAAAATGTAACACGGCTCACATTTTTTGAGGATTTGGCTAAATTGGAGCTCCTAAAAGGAAAATTATAGGTAATATGGAGCTCGCTAAAGCTCCATTTGCTATGTGGGGTGATTCTTATTCTTGGCTGCTGTTGTTTTGCTAGATATTATCATTGGCAATCGTATCCAAGTTTTGTGTTTTCTGACGCGTAGATAGATCTACGCTTTACCTTTGACTTCATCTTTACTAATCATTGTGTTTTTAAACTTCCACTTATTCCAAATGATAGTTGGTGCTCCATTTTGGACTGGTTTTTTGTTTGAAGGCCAATATTTTTTGCCTTCTACTTGTGTTTGTAACTTATTTTAAATATGCTAATTTCCAAGTTTATGGTGGTTTATTGGTGTTTTTTATGAATGTCAAAGTTCATAAACATTTAGTTTTTGCAGGAGTGGGAAGAGTATGGCCTTTGCTTCTTGGTGGTCAAACTCAGTGGACTGTGGATCTTGTTGCAACGTTGATTTCTATTAGCAGCATAATTGCAGCTGATACTTGTGCTTTTGTTGGTGGCAAGGTACTTGTGCTCGTATAATTGGGAAGTTGGACTCTATGTTGTCTTTTAATATTTGTATACCATCTTAGATCCTTGCTAATATGATCATATAACTCTTGAATTCTTTTTCTTTTTGTTGGCCAAAACAAAGATATAGCTACCTTGATTTCTAGAATCTTTATCATTTATGGGAAAGTTAAATGTTCCATTTTAGGTGTGCTTGAAGAGTGGTTTTCAACAGCTTTTTTTTGTCAAAAAGGCTCTTGTTGACCCCTCCACCATGCTAACTAAATTCGTCCATAAAATAACGAACCGCTGAATAGTCACGTTCTCTTCAATTTGATGAGTTGTCTCACCCTTCAAGGCTGACTAGTATGAGAATTTACTTTTATATTGGTATACTGCACCTTTGAGTGTCATATGATAACTTATAGTATAGCAGCTTCTTGCATAAATTTGAAGTATTTGTTAGAAAAGCTCAGCCCATAAAGTCCCCTTAAAACCTAGGTATTAAGGAGAGGGAAGCTAGGGCCTTATAACCAGCATAGAGGGGGCTTGTCCAGGCGATGTGGGACACAATCCAACACACCCCCTGGCCCACAAAGCGTGGCAACCAGACGACGGTTCGCCAACAAAAGGCCCAACCAAAGCTTTGATACCATGTTTGAAAAGCTCAGCCCATAGAGTCCCCTTAAAACCCAGGTATTAAGGAGAGGGAAGCTAGGGCCTTATAACCAGCATAGAGGGGGCTTGTCTAGGCGATGTGGGACACAATCCAACAGTATTATAAGTCATTATGGTTGCTATCGCCAAGGTTTAGAAAAATCAAAAATGTATACCTGATTTGCTTCTTGAAATAAAGAATGTGCACATGTACAAGCCTGTATATATGAAAATCATGGCTACTGATTATTTCATTTAAGCGAAAACATTCTAGAACTCAAATGAAGATAATACTTGTTGGATACATTTTGTTGGTAGTTGTGGAGCAACTTTATTTTTCTTTTCCTTATATGCCTTTTTTCCTTATATGCCTTGTGAACTTTAGTACTTGTATTTTTATGAGAAACTTGTGGATGTTTGATTTCTACATTGGAGGATGTGTAAATATTGGTTGCTTGCTTGTTCATTTTTGTAATGAAACAAAACTTAGAGGTTTCTTCTTATTTTTATCTGCCACATGCTCTCTATACAATTACTCAGCCAATCTGGATGATCTGTTATAGATATATTTGTTGGAAGGAGAATATGATATGGGCTGAACGCCAGTGCAGGCATTTGGTCGGACACCACTTACTGCTATTAGTCCCAAGAAGACATGGGAGGGAGTTGCTGCGGGCTTAGGTGGTTGTATAGCCACTTCTGTTCTGTTATCGAGGATTTTCAGTTGGCCACCATCTTATCTAAGGTATTTAGTTTTGGAAGATTCTTGTCGTTATTCTTTAATCCACTTCAACATTGGAGTGCAAGAAAGGTGATTGTTGTGTCGGTATATGCAATGGGAGAAATGTACTGATGTAGTATGGGATAGCTCGGAGTTTCTTACATGACAACATAATACCTGTCCTCTAAAAGCTAATAGCTGGTATGTGTACCAACTCTGTGTGTGTGAGTGTGTGTGAGAGAGAGAGTATTTTAGTGGTTCAGGGTGATCTGTTTACAAAATCTGAAATGGAGATAGTTTTCCCTTTTTGATATATATGATTTTCATTAAGCTAATCATTTCTGAAAGGTTTTCATGATTTTCAATAACATAGTTTCTGGGATGATTATCAGTGCAATAGCTTTTGGGATTCTGAACTTCTTTGGTTCTCTTTTTGGCGATCTTACCGAGTCAATGATCAAGCGCGATGCGGGTGTTAAGGACTCAGGGTCTCTTATACCTGGACATGGTAACTACCTCCGACTGTTTAATTCTGCAGTTATACACTGTACTTGTATGTTGCCACTTCATAAAAAGTATTCTTCCTTCACTCACTTCAAGAATCATAAACGTCTTGTGCTGCTTAATCTTTCAGTTAGGTGTTGAGTTGCTCAACTAGAATTTTATTTGTCAGCATTATTAAGTGTTTGGACACTATCTTTGTCCATTTCGAGTTGCTGCCAAATTGCTTGAGAGATATCTAACCTATTTGACTTAGTTGTTTATCATTAGTTCCCTGAATCTACTTTAAGGCTGTGCTTGGATTCCCTTAATCTTGAGGGGGAATGAAAGTCTAATTACTAGGAAAGTACCTTATAAAATAGTTCCTAAGGTAAACCTCATCCAAGTGTTTGGAGGAACTGATGAATCTTAAACCTTGGAAACATCTTTTAGGGAATTTACTAGAGTTCAACATTTTCCTTTTTTATGGATCAAGACTTAAATGTAAGATTATCATGGAGATGGTGGATTTACCGGTTAGGGTCATATTTGTGAAGCGAAGTCTATTGGGCAATATGTATTTGTGAGGGCATCCTGACTTCAATAACTAGTTTTTGGGATTGTGTTCTATCCAAGATTTTGTAACTTGATACTAGTGCAGGGACCACTGGACCAGGTATGGATAGGATGCGTGTCCTTGGCCTTCACGTGGTCGGATGCGCTGCTGAGTGAGCACGATGCGCATGAGGCAGGGTGTGAAGCAAAGACCCATATTGTTGGGGTACCAAACTAAATTGCAATATATAAGCGTGGAGGCACCCTCATCTCAAAAGCTAGTTTTCAGATTGAGTTCTATTCGAGACTGCTTCATAATAGTTCGTTTGGATATGTGATTCCAAGTAGGATGGGTTCAGAATGACTATCTATTCCGAGGATTCCAAACGTAGGACAAAACAATCTGAAATCACATTCCCATATCCTCCTAACAATTCCTGGCTTTCTGCCATCCGAACTGAGCTTTAGGATTCTTCAATGGATAACTTGTTTTCTTTGCAACTATCTATAAAGGCTTGCATTGAACTGTGTGGTCATTATCTTTTACGTGTATTAGGCTGATTCATTATGCATTGTGTGTACTTTGCCAACAATCAGCATAGTTACTTTATTCCTTTGACTAATTCTGGATAAATAAATCTGAACCTCCCGCTCCTGCTTGGCAAATTGTTTATCAGGTGATGGTATCACCCTCCTACCTGTAAGAAAGAAGATTTCATAGTAGAAGTTGAACCCCGTATATCTCCTTATCATACTCCAACCAATATAACGTGTAATTCCTATATTGTTCTCGTGAGACCAAGAGGACTCTAGACCATCGCCTAACTCTTGCTTTGTTTGTTGGTTTCAACGCAATAACGGTAGTCCGTTTGAGTTTGGAGCTGAATGCTACTAACTTTATGTAGTTCTGGCTGTTGATTCTCTAGAATAACTACATATTATTGGCTTCGACAAACTTCTAGATAACAATCTCATTTCTAGGTTTGATGCTCTTTCTATAAGATCCCCGCGAAGTCATTTATTAAGGCAGTGATTTGTGCAGGTGGAATTCTGGACAGGACAGACAGCTATATATTTACGGGTGCACTTGCATACTCCTTCGTCAAAACTTTCCTTCCGCTTTATGGAGTTTGATACTAGATAGCCCTGAACGGTCCAAAGTGAAAGGTTCATGTTTCCGGCCAATTGACTCTGCAAAACTAGGAGCAGACACAGGAATGCAATCAATAACTCGGACCAGAGGATGGTGGAGAGAAAATCGATGGTTTGTCCAGAAACTTGGACAAGTCAAGTGGGGCTCCATTTGCATGTCCACATGAGTTTAGGTAATTCACACCTGCTTCATAGCTGGAGAAATTATAAAATTTATGTTCTTTTTTCTGGAATTACGCGAGATCAATAGCATTCTGGGGTATGCCAATAATGTTTGCAGTTATGCATTCACATACATGGATGTATTGAAACAAGAGAAACTATTGGCTGGCTATATTGTAGGTTTCCTTGCTAGGTCAACGTCTGTTTGACAATGTAAGATTCGTGAATACGTAATAAGTTCCGAAACATGAATACCAATTGACGAAAATTACAAGCAACGGGTCGATGTTTGATTGTTTGTTGGAGTTAGAGAATCAGAGATTGCTTCGGCTTTTCAGAATTTACAATGACCTGGGTAAGTGGTACTATGTTATTGATGTTTGTTTTGGGCTTTAATTGGGTGTTGGATCCAGAGGAATTACATTGATGGACTCTGGTCAATTGTTTAATCTCTGTTTATTTTGTTTTTCATAGCAATATCTTTAGTGGTATTAGTAGTTGACTTCAATTTATAGTACTAGTTGACTACTAACTACCTCACATTTTGATATACAAAATTCAAGCACCAATTATTATAGTAATTATTAGCATACAAAAGTCAAGAACCAATTATTATTAGTATGGAAGTTGTTTTTTAAAAAAAAGAAAACATATTATTAAAATCCATGGGGAGTAGCTTGGATGGTTTATCGCATAAAATGTCAACCGAATCTATTTGGTCATTCATTCATTTTTTTTTTTTTTTCATTTGACTTCCATTCATTCATTTTTTACTTGAGATTTTGCTTCGAATTACTCTTTTCTTGTTTCTTTTTCTGAGTCCAAACTTTAAGAGTAAAAGGAGAGAAATAATATACAGGATAAAAGTCTATCGATTGATCACTTTCATACTACCTAGCTATCACTTTCATTCAACGGTGGTTATTCAAAGTGAATTCACAACGTAAAGTTACAATTTTCAAGTTCTTCTAGCGGTCTAGACTATAGGCATTCCCTCTCAGATTTTTTGTTTTTGTTCTTCTTGAAGATTATTATAGTATGGGATTTTTTAAAAAAAATAAAGAACTTCCGTTCACATTCTTACGAAGTTTTCGTATTTTTTGAAAGATCTCAATTAGAATGGTTCAATTTAATTGGGCAAAATAAATTTTAAGTTACGCCTGAGAGTGCTTTGGAATTTTTATTTGAATCATGACACGATTTTTTTAGATCAACGAACACAAGAGAGTAGATTATACTACTAACTTGGTATACATTATTGAAGAGAGAGAGAGAGAGAGAGAGACCATGAAGGTCAATTTGGGTGGTTGGTGGTTACGCTCTTCATCCAATTATGTTTGATTTTTGGAGTGATATTGTTAAAAAATAATTTTCGTAAATTTTCTAATTCTTACGTAATGGTTTATTTTTTATTGAACCGAAGAGGAGAGTCGAGAAGCGCGTAGTGGCTCGCCGGTACACACATGAGGAGAGAGAGAGAGAGAGAGGGGGGGGGGGGGGGGGTGTTCTGCACAATGTTTGCTTTGTCTAGTCGTCTATAGTAAAGGCAATGGACCAGACAAGACAGCTTCAAAAGTGAGGTCACAAAAACTCCCAAATATCACGTGGATTTGTTTCTTTAACCTCCTCTTGTCACCCTCACACTTCCTCCTGTATGTTACAGTACCCATGTTCATGTCTCCTAGCAGATCTGTATCTCCTAGGGCTACGTGATTTACGTACGGTCCTCTAGTTTCAAGATTTTTATATAAAGGTAAGAGACGAAAATACTATTCAGACATAATATGTTTGTTTGCTTTAGATTAATTTTGAGAGAAATTTTAAATTGTAATGAGTAAAGAAAAATAGTTAAAGAAAATATATTAGGAACAGTGTGCAAAAATTTTGAGTATTTCAAACGAACAAGCTCGAGCCTTACTTGCTATTATGTTTACACTTGTCTATTCCTTAAGACTTACTAGCCATGCGTGCGTGTTTTGCACCTCTTAAAAATCACACTTTGTTAATTGCGCCGTGCCCGTCACGAGTTGATTGTAATAATGATTTTTCTATTACATCTCTATGGTTGGGGTGAAAAAGCTTGTGAATCGATCCAATATTAGAGGTCGACATTAATTATTATTAACCATAAAAAGAGACACATGATCACATCCTTGAAATGCATGGGAAACCCATATATACCACCCCCGGTCGCACGAGCCAATATTTGTGCTTTAACAATTAAGAGACCATGGACAAAACAACGAGAAGAAGCCTTACAAAGCCTTAGTTGATATTTATGATGTGAACAAAACAAAAGGGCAAATGTGTGGGAAACATTAAACAAGCATGATAGAGACACGTTGGGTTTGACCTTAATGAAACAAGTCTCATACAAAGGAAAAAGATGGAGATAAGAGAAGGAAAAAGGAGTTTGGGGATAGAAAGGAAGAGAAAGAAAGAAAGAAAGAAAGCAAGAAAACCATGCAAATGGAGGCTACCCAACTCATCCATGCAATGTCCTTGTGGAGCCAAATCTCCACTCAAATAGTGGGGAGAGAGAGAGAGAGAGAGAGAGAGAGAGAGAGAGAGAGAGAGAGAGAGAGAGAGAGAGAGAGGGGCAGGCTTGAGGTTGAAGGGAGGGGGGAGACCAATGAGGGGTGGTTGTGTGGTAAATGGGGGGCCTACGACAAGTGGGCTTTTTGACAAGAATGAGTGCTTGCTTTTAGGTTTTTAGTACTGAGAGGGAGAAAAATATGTGCGAAGGAAGTAATCGCGTTGTTTTTAAGCTGACTATTGAGAAGTGGAAGCCAAAAGGAAAAAAATGGAAACAATGAAAGGAGAAACACACTCTAAAAAGGAAGAGTGGTACTTGGAGAAGATAT
>CM033794.1:4754220-4781720 GCA_019656835.1 Rhododendron ovatum | reverse complement strand
TTTCACCACAAACGAGGGAGGCGATAATAACTCTGAAGTTACTTAACATTTTAAAATAAGTTTGTGGTAAATGTTTTATAACCATTTTCAAACATATTTTTGATCCAAGGATATAATGGAACTTCTGCACAATTATAACCATTTTCAAATCTCCAACCAAACATATTTTTGATCCAAGGATATAATGAACCATTGCCAAATGTTTTATTTGTCTTTAGAAATAATGGACCTATTCTTATGATCACTAGAGAACGTGTTACATGTAAGGGTTTTTTTTTTCATCTCTCTGGTTCGATGGTCAGGGGTGCCTGGGTCAACTTATGCGCACGTCGACTATATCCCTCCCCGCCTACCTGGTCCGGTCAAAGGAAAGCTATCCATGCCGGGACTAAGGGATTTACAAGAGATTTCTCTTTTGCGGCCTAACTCCAAGAGGTACCATAGTTTCGAACTCAAGATGTCTGGATTTACAGCTCATCCCTGTTGTCACTCGAGCAGGGTTGTTTTAGGAAAGTTACTATCTCTAGAATACTGTTGCCACTATTTTTCTAGTTTGAAACTGGGACTCCAGAGTGATATCAATTCGGGGAAGAACCAAAAAGCAGAGCATTAGCTTTACAAAAAAGCCCTCCAATGCTTTGGACCATTTCCTGGGAACAGATTTGGCCAAGTTTGGAAAAAGTGGAATCCAGAAACTTTGACAATGGGGGTACACTGCAAGTGACCACATTTATGAAGAGCATGTAGCCATGAAAGTGCTATGAAAACATCATCAAACTTCAGTAGGCGTTTGAAATAGTGATACAATTGAAGAAAGCTGGATACGAAGTGTAGATTCAATTATTATCGAGGGAGGAGGAAAAAGAGAAAATCTGGTTTGTCAGATTCATGAGCTTTGTCTGAAATTCTTGTTCCAAATCTGTATATATCTGTATCCAAAACGAATAATGTTAAATTTTGAGATACTAATTCAAATTAACGTGCTTATGGTTTACTTTGGGTTTGTATCGAATTGAAAGAGATTATTCAGCCCACCCAGGTGGGCTTATCTACCGCCTTTGAGTGGATCCCAGCACTGTATGGTGGGATCCACGCATATATATGGTGAAGTACTACATAAAATTTGTTAAAGTACGTGGAGAGTGACATCTATATAGTTATCTAACTCGAGAAATATTCGTTCGAAACAAAATTCGAGAAATAGAAGAAGGGTTGAAGTTAGCCCGTGACACTCATACAAACATTTATTCTCAAGAACCTCCATAAATCTGTTTTGTTTGGGGCTAAATTCTTTTCATGGTATCCAACTGATGATCTCCTGGGCTACCTTAATGATACAAACATTTACTTGTAAGGCCAACCAGAAATTGTGACCACATAATATGTTCATATGTGTTCCCTAACAAATTAAATAAGTTATTCTCACAATCATACTATTGGTTTTCTAAAGCAAATGTGCTTCAAAGGAAAAGTGCTTGAGGGTCATTTGTGGTTATTTGATTCAATCGATTATCCATGAAATAGGGTTCAAGTATACTTGCAGGTTAAGGGCAAAAATGCAGGGTATAGATGTCCAATTAATTTTCTTTTTTTTTGGATGATGATAAGCATCTTGATGTGATTTAAAAATGCGCGGTTTAGATTTTGAAATTATGGCCAATATAAGGATTGAAATGGGTGAACTCTCAATCAATAGTTTTCCAACCTATTTTTACTCTCTCACCCAGAGCTTCTCTCCCTAAGAAAAAAATCCTAACCGTTTTTCTCTTCCCTTCTCTTAGGGTTTTCACCACCCTAATGCGGCGTTGGAAGGGGAGGGCTTTATCTTGGATGGGTGTTTTCCTTCCCCATGAGTGATTGGCCTTTTTTCTCCCTTTTAATAATCTCTCCTGGCCAATGAGGATCTTTTCTCTCTCGATCTTAAATTTGAGAGTTTCTTTGTGTTTTTCCTTCTTTTTCGTTTCTCTCGGCTTCTTCATCATCAAGGTGCTGCTTTGGTTTTTAGACAATGGTGGTGGTAATGGTCCTTCAGCGTGGTCCGATGACAAATCAAATCGGTTGGATCGGCTTCGCCATGGGTTGATCTTTTTTTGGGTTGCAAAAGATCTTGCCCTATGGTAGTGGAATTAGTTGTCATCGAAGAAATGCACGCGTCGAGGAGCCGATCGGTTATGATTTATGATTCTTTTCATTCGTAGATCGGTGAACGCAATTAATCACACTTTGGCAACTTTGTGTTTGCAAGGTTCTGGTATTAGCATTTGGAAAACTATTCCCGATTGGTATTGGATCATCTATGATACGATAATCATGCTAGCTATTTGAGATATAATTTTCACACTCTCGTTTTTACAATTCACACACTCTCTCTCTTTTTTTGGTCTCTGTCCACATAAATTTACAATAATGCCCCTGGAGAGGTAAGTAGTAGGAGTAGTACGATAGTGATAAACCGTGAGGATTGAGAGATGCACTTTGATGAGGACATTTCACCGTGGAGGATGTGAAAGTTTTTGATTTAAGGAGGGACGTAGGTTTGGTTATTTATTAAAGTCCTGCCTGCCACACTTGTTGTTTGCGGTCAGACCGTGGGACCGTCCGCATCACTGTTTCATTTGGGTCCGTAAAATTTGGATGCAATTAAACTCACTGTACTACAGTATCGTTCGACCATGTGGGTCTACTGTGTAGCGTACGAGCACTGCCCATTCCGAGCTGTTTCGTATTACTCCTATAAAAGATGGATGCCCGATCGGCCGTACAGGTGGAACATCCAACGACTGAGACAATTCACGTTTATTGCTGTTGCGTCCTACCGGTGCTGTCGTTGTTTTAAGGATATCTCTTGTCGCTCTCATCTCACTGTTCCCCAACACAGCACCGAATCACTGCCAATCGTAGTAGTAATATCATAATGGAATTGATATTGAAAATAAATAAATAAATAAATTTCTTTCGACACTTAAAAAACAAAACAAGAAGTGTGAATAATAAAAAAATAGAGTGTGAATATCAATTCCCGATCAGAATTGGATGTTGTATAAATCTTTTTATCGATATTTGATTGAATTGATTTTTTAATGGCAATTCTAAATATAATATTTTGAAAAAAAATAAAAGACTGATATTTTTCAGAATTCGAGATGGGTCGCAAGGCAATTTGTGCACGCTGGTATAGGAACCAGTTGCTCGGACAGTTTATGTATAATCCGATGACATGCCTTTAGTCATGATCTCCATGTGTTTTGGACAATTTGTGAAGGGATCGAAAAACTCTGCTAAGAGCTTTAAGGGCATTTGGGATTTTCTAAGTTGTCTTTATTTAAAAAATTACATTTTTTACAATTTTTTAGTTTTGCGTCAAATTTTTGTGAATTATTAGTTTGTCTCGACAGGTAGAATCGGAAAAGTAAAAAAAAAAAAAATAGTTTTACCCAAATTCTTTTGAAAATATCCAGACTTTTAAGGCTTTATTTTGAATATCTTTTAAAATTTTTAGATAAAAATCATAATCTTTTAACCTTTCCAATTCATCTCGACAAAATACGAAACAACGTAGCAATAATTTTTTTAACTTATACGCAGAGTATGTACCCCTCCTTTGTATATGTACCGGATGCTGAGAGCAAAGCTGGTGTTGATTTCATATTGTCTCGACAAATGTATTCTGAGTTGTCTCTATTCGCCGCCAATGTCCGAGACTTCATCACCGGGACCTACATCACATCTGTTTCATATCACATCTCTAATTACTACGTTTTTATTTGATTATTGTGGAGAGAGTTTATCCAATTTAACAGTACCCTTTTCTAAAAATAGTAATTCGGTTCAAACACTCTGTAAAAGTAAATTTTTCTATACCCCTGTTTCGGTATAATTCCGATTGTATTTTTTTTCCCGACGAATTCCGGTTGTTAAATCAAGAGATCTAATATGATTGATCGGCAAGAAACACTGTGGAATGGATGCAGAGAAATTTCGGTACAAAAGTATGAGGGGCTAATAACTATGGTTTAGGAGGTCAAGGGATCGCCTCCTCCATACTCTCATCCCTTCATTCGCTTTAAACTCTCATTTTCCTTGGGACCATCGATCACCGAATCACTCCTCTCGAAGTTTCTTCAGAGGAAATTATATATGGCTGTAAAGAATTGAGTTGATCCGATATTAACAAGCATGTAAACAAGTTGAAATTTTGTTCTTGGAAATGGAACGATTTAGGTGTAGGATTGAATATATGTTCGTTTGTCAGTTTTACGAAACAAAATGCCACTTGCGTCCGCCCAACAATATTCGACCAAGAAAATGATTTTCTTGTAGACATGTTTTTCTTTGAGAGAACTACGAGATTAAAGAGAGCTACGAGATTCAAGTTTCGCTCATTGTTAACAAGTTTGCAGCGGCTCATTGAATTAGAGTCCGGCAATCGGAGCACCAAGAATGTTTGTTAGGTAGTGAGATTATGACAATTGAACTTTAACAACTTCATTAAAAAAAAGTCATAAACAACATGGGTTTTAACTATATTGATATCAATGTGTCACGGCCAACTCCATGTACATCAAAACTTTTATAATACTGATGACGAACATTTTGATTGATTCTCTTGTCGTATGTATGAAGTAATTGTTTCATTGTCAATACGATCAAATATATCTCTTTCAATACACGTAGATAAAAGCAAACGTATCATTCACTCTCTAGCTAGCGCCTTCAAATGTCGCAGTCAAAAAGAAATTATAATTGTCTCCCATAAAATTATTAGTGAGAGTATCGGGCATTCGTGGGGTAGATTAGTCTAGTTGACCACCTAATGAGTAAGAAAAGAGTTCCATGATGGTAGCAGGGGAATGGTAGTATGCTAGGAAAGGCTATGAAGAGACCAGTTGACTGCCTAGTGAGAGTGATTGCTACCATCACCTAAATGCTATTTTTTAGCACTGATTGCTTGCACAAGTTCCTCCTCCGGAAGCTCGGGAATATCCTTCGATGAAGAAGCAAATTATGCGGGAGAGTAATAGTAGATGCGCGAATTCTTCATTGCATGCCGTTGGATTGTTTTTCTACTTTCTTTTCCAGATTCGGAGATGCTGATGAGCAAGTCGTCTCCCTGCAGAGCGACTGATTCGGCCGCTCATCTTAGCACGGACGGTTCAAGTCAAATCTGAGCGCATACAAATCTGAACAGTCCATTGCTTGGTTAAGATCTGAGCCGTTGATTGCCGAAATAAGCACCTGAATCGGTTGTTCTGCACTGCTCAACTGGGGTTACATACCCCTATATTGTGTACTCAAAATTTTAATTATTTAATAAAAATGGTTATAAGAGATAATTGCACAATAAGTGGTACTATAGTTAAACTGTATTTGGATTGACGAAGTGGATCCAAAGTATTAATTATTTTTTAAAGGTTCAGTAATTAGACATTAAATTATTCTTTATTATTTTTCAGGGTTTTCAATTAATATATATACCAAAAAAAAATTTTACAGTAATTTTTGTCATAGTGTTAGTTTCATTTCCGGGCGAAAGTTTAATTTATGATACATATAGTAGTAAAATTGTTTATCTAGTGAAGGTAACCAATCTAGATAATAAAGGCCTTTTCTAGTGAAGGTAGCAAATCTGATGAAGTATAAAACATTGTGTGGACCCCAAAATAAGGAATTCGAGTCATCCATGTGTAGAAGTATTTTTTTTTCGACGGTCAAGGGTGTCTGGACAAAATTTATGCACACTTTAATTAATTTCGTCTCCAGTTCGGGCGAAAACAGGTCATCTAAGCTGAAAGTAGGGGATTCACAAAAAATTACTTTTCTACGGCCTGATTCTAAAAACCAAACCCCGATCAATTGTGTGGGAGCTAATCCACCAACCATCCAGATTAATCCTTGGTGCTCTTGTGTAATAGTACTAGTATTATTATGCACAAAAGTTAAAATCAAGTTTTAATAATACCTTTGGATCGAAGCTGAAGGGTTAAAGTTCAAAGACATGTCAGTCTGTCACCATCCTCTGTTTTATTGTATATATTGCCCCAATATTTCGTCTTATTACCATAAAAACCAACAACGTTAAACAGAGGCTTAAGCAACTTGTAAATGTAAACTATTAGTACTAGTAAAACAAACCAATCGTATCGACATCACATGAAAACCATGAACGTATAATAATATTTAGTAATTTTATCAGCGTCACCAAAATAGGGTGGTATTATTGTATTGGAATTTTTTTTTAATGGAGGAACAGCCCTACGATCAAGTTACTAAATGGACAGATCCGACTGTGTAATCCAAACCTCCAGGGGAGCTAGCTAGGTCACACTAGTCACTACCAACCCCCCTCATCCCAACTTAATGTAAGGTACTCGCTCTATGAAAATTGAACTCCAGATCTTGAAAAGCACTCTCAAAGTTTGAGTATCTGTCCGAACCACTGGAACAACATCTGGGTGCATGTATTGGAGTTTGTTATTTTATGGTTCCTGTCCTGACAACGATGTTAGTATTTTCTAAGTTTATTCACCCACCAAAGTTTGTCGTCATTATGGAATTAAGCTAAATTTGGGTTTCGAGAGTCTTTTTACTTTCCGAAGAGACGAGGCCGAGTCATTATGGACAACTTTTTTAGCAAATTAAAATGGTTACATTACATCATTTTTTTTTCTTGGGTTCTATGATTAAATGTGTCCGAACCAGCTTACACTCATCTCAACTAATTCCTTTCGAGTTCCGGTCAATAGCAGGCCATTCATGCCAAAACTGAAGAATTCACAAAAAATTACTACTTCTTTCTAGCGGCTTTACTCAAAAAATCGAACATACCCTGATCAATTGTATCCTGATCAATTGTATGGAAAGCATACCAAATAACCAACGAGACTAAGAGTAATGGTTACAACTTGGAGTACATGCATCATAAGAAAGCTACAAGTACTCCCATAAAGTCATAAACTATGTCGTCAATATAATAGAATTCTGAAGAGGTCATAAGTCGTAAGAGTCGAGCGGATTGTTACGTGAAATAGGTGTAGATGAAAACATACTAAACTTTAATAAATGTTTCGATATTTTTCAAGCCGATATCAAAAGACATTATTTTAATTGGATTCAAATATGAGTAACTTTCATTTTCACAGAGTGCTTTCATATGATGAGCTGAATTCGAGTACAAGTCAATCCAATTAACAAATTTCAAAGACATTGCCGAGTTTGACGTGTTTACAACAATTTTTCTTTAACAATTACTCCATTCAACGATTCCGGAGCTGTGTGGTGGGCACAAAGCGAATTATTCTTTCGCCTTTTACTAAAATAAAATAATTATTCAACGATTCAGCCAGAACTCGAACTCTAATACTCCAGCGTTTAACCCGAAAAAGAAAAAACTACTTTCGCTATGTTGCCTTATTTGCACAAGTAATTTCCACAACGCCACACAAATTTCGTTTTTCCCGAAAAAAGTTGACAAGTTTATTGTAGTACTAGCGGATCGGATAACGGCACGCCCATCCAGACCATTCGTCAAGCCCAGCCATGAAAAACCTAGGCGAACCGGACGGCCAACCTCGGGTCTGATCTTTAAAGATCACGCGCGTATGGTTGGGTCGAGGACACATTAGCGCCGAGTTGTTTGGTCCGGCCACGTGGCTCGGTCACATGTCGCCTGACAATGTGGCACTCGGCGATTGTCATGCATGACGTCAAACCCAGAATCAGTTATTTTGTGACGTCATGGGTGACACGAGCTATCTTGGAGGCTAAGCCAAGTAACTCCTTACATAAGGTACAATATTAGACCCAAGAGAGGTACACCGTCCTTACTCGCTCTAGCTCCATACTTTCCTTCCTTCAACCACGACGTACCTATCCGTCGGAGTGCCTTCTGGTCACCCCCAGCCGACTAGGCAATAAGGTAGTTCCCTATTTTGTAGAACTGGGTTGGAAAGAATGAGCTCCATCCAGATCCAACCCAGAACATACAAGAGACAAGATCCAACTTGAACACCACCCCAGAGTTATTATAAGGTGAACGAGAGAAAAATATAACAACCAAAAACAAGAAAGGGAGAAATTAAACTCTGGTCAAGCAGATTCAAGGACATGATCAAGGCATACTTTAGAATTGCTTATTTTCGAGGAACTTTTTTTTATAGAGACACCGACACCGACACATTATATCCTCAACCCACAATGAGGGACAAATATTTTGCTATGCTAGCTATAAATACCCAAAAACCAAAAACCAAAAGCAAAAAACCAAAGCGGTGAGGCTTAATCATGTCCAACTCCAACTTGCTTCCAATCTCACCACATTTTTATTATAAAACATTGCTTGCTCAACAGGGGCACTGGCATGTTATATCAAATGGGCAGTTATGACTTTGTTCTGCCCTTAATCGAGAGGGAGGGGACCAACTAATAAAAAAAAAGGTAGTCGAGTCCTTAAAACAACTGTTCACATTATTCTAATAGGAGCTTTCCTTTTTCTTCTATTTTTTTGGGCCATAAGAACACCATATGTTTTTTTTTTAATAACCGGACGTTGAGCCAACTTGTGCATGCGCACCTCGACTGATTCCAAGATTTTGAAGTTAACAATCGGATTAAAACCTCCAGTGGTCTCAAAATATGGAATGTTTAGCCTCCGTACACTTCGAACGTTTGACTTCATTTAGGACCAACACTTATTTGCTCATGCCCATTTGACCAAACTGGTTATAGGATTATAGGAACACCATATGTTAATGTTATTGACAAAGAAAAGATACAGCAAAGTTCTTTGTTTTAACCGATTACAAGCAAAAAGCAAAAAGAAAGCAAATAAAAGAACCATAACTAAAATTATTGGGTCCGGAGTACCCCATAAATTTGGTTACATAATAACACTCCTTAAGATCGCTCTAAAAACAAACTTGGGGGTGCAATATCGAATGTCATAAAAGACTTAATTGAAACCCTCCCTAACACTAATTGATTTTAGGAAAGATGATGGGAAGCAGTCCGAATAAACTAACAGAGGTTAACCTAATATAACTTCAACACATAATTTTCATACAAAATGACATGGCGGTTTATAGTCCTTTATTTATGGCTAAAACAACCAGAATTCAAATTGAAATTTTAGATCTAAAAACTTGACTTGAAACCCTAGCTCTATATGAAACCGGGAATCCTGTAGTGCAAAAATTAAATACTGAAATGATTGTGGAGATGAACGATTCAAACTGCGCATTACAATCCTCTAAGCTGTAGTGCGTCCCCGTGTCCGCTCTATACCAATTTCCTTTACAATAATAACGTTGTCTATATGACCCTAACAAAGTTTATGAAACCAACTCACTAGACTTTCCTTAAATAACACTAAAACTAAATAATAGAGCACACCACCACACACACACACACTCTCTCTCGGCCCCCCAGTGTGGAAGTTTGCAACATGGCCTCAATGTTCAATTTCTAGGAAAACATAACGAAAAAACAAAGGGAGGAATTCCAAGGAGATGAACTTAAAGTAATCTTTCGGGGGGTCCAATGACAGTAGCCCCATGTGATTGGATTAGGAGAGGCACCCAATTTTTAACTAAAATAACGGCAAATTCAATGTACAAAAACAATGCAGGCAACGCATGCATAAATAAAAACAATATTAGCGTGACTATAATACAACCTACCCATAAAAAAACACAACCATGGAAATCATAGCATAAGACACCCACCATAAATACTACTACTATATAATTATTAATTATTAGTACTCCTAAAAAGTGTTCTTAACAAGCAACTGTGACGGTATGGATGTGCTAATTACTCCAGGAATTTAGGCCAACATCCGATCTTGACATTCTTGAGGGAATGGCATCTTAATCAAAATCAAGGACATTAGATGATTCCGGAAATGAACAATTAAAAGACAATAATATTGCGTCGTTAACCATCAGTTCAGTTCATCTAACAAGTTAAGCTGTTAATTAGCTATAGAATATGCTTATTATTTACCCAATACGCGTCATCGCGTGTATACAGTCAAGACTCGCAATCACAAGTGAGTTAAAAAAACGTCCAAATACTTCAATTACTGTATGCATGAGATAAGCGGTGAGAATTTCCTTGTGATACTATATTAGATCATTAACCATCAAATCATCTAAACTTAAAGCAAGTAGAAAGAGAGATTACGTTTATTACTTGTAGTCTCAACGGGCCACTAGTACTGCAAAATTAGGCAAGAATTTAGACTAATATTAAGCTCTCCAACAAGAAAGCTATTTGACCTGTGAACTCTGGCAATTGCCAATCCAGACTAGTTCTTTCTTTCTCCTTCTCTACACCTCTATTTGTCATGGGCACACAAATTAACATTCTCATTTGACATTTTGCTAGAAACAAACATAAAAATACCTAATCTGGGGCTATAGAGCATTTCCAGTGGTGATGTAATGCCACCATTTGTGCTGGTAAGGCTACAAGAAAGAACTTCCATCCCATGGAAGCCGAAGGGAAAGCCACCAAAACCAAGTTTCCGGCCAAAACATTCTACACATGTTTTTACAGTATCATCATAGGTTGGTTTTAACACCCGACAATTGCAAATGGTGAAGGATCATGTTTGTAGAAAGATAGATTGCACTGGTATTCTGCAGTCATTTACTACCAAGAGCGCACTCGCACACAAGGCACAGTAATAGTAACTAGTAACTATGAAGACTACGTGACATGAATATTAATCTCGAGGTGAGGCCTTCAATTTAGAGATGCTTCCATAGGAATGGAATCACCATCTGAAACTGAAAAATTTACGATTCATGAAATATTCAGCTCGGTGAAATATAACATGTAGTAGGAGAAACAACAGAGACAAATTCAGCATGAATACAACACACGTAAAATCCCATACATCCACGCTTGATAAAAGAAGAAGACGAGGATTTCTGAAACAAGGATTGTTCACAGTTGTTGCTACAACTGTAAGTCGTGATTCAACATGTTGTGCAGAATCAAAAAATTGGTAAATTTTAGTCATATAGTGAAGAAAAAACTATTGTCAAAATATCTACTACTCCATACATCAGGATTATAGCACACAACTGTAGCTAAGAGATACCCAAAGCACATAATGAAGAGGCGTCAATCAAAAGGTTAAACTGTTCTTTTTCCCATTTCTGGTCTTACATTGTAGTCGAATACAATAGATAACCCCCATAATTAGAAATAACCGCCATTCGTTGCCGCAACAGCACGAAAACACCGGTAGAGGGGACAACAACAACACCGAACATAACAGATGAAAGAAATAGAACTACACTACTAGACCATCCAGTTAATAAAACATCTGGTTCTTTCTTCATATGATCCTAAACCACAATGACAATTAGAATAGTGAAATCACAGCCATTAATATTCAAACGATCAGATACTATAGCAGTTAAGTTAAGAAGCAACATCTCAAATCGGAATGATCGGGTGAATCCAATACCAAAATATCGATCCTCAACACCTCCACGCCGAAGCTGAGATGAGCTCCTTCCGCTGCCAGCACAAAACAAGTGAAGACTGCCTCTTCTCAACATGAAATCCTCTCACTGGAGTCTTCTTGACCAAACAATCAGCTTGTGATTCTGCGAAATTGCTGAACGTCAATGGAGAAAATCCAGATGACAGAAAAAGGGTCCTCCAATGAGCGGTCTTCTCAGGGGAACGGTATCGACCCATCACAATTTTTTCAACACAAGGTTGAAGCAAGTACCTCTCAATCTTTTGCAAGGCCTCCAAGTTCACATTCACAGCATCAAGTGACTCAAGCAGGTTTGAGTAAGACTGAAGGGCATGAATCACATGGTTTGGAAACGGGAGATCTGTTCGGTCACAACCTCTGTCCAAAGATACCACAATTTTGGGGGAAAGTTGCTTTATGAAGCGAAGGATCAAAGGGAGAGGCAGTTGGCTATTCGAAAACGAAGCAATTGGGAGATTCACGGCAATTGCTTCGTTTTCAGACAGATGAAGAGGGAATTGTGACCAAGAAGCAGAGTGAAGGGAATCAAGGTTCAAGATTTCAAACTCGAATGGGATATTGATTTCACAAGCGAAGTGGTTGAGATTTTCCCTAGTGAGGCCTAGCTCAAGTTGGTCATGGGTTGAAGGGGAGGCAAATGCAGTGATCTTCAACGAAGGTGGTCCTCCGCCCCTCATGGCAAGCTCTTGCATAAGAGAAGCCCATTGCCCACCAAACCCGATATCGAAATCTATAACATGAATTTGATCAGACCCATCTAAAGCCTCGAGGAGGGCTTGGTTGCAAGTGAAATTTGCAAACTGGAGGAGTGGTGAAATCTCGGAGAAAGACTTGTAAGCACCAATCTTCATTATCAGATTAAACGGCGACGGATTCGGCAAGTTGGGTGCCATATTGAGCAATTGAAGGAGGGATTCTTTGCAAAAGAAAGAAGCCCTAACGAAAGGCTTACCGATCGGAGAGAGGTGGTGATTGAGCCGCGCCAATATCCCTTGCGCGAGTACCGTGTTCCCTATCTGGATGAACTCCGCCGCCTTGAACAGCTGGTCGATTATCCCCTGTTGGTGTTGTCCCATCTCGTCGGCGACCGTCTTTGTTATGTTCCTCTGATGGAGGAATTGCAGGGAGAAATCTTGAGACTGTGGGACCAGGTCAAGGCCGCCGCCGCCGGGGTTGTGCCTTTTCGCCTGGGGTGGGAAGCTGTGTTCATTTGGGGTGTACGGAAATGGCAAGAAAAAGGCTGGGTTTTGTGTGGGGTGGTTGATTAAGAGATTTGGGTTGAAAATCTGGGGTTTCATATCTGGGCAGTCGAGGGGGTTGAAGGGGTTTGAAATGGGCCCAAGGGTGTTGGAAAATGGGGGGAAATTGTTAGGGTTTGAGAGCTTGAAGTTTGGAGGGTTTGATGGGTTTGGGGCTAAACCAAGCTTGGAATGAGGAAATGTTGAAAAAGGAAGAGAGGGGTTGTTAATATGGCCGAAATTTCCAGATGGGTCTAGCCCAAACCCTTGATCTACGACGCCGAAGCCCCCGCCGTTGAAGTCGAACTCCGCCGAGGCCGGGGGAACAACGCCGCCGCCGCTCTGGAGCAACTTGTTCAGACCCATGGAGGGGTCCTCTACGTCTCCCATGATCCAGCCGTACATGCGCTGCTCCTGCCCTGGCGACGCCTCCACGGAGTCCGACAGCATGCTCTCCCAGTCCTCCATCCCCACCACCAGCCCACATTTCTCCGGCCCGGGGCCGCCGCCGCCGCTTCCTAGTTCAACCCCCGCATTCGAGCTGGTGGTTTCTTGCCATTTCTGGGACGAGTTACCCGAGACCGCCGCCACCCCTGCCGTGTCGGTGGAACCACCACCACCACCGCTGCCGCTGCCGCCGACCAGGGTTGAAGTAGAAGTAGGAGGGCTTGGGCTGCCTATTGTATCCAGAACAGAGGTAGGCTCAAAACCCAGAAAGGAATTAACTTGCTTGTTCTCCTTCCACTGGTACAGCAATGGATTCGAAAATTGATTAGAGGAGGCCTCTGGTACAAGGTCTAGCAGAACCCCCTTCCCCTCAAAATCAAAGGGTAAGGGCATCCCTTCATCCAACAAAGACTCACAAACCCACAAGTTTTTTCCCCCTCTCTCTTTTTTCCTTCTCTCCCTCCAATTTAAAAAACCCAGCAAAAATAAGAGCACCACCCAAAAAAAAAAGGTTCTTTAAACAAAGAGAAAAGTAGATGTAAACAACTAAGAGAGGCTGAGAGGACAGGAGAAAGGCTCAGAAGAAAACAAATATGAAAGCTAGCAGATTGTAGGGGTAGGTCTGAGCTTTTTGGGCTGCAATCGAAGGTCCCGGCCTGGAATAGCTGGTTGGAAGCATCTAAAAATCAAGAAACCAAGAGGAGGAAACTGCTAATATTGTTTTCAAACATACACAATGGGAGATGCATGTATATGTATGGATGTAGCTTGTTTCTGCTCTGATTGAGGGGTTTGGCTATAGTTGTGGGTTATGGCTGCTCTTCTCTTCTCCTCCTTTCATTGTAGCACTCCGTCTTCCTTCTGTTTTCTGCCATGGATGCGTGCAACATAAAAAAGTGGTAAAGTGCCACCCCATCCCCTCTCTCTCTCTCTCTCTCTCTCTCTCTCTCTCCTTCTCTCTCTATCTTTTTTTATTTACTCCTATTTATTTAGTTTGTTTATTTTGTATCACTAACCTCCGGCAGAGACGTCGTTTTCACAAGTCACAAATAGGAGCATACACGGTTAAACGAACTCGAATTCGAGTTTGTGTCCATTGGTTAAAATTTATTTAAAATTAACTTGTTACTATATATTCGTAGTACTCCAGTAAAAAAGTTGAATTTAATATTCTTTTGTAAAGATTTTGGAAATTTTGCTTAAAGAAGTTATTACTATTATGGTACGACTTCCGTGGCACATTGCTCCGTTCCGGAACATCTTTTTTAAAAATAAAAACTTATTTAATATTTTTAAATTAAAAAATAATATAAATAAAAAATAATTTTTAATTTTTTTATACCGTTCAAAAGATCTCAATGAGATCTATCAAACAAAATATTTTATTGCTAGAAAAATTATTTGTGTAATTTCAAGCGTAAAATTGTCTTCTTAAAAAATAAATGCTTATTTTGAGTTTAGAAACGAGCCTAAATGTCTACTTTTTTTTTACTTTTTAAGTGTTTTAATTTGGTCATTTTGAAAACCCCCCAACTAAAACATATAAAAATACATTTTCACCCTTGATTGGAAGTGAATAAGTGAATTTTTTAAAAGTTAAACTTTTCAAAGTGTAATGATTATGCCTCCTTGCCGATCAAAAATATTTATTATATATATATATATATGTATTTGAAATTTTCAAACTTGTTATGACTTGATTAAAACTCATTTTAAATTAACTTGCCTAATGAACATGCCAAATTTTACTCTCTCTTAAATCCACTTAAAAAAAACATGTAATTTTAAAAATAAAAATATATTTGTGCATGATTTCTTAAATTACTTCTCATGTCATCTCATATCGTTTCACAATGAACTACTACAATTTTGAGACATAGGAATTATTAAAGTTGAAGCCCAATAAGTGAGTTTCTTATAATAATAAAAAAAACCCCTTCTTTAGTCTTTAAATAAGTTGTTTCCTCTATTGCAGATAAAAAAAAATTGTTTTCGCTATTTGAACTTAGTTAATGTATATGAGGAAAATAATCTGTCTCAAAATCTGTATATTTCTGGACTTTAGAAAGTTTAATTTAGGCCTTTTACCACTAAGTTTTTTGGGATTTTTTCTTATTTTGTTTTTATTCAAATTTTTTTTGCATTAATTAGTTTTGTGCCTAATTGATTCATCTTGTCAAGACGAATCGAAAAAAGTAAAAATTATAAGTTTTATTCAAATATTGTAAAAATATCCAAGATAAAGATAAAAAGCCAGTTTTGTGGTTTTATCTCGAATATTTTCAAAAATATTTCCGTAAAAGTAAAAAATTATTTTTTTGATTTTTCCTTCGAGACGAATCAACAATTCACAAAAGTTAGCCACAAAATCATCGAACGCAAAAACAAAATTTTGAATAAAGAACAAGAAAAGCCTTTTAACAAAGGAAAACCTGGCTTTAGTCTTTAGTGCAATCTTCAACCGCAAAGACAAAAAAAATTTGAGGACAACACTATTTATACTGTAGATCTTTTCCTCTTTCCATTTTTATTCCCCCACTCTAAAAAATGTCTTGTTAATTTCTGTGGCTTGTTTTGCAAAATGCATCCCTTCGTTATCTTCCCCCCCTCCACTACCACTAGGGTTTCCCATCACTCGCTTCATTCCCACGCCACCACGCAGCGCGTGTACGTACGAACCCGCCCTTCTGATGGAAAGAGACACCCTTCTGTCAATTGCCCTTGGTTTCCCAACCTACCCTCTCGCCCTTCCATTATTGACCGCGACACGTAGGGGCAATTCCGGTAAACAGCTACTGATGTCCTGTCCTGGTTTTTTCGATTTCGAAGCTGAATCTGATTAGACAAGAGATAAATGGGCGAGGCTCCGGCTGGCGTGGGTTTCGAGAAAACGAGAAAGGGGTTTGGACGGACGAGATATTTTGGGATGTGTGGCTGCGATTCAAAGTTGACGTCGACCATCTGATTTGGGTTCTCCAACCGTACAAAACCCTTTTTTACCGCCAGATCAGAGATAGAAGGAGTAAAAACAGTCGAGGGCCCACCAAGCCCGGGTTGGCCTTTCCTTTTTGGGCTTGGATTTGTATTTGGGCCGACGGATCAGATTGGGCTAAAACTTGAGGTCCGAGTGAAGCCCGGACAAATGATGCCCACTGTATTAACAAAGGTTAGGGTAGGTTTTTACACCCAAAAAAGAAAAAGAAAAAGAAAAAAAAAAAGGTTGGTAGGTTCAACAATCAATATACTAGTACAACTTAGGCTTTGGACACTAATAAACTAGTAATAGTACAGCTTAAGCTTTCAACACTTGTAATAATCAATGAACAAGGGTTTTGTACGAAAACACAGTAAAGGACACGTACGTCCTTTAAGAATAATGAAAATGTCGACAGTAACGGCTCCAATATTTTTTCTCCCATGATTTTGATGCATTTGGCGGTGTCAAACTTAGAACCTATAAACCAAATATTGACATGGTTGTTGAACTTTTAGGCTCTGTTAAGAAGGCAAAATATATATACACATTAAAGCATTTAATTATTCTTAACCCATTATGTGATATTCATTTTGCTTTTAAAGTTCGGGGGCTGATACAATACATTATGATCATTGAAAATGTATTTTTATACTATATGTACATAGCACTTCTAGCATGGTAGGGGTGGCCCGTCCCTCCAACCCGGCCGTATGAATACCTCCATTGATCGATTCTTGGTCAGATTGTTTCAGAGATGAGACAATCTAACCAAAGGTTGTGACAAGATGTTCAAATGCTTCATGTTAATATTGGAATGGAAGATGCTTGATTGCATGTCTCTATAGAACGGTGTAGAGCGGCCGACCCGATTATACGTTATGTTGTAATTAACGACGGAATTTGGGAGATGAGGATGGTCATCCGTATAACATTGGGCATGCAGTAAGTATTGCCGCCCCTGAATGTATGTATTGTAGGCCATTAAACTCTATTTGATGTAGTAGTAGTAATAGTGTTGCTGATCAATGAAAAATTCCAAACAAAAGAAAAAGAAATTAGTCAACACTTGCTAAAAGTCATGACGTTTGATATATTTTCGATTTTCTCCTCTACGATTACATGTTTTAATTAGGTCTGTTTATGAATTTCCTGATGAATGCAATTCTCACAATATTTACGAATAGCTTAACTGCAACTTTATATACTATATATGTACTATATACTTTCTAAGTTTCTAGTCTCGGAGGAAGATGTTGATTTCAAGGATGGTATTAGTACATCTCTCTCTGGAATTTTAACTCTGAGGATTTGGCATGTGTCGGTTGCTCTCTTGGTCTTCAGCTTTCTCCCTTTGGTTTGATCTTTTGAGTTTTCGGTTTGTTCTCTCGGCTTTAGGTTGTTTTGGTTAATTGGGTTATTTTAGCGGGTTCTTGTTTTTTTGTTGTGGTGTATTTGGGATTGGTTCTCGGGTGGTGTATGCCGATTTGCCTGTGATCCTCCGTTGAATCTTTGTAATCCGTTTCAAAGATTAATAAAATCTTTTTTTTGCTGTTACAAAGACCAAAAAAAACATATGAGATAATGAAAGGCATGCAGATAATAGGATATTAATCGAAAATGATATATGTACCAACCGGGGGGAGAGAAATCGTACCGCCGGCCGCCGGCTGACCGGCTCCGGCCACCGGACGGCCGATTCGAGCCGTCCAAAAATTCTTTAAAAAAAACCCGATGGGGCCTTTAGCGGGAATCAACAGCATCCGAGGTGTGTAAGATACTTGATCCGAGCACCCATTTTTCGTGTATATATGTATATACATATATACACGAAAAAGGGTGCTCAGATCAAATACCGTACACACCTCGGATGCCGTTGATTCCCGCGAAGGCCCCATCGTTTTTTTTTAAAATTTTTTTGGATGGCTCAGATAGACAGTCCGGTGGCCGGAGAGGACCCGTCGGCAGCTGTCAATACAATTTCCCTCCCCTCCCCATCAGTACATATAGCATTACTCGATATTAATTAGTCCAAGTTCGTAGGCTTATAGTATACTGTATATCAAATGGCACTGAATCTAATCAGATAGTAAATTTAAGCTGCTATTAACGTGTCTCCCCCTCTCTTGCGCATGCAAATACAGTACTCATATATATATGCTTTCAAGTCTTTTTGTACAGTACTACAAATTATTGACAGCAATGCAGCATGGGTATATCATGATCATCTTTAAATGGTTATATTAATTAGGGCTGTTGTTTATTTTGTTCTATCGTGCATCCAAGCTCCGAGATATCATTCATTCCTAGGAGTACTGTTCAATGTACGTGATGGTGCAACAACCGTCCCACCTTCCAATTTCATTGAGTTCATTAAATTTCATGTCAGTGTTTGTGTTCGCACACAGGCTTCTAGCAGGACGACACTTCTTTACCTTTTTCACATGGGAATGTGAGAGTTTGATTCTCGGTAGGAGCGCGAGTACTTGGTATGGTAGTTGATGCCGTTTAAGATTGCCTCACCCGTATACCACTTAGCGATACCACTTATCTATCCCTTTAAGAGTAAGCTAATTAGACATCTATCAAGTGACAAAAAAAAAAAAAAAAAAAAGGCTTGCTTTAGGTTAAGGGCATCTCTAACCCTTGTATCACGGACTCTATCCATCGCTGTTATTTCTCATGCAATAAACAGTTGAACAACTCTGTCTCTACGTACCACATGCTCTCTCTTTTGGGTCATAAACGAACCAGCATAGATTAAGCAATACAAATAAGTCTGGTATATTTAATCCCTACAAAATCTTGTTGAAATTGAACGTACCACATGCTTTGAGTATTACTTCTGGACAATATACTGGGAGAACGATCATATATCAGCCAAAAATATACCAACCACAATTATCATATTATATCAAATCCCAAAAGGTTTTCGTTGACTCTACTTAATGGGGCACGAATTTCATAAGTCTGATTTAGTAGGATACAGAAACTCGGTTATAATAAAATGTTACTCCTTTTCTAAATATGATATGTCTTTTATTTTAACCCAAAAATAAAAGGACTCAATTGAGACTTTACAACTTAGGTTAGGTCTGGGCTGAATAATAATAATAATTTAGGAAAAGTGTGATTTGGATTTGTGAGGGACAAGACTATAATAGTTTGTCCCCCCTTCCCATGTGAAGGATACCAACAACTCCTTTCTTCTATCAAAGTGTAAAGTGAATCCAACTCAAATCCTCATTACGTGCCTCCCTCTTCTTCTATTTAGTTTTATCTCATTCATAATTTTCCTATTCTTTAATTCTCTCTCTCTCTCTCTCTCTCTCTCTCTCTCTCTCTCTCTCCCTTGTTCTTTTTTTTTTTTTTTATGGGAATGAGGTCCTTTTCGGTTCATTATTTTGGACTAGACCGTCCTGTCCGACCCTTTGTAGGTTTTTTTGGGCCCACGTCAACGATCCGAACCGTTCATATTTTAGAATTTGCCGTGAACTCGTATTAAGTCAAAAATCAGATTGATCGGGCACTTTATGATATAATTTTGAAACACATTTATCTCAAAGCAAAAAAAAAAAAGATTGCAACACCGACATCGAATCAGTTTCAACTTAATTCATTTATATCAAGATAAATGTGTTTCGAAATCATACCAAATAATATTCAATCAATTTAATTTTCAACAAATAAAACATATATGAACAATTTGAATTATTGACGTGAACCCGAAAAAGGTCACAAAAGGGTTAGATTGGACAGTCCAATCCAAAATAACGAACAGGAGATCTTCTCCCTCCTTTTTTATTGGCTGATAGAAAGGATGACAACATGTTCTTTTCTCAGTTTTCAAGGCACCCTACTGCTCAAGCAATACAAATATTGTACAAACACAAAAAGTAAGGCTCCATTCTTGTTAACTTTTTTTCTCTTATGTTTTTATTCGTTTTTCTTAAATTTTTTGTTAAATTTGCATTATTTTCTTTGGATTTATTATTGTCTCGACGAAAGGAGTCTAAAAAATAAAAAAATAATGACCAAAAGCAAAAAGAGGTTCACTAAAAATATATGAAAAAATACTGCCAAATAGCTTTCTTTTTTCTTTCTTTTTTTTGTCGAAAGTGCTATATTTTATGAATTATTTTCATCATCGGTCTACAGTTTTATATTTTTTGGATTTCTCTCGTCAAGGCAAATGAGTAACTCCAAAAATTACGAAGAAAAGCTAAACAAGGAGTTACAAAAAAATAAAAATTAATATATCGCAAAAAAAATTAGACAAAAAAGTTCAAAAGAGTACCTACCAAGGGAGCCACTCCCTAATTTAGTTTTTTTCTTTGGACAAGGCAGTTTCTACTTTCTATTCTACTCCTAAATGACTATAGTTTTCCATTTTACTCTTAGGCTCCGTTTGTTTGGGCGTAAAATATTTTTAGGTAAAATGTTTTACCTATTTTTTGGTGTTTGATTGTGTAAAAAATTAAGAAAATATTTTACATGTAAAACATTTTCTATCAATTGGATTAAAATAACTTACCCTTAAATTTTTCGTAAGTTATTTTTTGAAATAAACCCGATGCATTCTACTGCAATTCTCATTGTTCAGTTTTCTCGATCATTAGTCATGACCCACGTTCAATTCCAATATTTTCAAATCTCTCCACAGTTTAAACACCAACCCCCCCCCCCCCCCCCCCCCCCCCACACACACACACACACACACACACACACACACACACACAACACACACACACAATTTTGTTGATTTCTGAAAAATATTTTCAAATGCCAACCAAACACCGAAAAATAAAAGTTTGAAGTTTGTTTTCTGAAAAAATATTTTACATGAAAAATGTTGTAAAACATTTTACATCGAAACAAACGGAGCCTTAGTTTATGTTTTCTCAAACTAGCTCTCTCTTTGCCTCTCTCCATTCTTCTTGACTTTTTCTTTAAGAACTTTTTTCGGTATTTTTCTTTTTTTGTACTTCTTTGTTTAGCTTTTCATCATAATTTTACAATTAATCATTCGTTTCGGCAAGAGGAATCTAAAAAGTAAAAATGTGAACAAACGTTAAAAAAGTTCATATAAAGATGATACTTTAGACAGAAAAAATAGTCGTTTGTATTTTTTCTTATTTAATGGACTTTTTTTTTTGCTTTTGTTCATAAATTTATATTTTTTAGACTCCTCTAGATAGATGATTAATCAAAAAACTATCAAGCAAATCTAACAAAAATTTTAAAAAGACAAAAAAAAAACGCAAAACGAAAACGACAAAACATTACGAAGAATGGATCTCGCTCTTCATTCATTCATTCATCCCCCGCCACCGCATGATGGTACATTTTCAGAATTCGTGTTTTCATTAATTAGTTGTATTCTATAGTTTATGTAACATTTTATGTGATTTGGAATTTTTTGTTTAATAAACTAACTGGGATTCATCAAACAAAGATTTACATTGCATAGATAAAGTACATACAAATGATAAACATAATTTTCATCGAGGTTAGCATAGAATTACGAACAATTAAATTAGAACGGAGGGAGTAGCTATTCCACTTTCTCCTTATTAAGCACTATTTGTCGTCTCTCTAATTTCCTAAAAATTTCTGCTAATCACTCTCCTCCTATATATCCCTTGACCACCAATTACATTGTTTTCATCCTCCGTCATCTTCACTAATTAGCAAAGATTTTGTTTTATTTGAACAAAAATCCTGATTAAGACACATAAATATTCTCAAACCGCAGAAAATTTCAGTTTTTTTTTTTTTTTTTTTAATTTTATTTGGGTATTGAGGCCCATGATTAATTAGTAAACATACACGTCAAACTCAACGATATTTTTATCAATTCATGATCACCTTTCCAGGATATGCAAAAGCCATTTTCTTGGTTTGTTTAATTTTTAATTAAGATTGAGAAAGAAGCAATGATTGTCAAGTTCATGTACCTACCTAATTAAATGATAAGTACCATAGCCTTCCATTGGCTCACATGGATTATGGAAAGGACAATGCATAGATTAATTATAATTAGGTCAAATTAAAACCTTGTGACGCGGTGGCAGTGGCATTTAGATCAAGGGAGATCGATAATTCAGTCACAACTACATCAAATTAAAAAATATCGAGGAATTTATTTTATGATCGGTTTTATACGTAGACCGATACAAAGTTTCTACTCGTATAATTTAGCCGGCTCTAGCTTTTAACTACCCCTTCTCTACTAATTTCTAGTTTGAATGTGTGCATGAAGTGGATTTAGAGACAAATGAGAATACGAGTAATTAAGCGGGTTAGATTATCACTGTAATTTTGAAGGTATTGTATTTTGTCTCCGGTTGTTGCGGTGGGCCGAATCCGAACATAGCCTCAGGGTGGACCCCAGCAACCATGAGGGTGTATTGGGCTAGCCACGTTAATTAGGCCGAACTCAGTGCGTTACAAGATGGAGTAAAGTCAAACGGAGGAGGATCGAGCCGAAGGGTCCTCCGGTTTGAGTTGCTTAGTAAGAGACCCGTACCCGGGGGTCGGATCGGTCTGTCGGGTCGACTGGGTACCCAATGACGGTCCCCATTGGGAATACCCCTCCAGCGGGTTCTAGAAGTGTCTATGGGCTTCCGAAGTTAGGGCGGACGTATGCAAGATGTCATAGAGATGTCATTGGGCGGTATATGGTGACATCACAGGGACGTGTTGGGCATACCTTGGCTTGGGAGCAAGTACCCCTGTCCTATAAATAGGAGAAGAGAGCCCAAGAGTAAGGTATGTTCTTACACCCGCCTAAAGTACTCTCTCTCTTTAGAATACTAACTTGACTATCAGAGGGGCAAAGGGTGGACCACTACCTTTCGCCTTGGTGCAAGTTACGAGGAGGAGCACGGAGAGAGGTGATCCGGAGGAGCTAGCGGAAACCATCACATCACAGTTGTCGATACCTTAACTTACGTAATACATCCGGCCTATCTCGTTCCGAGAAGGTTTGAAGTGATCGAGTTGACAAGCTTGATTTGTGGTTACGAGTTTTGGTATCGATCGCATCTCGATAGGCTGCTAATCGCAGACGAAAAATAATTCTCTCAGGGTGCAACAAGAAATTAAGGATAATTTTCTCAAAGGGGAGTTGAGATGCATTTTGAAGATCAGTTGAACGGTTCAGCCTTCAAGTTTTCAAATGAACAAATATAGAATGCATCAATTTTATGTTTTCCTGGAAAGGTCTTTATGATGATTTTTTGATGTATTTTTTTACCAAAACGCCAGGAATAAAGAAGCCCGTAAGAACCTAAAAATGAAGGAAAACTGGTTTAAAAAGGATAGTAAAAAATTGAATCAAACAAACACTTCCAATTATTAGTATATGAGAAAACGAACACTTATATTTTGAAAAAATGGCATTTCATCAAAATGGAAGTACAAGTATGGTACACCGTCACCTCCGTCAGGAAGACATGCGTGCACAGGTAGCGAAAAACGTACAAAAAAAAAAAACTTAGTTCAGGTCCAAATGTCAATGAGATGAATGCACAAGTAGCGAAAAACGTCCACAAAACGTAGTTCGGGCCCAAATGTGAATGGTCTCAGCCCAATCTGAAGAGAACTGAGCCCTAGTCCTCCATTTGGGGTGAATTGTTCTCAGAGTATTTGGGCTTTTTTATACATAACTTGGGCTTTTGTATACGGGCCGTAACAACTGCCCAAACTAAAGAGGTGACAAATTCCAGAGTGCAATATGCATATTTTACGGTCCCTTTGGATGGTGGAGTTTCACGGAAAAAGAAAAAGAAAAGATATGAAATTCCTTGTGAAATCACTCAGTGAGATTGTCTCAAGTATTTTGGTAAATGAACAAAAAAGTACAAAAAATAGTTTTTTTTGATTGGGTCTTTCCTTTCGGTGAGAAAAGACTTCACTTTCTTATCTCATCATTTCTTACCATTTAAAGGGGTTGGGTTTGTTTGGGAGCTGTGGAGAATAAAGGAACAAAAAGGAAAATTAAGAAATTTTCTCTCCCCTTGTTTGGTTGAGAAAGAAAGTGAGAGAAAAATAAAAATAAAAATCAAAAATTGAGAATAACACTTGTTGTCTTCATTTTCTTCTTAATATATTATTTTCCTTTTCCTTTTCACGAGTTCCAAACGGACCCTAAGGCTAGGGGGCTAAGTTGTATTTTCCCCATTCGGTTACAAGATTCCGTGTCGTGTACGAAGTATATCTCTTTTTAATAGAGAGAGAGAGAGAGAGACAGAGAGAGAGAGAGAGAGCATTCATTATTTGGGATTATTTGGTGTCAATAATAATCCAACCGGACGCCTTCCTTTTTCAACTTTTTCTCAAGAAAAACTGAAAGGGGGACAAATTCTTGAAGGGTACAGAGGAACTCTTTGAGCGATTTCCCAACAGTTCGTCAAAAATCGATCTTTGGTAGGTCCGCCTATCCGTCTAGTAAATTTTAAGATTTTGCGTTTATTTTTCGTAATCACAGTTGACTAATTTTAAGTCTTCAATATCTGTCAATCTTGGCGTTTTTTTTATTTAATACTTCAATCGTTTTCTTTCTTACCAATCCTTTTACTTCCCAAATCAAACTCTGTCGTTTCTGATGATATTAATATCGTTATTGTCTCCCTTCTCAATTTGGGTTCTTTTGAATTCTCTCGCTTTCTGGGTTTGAGGGGTTCTCGTCGATTTGAGTTTAGTTAACTGTATTCGATTCACGATTGTTTTATTGCAAAGCGAAATTTAGTATTGAAAGAAGAGGATGATCTGCTAACTAGACCCTATTATAATTGCCATTGAAGTTTTTCCTCTCCTTTTTGTGCAGAAAATGACTAAGAGCTATTTCAAGCAAGAACATGACTTTGGTATGTACTGATTTTACCAATTATCCTACCCCACAATGTTTTTAAGTATTTGCCATTGTAATGGTGCTTATTGGTGATATTGCGTGCAATTTTCAGCAAAGAGGCATGCTGAGGCTGCAAGAATTAGGGAGAAGTATCCAGACAGAATTCCGGTAAGAAACCATGCGGAATCTATTTTCTGTTCGTGTGATCTTTAATGCATGATGGATTAACTTGTTTACGTTATTGTTTGGGATTCTCCTTGAGTGCTGGCATTCTGCGCGTCTAATTGTAGGTTTTTTGTTGTATTGACTTTTGAGTACTCATTTAGTGTCTCCAAAGTAATTTTGAGGTGTTATTTTGCCACTCTTTATGATTACATAATTTACATTCCTTGGCTTGGACATAAGATGGCTACCACGCTAGCGCAAATTTTAAAATTTTAGTGGTGAAGTGCCTTGTGTTTCATCATATGTTTCTGTGTTGCTTTTGTATGAAGTTCCCACTAGATCACCCATCCCTGCATTGTTGTATGCTGAGCACACTTAACTATGAAGTTCCAAAAGGCCTTGGCGCCCTCACAACTTTAAAAGGCCTTGTACAAGGTAAAGTCATTATCTATTATATGTAATGATGAACTTTGCATTCACCAAGGGATGTTGGACTTGTAACCACGCATCTGAACGTCTACAAGGACACTCTATTGGCTTCATAGCTAGTACTATAGCTAGGCTAGGGCATTAAGGACTTATCAATATCTCTTGGGCAATTCGCAACTAAGGGCGCATTGGGGCAACATTAATTTGAGGATTGTTGCTAAGGTGGAGATTGTTGAATTTGTGGGTGAGGTGACTCCAACCTCTCAATTACTTGCAATCACTTCAACACAGCTTTAAAAGGCCTTATACTAGGTAGGGTCATTGTCTATTATATCTAATGATGAACTATGCATTCACCAAGGGATGTTGGACTTGTAACCACGCATCTGAACGTCTACAAGGACTCTCTATTGGCTTCATAGCTAGTTCTATACCTAGGCTAGGGCATTGAGGACTTGATCAACATCTCTTGGGTAATTCGCAACTAAGGGCGCATTGGGGCAACATTAATTTGAGGATTGTTGCTAAGGTGGAGATTGTTGAATTTGTGGGTGAGGTGACTCCACCCTCTCAATTACTTGCTCTCACTTCAACAAATGTCAAGGAGACTCTAGTGATAGAGTCTTCTGTTTCAGCCGTTTCTCTTCTTGAGGCAACTTCTTAGCCACCTCGTATTGTAGTCTGTTTAACTTTGAAGCATAAATAGGGAAGTAGGGTTGATCTTTGGTCAATAAATTTAGCCTTTGGCTCTGGATTTGGATGAAACGCAGAGAGAGCATAAATTTAGTGAGTTTGTGAGGTTGTTTTGTGTGAGTATAGTGTTTGTAATCCTCCGCAGATAATGCGAATCCGCTGCTCCTGATGGATTTACCTGGATTTGGGAAACCGCGTAAATTTTACATTTGTGTATGTTCGGTTTTACATTCCTAGGACATTACAAATGACATCGGAGCAGTTCGTGCCTAAGAGCAGGCTTAGGTGTCAATGTTAGGAGGCTGGGAAGATTGCATGAGAAAGAGAAACTACTAAATAGGAGACTCTGACTCCAGGATATTTGCTGAAGTGAGAGCTGAGTAATTGAGAGGGTGGAGCCACTTCACCCACAAAGTCAACAATCTCCATCTTGGCAACAATCCTTGAATCAACGCTGCCGCAATGCACACGCGGCCTCATAGCTGGTGCTGGGGTGTCAGAATCATCACCACTTTAGGAACACACGTCCTCGTGTGTGCAGTCAAGATTCCTTCCGCATTTCTGATTGGTATAGGCATTGATACCATTTGCAATTACCCGCTCCTACCTTATACGATGTTGTTCATTTTGGCCGCCCAAACCCCATCCTGCGTTATTCGCAGGTGTGGGGCCAACCCTGGTGCCCCAACATCCGAGGGTGACCTATTCGGAAGTTGATGGGGTCAGTGTTCTAAAAGAAGGATTTAATCGCCGATTAATCGGCGCAGTGTTTTAAATGGCGAAAGGCGCACCGAGGCGCAACGATCCCTTGGGGCTTTAGCGCAAAGCGCAAGGCGCGGCGCGCGCTTTATTGACGCGAAGCGCCAAAAAAAAAAAAAATTCTACTCAAGGCAAATTTTATTAGAACAAGTTTTCAACACAAATAAACACTTGTAAAGCTTTCAAATGTCATAAAACATAACATGTCAATGGTTAAACGAAAGTACCAAACACTAAACATAACATATCATCCATGAAAAGCTAACATAATAATGTTTAGCCTTAGAGACATGACAAAAGGATTAAAGACAATAAAGTCTAGAGGCATGCATAGGCATTACTAGAATTTTCAGATGTCATCTACAAATAACAAGTACAAATAAATACAACAAACTGAACAAGTACTTTAAACAGAGCTGAAAACAA
>CM033794.1:4729120-4754120 GCA_019656835.1 Rhododendron ovatum | reverse complement strand
AAAAAAAGTGAAAAAAAAAGAAAAAAAAAAAAAGCAAAAGGGGGTCCTACTACTAGAAAAAAAAGAAAAGAAAAAAGAAAAGGGGGGTTGTGACCGAAAAAGAAAAGAAAAAAGAAAAGGGGGGTCCTGGACAATCGGTGAAAATAGAAAGAAAATGAGGAAGAAGAAGGTGAAAGGAGGAGGAGGAGGAGGAGGAGGAGGAAGCAAACGTGAGATGGTGAGAGGAGGAGGAGGAAGAAGAAGTTGTTACTTGGAGTCAACAATCAGAGAGGGAGAGGGAGACCAGAGAAGAAGAAGCTGGGTCCGATCGTCCGAGACTCTGAATCTTCGAAGAGGCTGTTGCTCGATCTGGTTTGTCGATCGAATAGGGCTCCCATCGATTTAAAGGAAGAAATTATTCAATGCATCGCGAACGTAAGACTGATTTTTACCTCACAGCAAAAAGCGCGCGCCTCAGCGCCTTGGCGCCTTGCGCTATAGCGCGCGCTTCAGCGCCTTTCTTGCGCCTTTGTGTTCTGCGCGCGCCTCAGCGCCTTGCGCTATAGCGCTCGCTTCAGCGCCTTTCTTGCGCCTTTGTGTTCTGCGCTATAGCCCATAGTTCCGAAGCGCAATCCTTGCGCTGCGCCTCGCGCTATAGCGCGCGCTTCGCGCGCTTTTTAAATCACTGAATCGGCGATTAATCGGAAATTTGGCCTAACCGATTAGATTAATGCCTCTAAGGTTGAATTAGTAGGTCAGGAGGTTAATCGGAGTTAGTCGGCGATTAACCGGCGATTAGTCAGTCGGCGTCTGACGGCGATAAGTCGATTAATCGGTTAATGGGCGATTAGTCGACTATTGGCGATTAATAAGGGTAAAATCTATAATTTTGGAAAATCAAGGGGTGTAACTGTTATATACTCATATCAGTTTAAGGGTTTTGAATCACAGTATTTAGGGCTTGTTCAACACCCAATCATCAATTGATCGATCTCGGAGTCACCTGTCATATCTCTATGTAAAACACGAGATTTCCGAGCCGCCTATCGCCTCTCTCTCTCAAATTCGAGATCTCCTCTCACTCCACGTCTCCACCGACCTCGAACATTAGTTTTTTTTTTTTTTTAAAAGCCCATACCCATATTGACACGTTAGTGATTCTGGAAACAAAGTGTAGTAATATTTTTTATTAAATCTTAACACGAAGTGTAGTATTGTTTGGTGTATATAAATAAAGTTATTATAATTGGTAAGTGACTAATAAATGAACGGCCCATACCTAGTACCAGTTGGTGTTATAATCATGTTAACAGTTTTCTGTAAAGGAGAGATTTCTGTGTCATATTTGAAAAACAATTGATATTGTTGGATTGATAGATGAATGTTCAATTTTTTATGAGAATTGTCATTGGGGAGTATTTATATATAAATAAATAAAAACCCGACTAATTGCTACAAGCCGATTAATCGGCGATTAATAGGTCTCGAAGCTCGAAGGTGGTCGACCGAGCGACGAACGCCGAGCGACTTTTAGAACATTGGATGGGGTTTGGGTGGCCAAAGCGGACAATACTGTATAAGGCGGGATCGGATCATTACAGTCTTATTGTCGAGCTTAAGTGAAAGTCTGTTTTGTTTTGTCCTTTTCCAGTTCCAGGAGAGTTGCCACGGGCCTTGGAGCCCCATTGATATTTTCCAAGATAGAAAAAAGGAGATATAGACATAGAGTCGTAGATCCTAACCAAATAATTGGGGGATGTTCTATAGACACAACAACATAATCATAAGTCAAAGTGAATCTAGTGGTAAAACTAATAATTACTGGTAGAATAATGGAAGGGATGTTCTGCTTCTCATTCCTACTTTTGAAATTTTCTCCACAAGGTAATCTGTATGGGCTTAGTTCGAACAGCCCATTTGCGAGACTCAATATTTGACCAGACATTTTTGTGGGAAATGTTGGTCATTCCCAAGTGGCACTAAATAACTTCGCAGTATAGATGTACAGTGCGTTGGAGTTTGAGCTCGTGATCACTGGTCTAACATTCGCAACCAGGACCTGGGTTTGTAATATAGGTTTGCAAAAAGTCTCCATTTTGCTTCTGTTCCTCTTAGGATAGAAAGTTTGTATCATACTCATGCATACAGTTGAGTCAGTGAGTTTCCCAAACTAGTGCAAAAAGGTGTGTGATTTGCAGGCCGGATTAGATTTGGTTCCTGTTCTATTTACGCCTTTGTAGCTGTAGTCACGACTCTCGCTCTAGCGATATAGGCCTACCTTCCTTTTGTTGGTTTCTCCAACTCAGAGGCTTATTTTGGCCGTAGTGCTCTTTAGTCTAAAAACCACTCGGTTTTCAGGAGTCATCAGCACATGACACAACACAACCTTTAAAAGTGAATTTTGCCCTCAAATGTCTTATAACATGTATGCCTGCTATGTAGGTACTTGGTAAGCATATGACTATGTTTTGCTTTGGATTCACTGGCATGCAGTCGTGGGACATATTTATGCTGCCAAGCCTGTTATACGTGTAATTGGTTTTTGTATATATGCTTGGATGTAGCTGTGGTTAGTGGCGTAGCCAAGAATTAACGATAGTAGGGGCACTTTTTAAACACACTTCAAAAAAAAATCATAATTAGCAACACCAAAATAATAAAAGAATGCTTGTGCTAAAAATAATTAAAAAAAAAAAAAAGCTAACACATTTACTTAGGAAGGTAGTAATTTTATAAACTATCAAAACAAATCAATTGTTTGAATTGTCTCAACAGACCAAGTCTAATAGCAGTTAGATACATAATAACTAAAATGTTAATATTCATCAATCTTGATCCAATCAGGAAAAATGTGGTTTTCTTTTCAAATTTTATGCTTAAACCTCTAATTTCGTCACGCGTTGTGAGTTCTATCGACAAAGACAAGATTACTTTCAAAATTGTGAATAATTAATGAAGCATAATCCATATAACCCATGATTTAGCCACTTACAAATTTGGACATTATGTATTGAGGAGTTTCAAATGGTGAGTGGTGACTCTCTTTTTATTCATTAAACATCTCACTTCACAAGTGTAGTGGAATTGTTGTAATATTGGAAACAAAAAGTTGAGAATGAAATATATACAAAATGTATTAAAGTGATTAAACAAGGAACAATTTAAGAAGCCAATTACAGGAAAAAATACAAAATCTGGAAAGGAAAAAAAAAAAAAGAGTATCCAGTGGGGGCGCGTGCCCCCGCTCGTCCTCAAGTGGCTGTGGTACATATTTAGGTGCCAATTCATTGATGATTTCTAGCATCTTTATTCTTTTAGTTACGAAAGAAGTCCTTTGAACATCATTGGCTATTAATGCAGGTGATTGTGGAGAAGGCTGAGAGAAGTGATATTCCTAATATCGACAAGAAAAAGTAAGTGAAGTTTTCATCCACTGATTATTGTCCTGGTTATCAAATTGATATGGTATTAGCTCGTTCTTTTGGAAGTGCTTGTCATTTATTGTTTGGTTTTACTATGTCAACTGTAGGTACTTATGGTGAATGACTAGTTACTTGGCATTGAATTCTGCTAACCTTTTAGACTCTAATTACCTGGAACTATATAACGGCATGGATCAGTATGGCGTGACATGCATGCCCATATTCTTTAAATATGAGTTGAAAATAACCATTTCAGACCTTTTCGTTTCTCTTTTCCATCATAAATTCATGCACAAAGGCTATAGATGGAATTTAAATAGTGAAAAATAAAAGGGAGGAAATAACCAATGTCAAAAATTGTATACATGGATTTGGTCTTGACCAAGTAAACGAAACCTCGAGTAAAGAATGAAATCTTTACCTCATGGTTTTCTTTTCAGGAATTTCCCCCTGGTTTTGTGTGTGCATGTGGTTTGACTAATGATCGTGTCGTTTTCGTATCAAAAATAATTAATAAAATAGAATAATTACTACTATCTAAAAGATAGCGGTAAGTACTCCGAGTATCGTCCTCAGGGATTACGAAGGCTGAATTGCAATTGTTCTAACTAATTTCTAACTTAATTCGGAAAAAGGATTTGATTGTTGGATTTCGAAAATATTAAAAGCTAAATTAAATTAAAACAATTAAGAAATAATGAAAGTTTATGAGAGAAAAGATCTAGGGTTTTGAATCCACTCAACCCGTTGTAACAATTTTTATACGATGATAAAGGTCTATTATTCGAATCAATCTAGATATCGTTAGGGTTCGCGGGCCCTCACGGTATCGTCAAAAGATTTCTACGAATCACCGAATAGCATGGGGTATCGCCGCCTAGCACGAACCGTCTTACTAGTACGATCTGTCTCTATGGCATGGATCGTCTAATAGCACGACGCGTCTTACAGAGCATAACCCATCTTACCCAGCTATCACAGAACAATTAAGAACTGTTGTATGAACGTGCATAAAAATCTCGAAAATTATACACAAGATTTGATAGAGAAAATTAATATCGCAAATAAATCCTCAAGTTATACAACCATGATTCGAATAATCAAAACACTAAATCAAAACATCAAAATTGTTACTCAGAGTTCGAGCTTCATCTATACCCTAGAAACGAGTTTAGCCGGACATCGGAATGGTATTCATTGAAGCTCGGCTGACAGGAAGCATGAAACTGTGAGATGGTTTTCCCGTAGCAAGTATTCTCTGCTTTCGGCACGAAGCGACAGCCTTTCTTTCTTTTTCCGCTGTAATGCGTGTCACCCCCAAAATTCCCTGCCGTGCGTCTCTTTTTATAAGCTTATGTAGCCATCAATAAAAACCCTATTTTCTTTTCCTATTATTATTCCCAGCCGACTTCCCTTCACTGCAAGCCCAAGCCCACATGTTGGTCATCATATAGGAATTGGATTAGGTACTTCTCCCTCTGGTTATCCATCACGAACTTTGGCCCATCGTTTTATTAAATTGACCGTAGGCTTTGTTTCGATACCAAGTAAAATCCAAAATTATACTTTATTTTGTATCAAAGCTTTTAAATACCTGCAACATAAAAATAAAGAATAAAACTTCAAGTAACAATACAAATAGACTTAGCAATGATAAATTAGGGGCGCGTACGTGAACATTTACACGCCTATCAACTAACTTGCAACGTCAAGGCTCAGTTTCATGCAATATCTTTTAGTTGCTCCATTAATCAATTGACTCAATTTGAACATTTGTATACCACGTTATTTACGTACACCAGAAGAAGATTGATCAAAATGCAGAAAATCAGCTAGTGATATCCACTTCGCAGAAGCTAATGCTTTTATTACCATTTGTTTGCTTAAAAGTATTGTTAGTATTTCCACTGACTTTGACAAGGTAATTGCAGATATCTTGTTCCGGCTGACCTGACAGTGGGACAATTTGTGTATGTTATCCGGAAGAGAATTAAACTCAGTGCTGAGAAAGCTATCTTCATATTTGTGGACAATGTCCTTCCTCCTACAGGTATCTCCATTGCAAGTTCACTTGCATTATTCGGAATTCAAATTGATTCTCCTTCCATCGCAAACGGCATTAGGGCTAGTCCTCTATAATCATCTTATTTCCCTTAGTTTCGAATTTATCTAAAATTACACTTTCTTTCCTGAGTAAACTAATCTAAATTCTTATGGGAAGGCATCGTGCTTAGATATTGACAGTCGATCTACGTTAGGCAAAATCCTTGAATGCTATCATTGGAATCAAATTTCAATGCTACTTTGGAGTCACTAAATTTGGGTCTCAGTTTGCTCGTGCTATCTCTATGCCATCGAGATATTTGGAATTCAGTCTATCCCAACATTTTTGTGATCAGACGTTAATCGAATACGTAATTAAATATGCTTTTCTGATATCACAGGTGCGGTAATGTCTACCATCTATGATGAGAAGAAGGATGAAGATGGATTTCTTTATGTTACTTACAGTGGGGAAAACACATTTGGGCTCCATATTCTTCACTAGCACAAGATATCATTTTCATCTCCTTTGTGTTGGATTTCTGAATCATGACATACGTTTAAAACTTCAGCAGTGGTAAATGTACTGGCCGCGTTCTGTACATAAATCTCCTTCGAAAACTGGTATAGTGCATGACTAACGAATCCCTTTCGTGCAAAATAAATTTGGGTAGTAGATGGCTTGACAATTTCATTAGATGTCCCGAATTCTTATTTGTGGCGCCGCGTGCTAAGGACGTGTTTGAAATGAAATTATATCTCATAAATAGTACGATTTTTCGATCTTATTTGTGGTGCCATTGTACAGTGTCAATCGCAAAACATTTCTGAATTAAGTTTGTGGGTGCTTTGACTTCTTATTACAGCATCCGTAGTGGAATAACCAAAACTCAAATGTTGCAAAGATTAACAATATTTGTTCAAAAAAGTGCTCACATTGGAATAATCAAATTTAGCAACTTCTTAGTTCTTAAAAAAAAACCCCACAGTACGCAATGCATTTATGTCCAATTGCAAACGAGTTTCAATCACGTATTCGATCACACCAAATTATTAATGTGGGGTATTTTTTAGTCATTGAGTTTTGAGTTTGGTTATGGAATGAGTGGAATTTGGTTATTTGCTAAAAAACTTGTAACTTTGCTTATTACAATGTGAGGTGTTTTTTTAGCATTGCTGTTAGGTTTGCTTATCCATATCAATTTGATTATTACAATGGGATGCTCTTAGCAACTAATCAAGCTTTGGCTCTTGGATAATCAGAACCAGACAATACTAGGTGTTTTTTTTTTCTGTAGACGTAGACCAGATGGTAGAATTTATTAGTCATCATCATCATCATTATTGTTTTGTAGAAAAACACTTCAATATAATGTACTAGACAATATGGTATCGTTATCGTTAAAAAGAAGAGAATTAAAGTAACGGCTATTTTGTTTACTTCAAATGGAAGTATAAAAGTCAACGAAATACATGATTTAGATGGTTTCCCCTTTTCTTTTGCTTGGAAAAGTGCCTCTAAAAGGATCTGAAAAACATCTGCATCTCACTAAATCTGACCGGCTCCCGGGGTTCGTGGGTGGTGGTCACCCCTGTTTTGTTTATGTCTGTGAAAACAAATGTCATGGTTGGAATGTTGAAATGGGTGCTGAGGACGCACCCATCTTTGTTTCACTGGGGGCCTGTGCTTCAGAAACGGTGTTCATCCCTAGTTTAAAATTTTGATCTAAATATATTTTACCTGTAAAACTCGACGAGTTGAACATTTGGGTAACATCGACAATAGTGTACTTTAATCACTACTATTGATGTTTGATGAAATTAATTTTTGGACTCGACAAATCCATTTTCAATCACGTTATAGCCCCTTTCACCTTTTGTGTGTGTGTGGAGTTTCTTGCATCAATTATTGCACTTTGACAACTTAATTAATAGTAATAACTTCCATAATCTAATTTCATGTATTTCTGATTAATGAAACGGGCTGAGAATAAATTTACGGGTGAAATCCCAATGCCAATCCTTACTAGGATCACCCTCCTCCAAACTTTTGGCCTCCGAGATTTCTTCACTAACTCTATAATAATAGTATTAATCAAAGGAGAGAGAGAGAGAGAGAGAGAGAGAGAGAGAGAGAGAGAGAGAGAAGAACATATATACTACCTTCCCTAAACAAAGGTACAGTGTCTCTGCCTGGCTAATAGTACTACTAACTCTTAGAAAATCGAAAAAAAGTGTAACAACTCGTTAAAAGCCAAGGCTTTGGGGATTCGCAAGTGTTGTTCCAAGAAAGAAAACAGGACCAACGTAGAGACAACGTTGTCGAGGAGAACGAGATTAATGCTCTACTTTAACGTGGCAATTGCACGAGTGACTATGTATCTTATGTATAACCAAATTCCTTCTTTTGTTTTTTTCTGTCAAAATCCCGAGGCCGCCCGCTTCGGAACCCCACTGCTGTGTTCCGCCATCGTCGATCGATGCTGCTCTAACCAAAACATTAATTCTCCCACCTCATCAACCACTACTTATATTTTTTCGTGTTTGCATGATAACTCAAGTGTCCGGATAGTTTAATTACGCTCATTTCAAACTATTTCAAACTATTTTCATGTTTGCATGGTTCTCAATTAAAGCCAGAGCTATTTTCCACACGAGTTGAGTTCAAAGAAATTGATAGCACATGAAATTTTTTGAATCTGATACCTTAGGAGAAAGCAAACCCCTAAGCTCATGCCCTCGCCGTTTGGCCAACCTATTGGGATTAACTACGTACCGACATGAGGGACTGAAATCCGAACAAACTCCAAAATCGAACGTCCAAATCAATGCGCTGGGGACCATATCTAAGAATGTCACTGGTTAATTGCATGTTTAACGAGTTGCGCTTGATAGCCGAATTACATGTATTAATGAACTAGCTTGTAGTATTTTATTATATATGTTTAAGAAAGAGATTTCATGATCAGCTCGGGATTATTGAACTAGGAGTATTATTTTCAAGAAACATTTCATGATCAACTAGTATTATACCACATAAACAAAGGATGTGATTTTTTCTAATATTTATTTTTTTATAATTGGATATCCGGAATCAGCTTACGTCTCAATTAATTCTGGGACTCTGAAATTAACTGGGCAAATCTCCAGTGACCAATCTAATGCAGTACTCTAAGTCTAGTCCTCTGAAATATTGCAGATTTATCCTGCTACAACACATACAAACTACCAAGGATGTAATCTATGTGTTGCGGAATTGCACCAACCAATGCACACACACATACAAAGGATGGAATTTTTGTGTGCAAGTGTTTGTGATTGTAGCACTATTAATGTTAGATATCGAAGGTGCTGCCTCCGACCGCTCGCTGTGAACCCTGCCCAATACCCCACAACCTTAACATGGACATTACCGTCAAAATCACAAATCAAGACCGAATCAGTCTTCACAAATTCAAGAACTTGTCCTAGTTATCTACTAGTAGTAAATTACTCACTGAATACTTTAATTTGGAATAAAAATTTTAAAAATAATATATATAAATATGTTTTTTGGAGATTTGAAAATGTACGATGTAGGAGACATTTAAAGTATAAAATCTCGAAGATAGTTGCCAAGCGGTACTTCATCCACGTGGAGTATCGGGCCACATGGGTTTGTGGCAGCTGGCACGTTGACCGGTATTGGCGGTAGGAACAACCACCCTTGTCCCTTGCTACAAGAACAAGAAGAAATAGTTCACCTCGATCTGCCTCCTTGTAGAGTTGTAGTGAGATTAACCAGTGCCCGTCCGCATCTACGGTGCTTCGGACCTCTTTTCCACCATAGTACCAACACATTAAGCTGGGATTTACACTCTTGTCTTAGGCCCTCAACCGAATTATATAGTAAAAATAAGCTTGGGACATCACGTGACAATGCCACAAGGCCGATTGAATAATTTTTCATCCTTGTGCCTCTCTCTCTCTTGTCCGGGGCATGTCTTCTTTTTTCGGTCCCATGATCCCCCAATTCTAGCTTTTGCATGCATGGAGCCAATGCCTTGTGTTAATCACATACCATTTGAATTAAAGGAAGCTAGTGGATCAATGAATGGAAGCGATGAGTTTGATTAATATATTATATATGATCATCAGGTGAAGTATTAGCGAAAAAGTGTTTCAGCCTTTCTACATTGGGATTGCTAAGTATCCACATTGTCGTTTATGGTTAATAAAATCTCCCGACCGAAAGAAGGGTAGTAAACTAAGTTTTTGAAAAATATGCAAATATGAAACTTGTCGGGGTTCAGATTTGAAGGGATCTTTACCTGGCACAATACTCCTCTTCCGTTGCTCCGTCCGTCCGCCTGGGAACCTACAACCAGTCACTAGGGCTTGGAAAGCCCAGTGACCCTCCGACGATCAAGTTAGATGTAAGGAGAGAAGTTTAGGTCTAGGGTTAGGGTTGAGTGGCGTACCTCTTTAGGTTAGAATCCCTTTGTATTTATAGACCTATGTTTACTTGGCCTCCAAGGAAGCGCGTGGGAGTCACGCTTAGGTAACCGCCCTCGGTGACGTCATAGGTGATGCACTGGATAAGGCGGTTACGAAGCACATGGCCATGGTGGTCCTATCTGCCACGTAACGCCCTTGGTCCCCTCCTGATTGGTCACGTTCCTTCCAGATCTCAACGGAACGCACGCTTCGGTGATTAACCGAAGCACTAACGGGAGAGTTAATACCATGCCGATGGGAGTAAGGGTAACTTCAAGGGCTTGCCTGTATTTGACCACAGATCGTACCATCTATGAGCCCTTGGTTACCGAGAGCCTATTTACCGAGGTCATCACCGAAGCCTCCACAAAACTTGTTTGATAAATCTCGATTAGTTCTATGATACAAAGTTTTCAAAATTACAAAAAATATTATAGATTGAAAAATATAAGCAATTCAAAAATAGCACGCAATTCAAAAATGGACAATGAAAATTGGACGGAGAGAGTATGTGTTTTATGTAGGCCTGCTATGATAATAGGACTTTACAAAGTTGAATTGTTTTATTAAATATGCTACGAAAATCGTTTCTAATTTAACACCAATCTTCTTTAAGAAAAATAACGATTGGGTGCAGCTAGTCTCTAATGTGCTAATGGTAAGACTGAAATTAATTGGGCTCTCCTCAAATTGGCTGTGGGCCGGATTGGACTTTCAGAATTAGATGAAATATCCGTAAGCCGGTCTGGAGTGAGTTTTAAAAAAAAACGAGAGACTGAAATTGTAATTCCGCAATAAAACGATATTGTTGTGTATGTTCCATTTCTTCATCCTTTTCAAAATACTCATATGTATAGGTATAGGTACAGGGGCAAGAGATACGAGGTGGTCAATGGTCATGTTGAGGAAATCGGCCTTTTCCATCTACCTAAAAAGGCTACTTAATTACTTTTTTCCATTAATTTAAAATAATCGTAGTAACTGGTAACTTTATTGAAGGTAATAAGGTGGGGCGCGCAAAAGCAAAAAAAAAAAAAGGAGCCATGCAATCCTTAAAAAATTCCATGCAAAGACAAATGGACAGGCTCTTGCTTTCTTGCTTAAGCTTGTTCTTTCTACTCTCTCATTAGTTAGTTATGTTCCATAGGAAGACTTTTTTCTATTGGCTACTAACATTTTGTTTTGAATTTAAACCGCTAGATGACCAGGAAACGAATAATATATATATTGCTAAAATCTAGCTCCAACACCTTGACCATGTTTGTTTCGGGATTTTCGATTTTGAATAATGAATGGAGAGAAATAGATAAAGAAATGAGAATAATAATTGAGAAAAAATTTATTAAAGACCGTGTGCAGAAAAAAAAAATATTGAGACTTGAGTCCCAAAACGAACATGGTCCTTGAGTTTGGTCGGGTGTGCATGCATGAGAGTTGAGACGACAATCAAAGGGCTTATTCTGAAGAGGTTGCAAATGCAAATTCCATCAAAACCAAAATTTTCAAACTTTGGGGTAATTGCAAATTTTTCAAACTTTGGAGTCATTGGAAAGTCATCCTACCCTTAACTTTAGATCGTCTTAGAATTAGCTAAGATACTCACAAGCTGACCCCGACACACGATTATCGGGAAAAAAAATCCATCTTGAGATTGACTTACTTTCCATCAAATATCTTTCTTATGGTCTCTCTTCTTCATCATAATCTCCTCCCTCTCTCTCTCTCTCTCTCTCTCTCTCTCTCCATATATTTAAACTTACTTCTCTTTCCATTGCGGAATTGAAAAGTGAAAGGAAAGGGACAGAAGGGAATGCCACCCACATCTTCACTTCCCTACCTCCTCCTCATCCCTCATACAACTGCATGTTCTTTCGAAAAGAACACATTCACTCCTTCAAATCTCTGAACGTAGTTCTTGCTTCTCTAGCTTGATATTGGTATAACCATCACCCATACCACTATCACATGTACTGTCCCCAACCATAAGAGAAAAAGAGAGCTTCTGTCATAGATATCTCTTCCAACCCCTTCATATTTGCTTGACATGTCTGTCGTATCTTCCCTATTTCTGTTTCTTCTGTGTGTTTCTTTCCATTCATGTTACGGGCGACATCTTGCTGCGATTGGGAAGGAGCCTGAAACAAAATCCCTCCTTCCATTCGAGGTACTTGGTACTCCTTTTCTTTTTCCTCTTGATGTTCTTCTTCTTCTTAAGCTTTTCGTGAACCGATAAAGCAATTTGACAAAAGCATAACACTAGTTTTCCAAAACTTTTATTTGAAAATCTTAGCTGGACACAGTTTCATGCCTGAAATTTCATATCAATTTGATGGGACTCTCTTTTGATTGTTTTCTTAAGTTCTTCGAGAATCGTTGAAAAGATTGATATAAGAAAACATTGGCTTTACAAAACATTTACATGGTAATCGTTACTAGAATGCCAGAACATTTGCATATCAAAATTTCATGTCAATCTGACGGGACTTCGTTTTGAAGTGACTGTATGATCAAAGACTTACCATATCATTCTTTATAGATTGTCTGTCCAGTTGAGGCATTTGAGTAGCTACTGTAAACATTTGATAAATTTACTGAGATCGATATAAGCCTTCGAATAATCATTCTTGGGGTCATATATTATGCAGAATGATGAGACGACGAGTACTCCTGGAGCGGGCGATGGAGAGGGAATGGTGAATCAAATTAGCAGGGTTGAGAAAGATGATGATCACAAGCCTTTGAAGGCCACCAGGAAGATAAAAGGCCAAGGAGAAGGCATGGAAAAGATCTCATCAGGTGCTGTAAAAACTGATCCGTCCAAACCTTCTAATGTATCTTGGCATGTACCCCACAAGGAAAGGGGTGAGGAGCAGCAACCAGGGTTTAACTTGGACTATGACTATGCACCCCCAAGGACTCACCCTCCGGTTCACAATTGAGATTTTGGCCCTTCTGATCTTCTCCTTCTCGCCTTCTTTTGAACCCCTAGAGGATTACCCGGCCAGTTATAAGCTCTGACATTAACTAGGCAGTGTTTTAGATAATTGGTTTGTGGAGTGATTTATGGAGTGAAAGGAAAAGAAACTCGATCTATTTCATTGTTTCCTCTATCATTTTCCATTTCCTTTATAAATCTGTCCACAGATCTGTAACCCGAAACTTGCGAAGTTTTGGGAAGGAAAATCCAATGCTTTGGGAAGTATATAGTAGAGCCACTTATTCTATAGGGAGATCGTTTGATCGCTGCTGCCTTCAGACGATCGTGAGGTCTGATCGTTTGATCACTGCTGCCTTCAAACGATCACACCAAAAGACGGCTAGATGTACATGGGGGGTTTTTTTGAGATAATTCAATTGCGTTGCCTCTCACCTTTTTAATGTACACCAGATTTTGTATGGGGAGATTTTGATTCTGAGAATTAGTACGTGTACGTGTTCTTTTCTTCTGTTGCCTCATGTTCTGGCTCATGGCCTTCGGCCAGTCTCCTGAATTCCTCATAGCCTATCATTGACAATTTAGCCCAGTGACATGTTTGGCCTTGCGTCGAATAGTCTCGTGACAAGCACATGTCGGGTGATGTACTCTTTCCTAGCCCGGTGACAAGCACTTCTCATTCCATGCCTTTTCTGGCGAGGTGTTAAGATCATGTCAGTGTCATGCCTTTCCTAGCTTGCCTTGTTTCCCGTTGACAAGCCAAATTAAGTTATATGTATGTGTGTGATGTGTTTTAGAGTGTGGAAACTGAGTGGAACACACTTATACATAGATACACGTACATATATATATATATATATATATATATATATATAGAGAGAGAGAGAGAGAGAGAGAGAGAGAGAGAGAGAGAGAGAGTGCTAATTTCTGTTTTTATAATTTGCATTTCTTGTGGATGAAATTCAGTTTGAGTGTTTCTCTCTTGAGTTTTGAGATCGATCTTTGTGTTAGGGCATGCATGCATGACTAGCTAGCTAGAGGCCAACCGGTGATCAAGGTATAAGACTTAGAGTCGTACCATTTTAATTTGTTTTTAGATTCGAAATTTCATACGTACTATCAACTCCTGTAAGGTCCAATTTTAAATTGTCCCCGATAGTAGACTGTTGGGATTGACCCTTCAAAAATTAGTCAATGCATACGTAAACTGGTTCGGACAGTACCATAAGTAATCCGAAAGGCTAGCTACAAGCACATGATGCTTGGAGGTGCTCGCATATTCAGGTGTCGTTGCATATAGAAGTGAAACTATATGGAAGATTATTATTATCTGGCCATCTTTGAATTGACCAGCATTTCAAGGGTGTTCCCGCTAGTAATGAATTAATTAAGTATAGAAATAATTCAACTTAAATTTATAATCCCAATATGAGTAAAACAAACATCCCAAATTCGAATCCCGAGCTACGGTGACAATCCAATTGAACATGACACTTCCCGATGTAATAAAAAAGAAAGAAAGAATGAAGACCACTTTATGATGAAGTTGCAAGGCACTAGTACTAATGTACAATCACAGCAGACAAAAAAGTGGATTAACAAATTAAAGTGTTCCAGGAAATAACAATTCCACTATCTGCGGAAATCAAGATCTCTCCACCGTAGACCCATTGAAAGAAGAAAAATATCAGCACGGACAATGACAAAAATGCGTAGATTCAGACACAGATTTGTCTGGAATCATTTGATTACGTAATTGTTTATGGGCCATACATCTGTCGTGTAAAATTTATGTGTAATTGTCTGATTCTTTGCGTCTCTGTCTGTGTCTGTAACGTCGTCGCTAATAAAAGAAATTAAAGTCGAAGTTTCATATGATTGTTTTGATTTTGAGAGCCACTATAAGTTTGTCTGATTATTAATTTTAAAGCCACAAAATCAGTTGACATGCGTGCAAGTTAGCCTGAATACCTGATTATTCAAAACTTATATAACTAATCACTCACAATTACTATCATTTTAGTACATCGGAAAGTGATTAAGGAGTACCCTCAATCTTGCTTTTCCCCTTTGACCACACATCAAGACTACAATCCTGTCATTCACCAACACATGAACAAAGTACAAATACAAAGTGCGTGCGCGCGCTCGCACACACAATCCTAAGCACATACAAAGCCTTCTGGAACCTTCTTTCCACACCCATTGACGACCAGACTCAGGGCAATGGGAACTTCAACATTGACAGCACCCAACACATTGGCCTTAATTGCAGTGCACAAACACAGTGCAGCCTCAAGCTCAGCCAAGCCTTCCACCAATGCACAGCATTTGGGGCTAGGTTTGGCCCCGATTACTTCAGTCACCAGTCCCAGCCACTCACCACAAACACCAAACTTCAGAGTATCTTTCGGGCATTTTTCCGCCGGTTTTGGGGTCGAGGGAGGACACGGGACTCCATTGGAGGAGACATTGCTGAAGAAGGAGATGAAGATAAGGTTCAATAAAATGAGAAGGGTTGCGGCTGCCTTAGAGCGTGCCATTTTTATTTTTTCCCGGTGTGGCACTAATTATCAGTTGGTATTTATAGAAAGAAAAATACTACTAGTACTTTGTGGACGTGTATGAATGTTAAGTCCCCATCGGATTTAAATGGTTTAAAGGCTAATTGGGTCTTAGCGTAACATTGGACAATTCCTCACTTGAAAACTTTCAAGCGCGAGTTTGAGTTCATTCTATTTATATTAGGCCAAGTAGTGACGAAGCGTGGACTCCGCAGTTACCTTCCAACGGTGGCATTTGAGGATGCAATGACGGATCAATCATCGTGGCATATTCCAAAATGTCATATAACACTTTGGTTTTTCTAGCCGATATCACAGGAATATCGTAGGACGTAGTACCCTGAGATAGAAACAATAGAAAATTTCTGCAACCCAAGTTAAAGGGAAGGCGTAATCCTTAAAAGCTACACAGAATGGATGTACGTAATTGATAACATTATTCGCAAGCGAACTACCCTAATGAAATAGAGCATTAATTACCTAACAAAAACACTAATTTGAAGTTAGGCCAGTGCCCAATGTTGGGCCACTGATAAGGTTGAAGGTTTTTTGATAAGGTTGAAGTTGGATAGTAGCAAATTGGTGATTGTCATTAGCTGGAAATCTAACATATTGTCCATGAGCCACACGAAGTATACAGTGGCTGCAGATAGAGATAGGAGCCCTTCGACAATATATGATATCTACTACTACCATTTTTGTCTTTGTTTTCACCCCATGGGAGAAGTCCGTAGCTAATTAGTTTTAATTCTTTCAATTTTGGCGTCTTTCTCGTCGGCGAGTTGCTTTGGTCTTTTGGAGGTTACCCAAATCGGGGCTTGAATAGATCCTCACATTGCAACAAAGTCGTAGAAAAATGAACCACACACTATTAGGAAAAGAAACACAAAAGTCACATGAGAAATGCGAGGTGTAAAGAAAATACCCTTAAAATGTACATGAACTGCTCAGATGCCTTTAAAGTGTACAGAACATCTCAAATGCACTGTACAGTGAATCTGAGCCGTTCATGTACACTTTAAAGGTATTTTTTTTATCAATTTTCTTTATCCCTAGCACAAAAATCACATAAATCAGACGTCAGAGATGATATGCGCACATACCCAATGGTGCGACCCAATAATGCACAGATTAGGTCTGTGCGCATGTTTAAATATACAACTACAAATATATAGTACTAGTTATACACGCATACGAAGAAGTGACAAAAATTTGACAGCTAGCCTACCTAATCTGGTTTGGCGAATATGCAATGTATAAGGACAAAGTTGGAAAAATTGGGAAAACACAATGGAAATCTCTCTGAAGGTGGCAATAATTGGGGCCGGGGTATCAGGCCTAGTCACAGCCCGTGAGCTACTCAGAGAAGGCCACCGAGTCGTGGTCTATGAAAAATCAAACCAACCTGGTGGAACATGGGTCTACGATACGCGTGTCGAGTCCGATCCATTGGGCCTCGACCCAAAACGGGAGATCGTCCACAGCAGCCTCTACTCCTCTCTCCGAACCAACTTGCCCAGGCACCTCATGGGTCTCTCGGACTACTCGTTTACCGATCGGGTTTACGGGGATCCGAGGAATTTCCCCGGACACGAGGAGGTGCTCATGTTCGTGAAGGATTTCGCGAGGGAATTCGGACTCACTGAGTTGATCCGGTTTGAGACCGAAGTCGTCCGAGTTGAGAGGTTCGACTCGGGGGATGATGATGAGTGGGTTGTTGAGTCGAGAACGAGTGGGGCGAGTGGCGAGGAGGAGTTTCAGGCTGTGGTGGTTTGTACTGGCCATTACGTTGAGCCAATAGTGGCAAATCTTCCAGGTACAATCCCTCGATCACAAAATCTGGACTAATTGCAGCCTGTTTTCTTTTGGTTTTCCTTTTTTCAAATTTTTGCATTTTAATTTTCTTTACTAGCAAACTCAAAACGAAATCAAGGCCAAAACTTATGCAGATGTGGGAAGATAATGTTATGTTTGGTTCCTTTTTGAAAAAATTTTGGGTTTGGTTTTTTGGGCAATGATTGGAGAGAAATTAGGATAATGATCGGAGATAAAGGTAATAAGTAGAGAGATAGAGAAAGAAATGAAAATAATAATTGGAGAGAGAAGAGAAAAATGAAAACAATGATTGAAATTAGGGGTAATAAGTGTTTTTGGAGTTGAATTTTTTTTTTTTTTTGAAGTTGAAATCCAAACAAGGGATTAACATTGTCATCAGAGACGGATCTAGGAGAGGGCTATTGGGTCAAGGCGCCCCGTTGTTTCATGAATTTTTTGGGGGGACAATTTGTCATCAAGGATACTAGTGGCCACTGGCCATGTTCGTTTTAGGATTTTGGATTTTGGGTAATGAGCGAGAGAGATAGAGAGAGAAATAAGAGCAATAATTGATAAAAAAAAGTTTATGGGGACCATGCACAAGGAGAAAGTCCGAAGTCCAAAATCCCGAAACAAACATGGTTTGTATCCTTTAAAAAATTTCTCACGAAACTCTTGCCATTGAGTTGGCTGTTGGCACGTTCTATTCTCATCGGAATCTTTCGTTCTTTTCAAAATAGTCCACCAGCTAGCTCAGCTATTTACTGGTATTAAAATGTTACTCCACTTTTCTTGATTCGTCTTACAAGTGGTTGGGTGAGTTAAGGACTGGGTGAAATAGGCGTTTGTTGTTGGTGCATGGTGTCTATTTGTTCCTCCTCCCACCAAAAAACAGAGCAAAGATTGTGGTATGTCAATTAGACCTAGTGTGATGTAGAGCAAAGATTGTTCTTTGTTTACTTTTTTGTCTTCTTAGAAGAGCTATCAATTAGACCTAGTGAAGTGCAATTTTATTCACCCTCTTTAAAAAAGGGTGGACGTTATCGTCCCTCTTATTGGTTCCTCTTATTGGTTGAAATGGTGTAGGTCTCACCCGTGCAATACACTTTTTGGTAAACATAACACCACTTCATTGTGGGATCCACACAATTTCAACTAATAGGAAGGAGGGTAATGTTCACCCTCTTAAGTAGAGGGTGAACAAAACTCAACTCGACCTAGTGTGATTTTGGGCTTAAGTTCAGTAACTTAAGTGTAATGTAGAACGTGGTATGTCTAATACAAGACATACACCCTCAGTGAGGGTCCCTCACCATAGTCAATAACGCATTCGATAGGAGTCCTATCCTTAATATATTTGTTGGTTATAATGTAAGTTTGCATGACAAAAAAAATGTTGTGTTCTCTGCCGCGTGACCAAGATTGTGTCCCCGTTTTTTGAGAATTGCCATGTTCCGTATTTGGTTTGTGTCTGTATTTGTGCTACATAGCGACGCAATTGTTTTTGCATCTGAAGAATATTTAAACATTAACATAATCAGAAGGGCATTCAATCTTTCAATTAATGTTAGCTTTGTGTTTCAAATTGTTTTCCATTCAAGTAGTTTCTTTTGCTTCCATTTTTCCATCCATGCAGGAATAGAGCAATGGCCTGGAAAGCAACTGCATAGCCACAATTATCGTGTTCCCGACCCCTTTCAAAATCAAGTAGGTTTACATTTTTCACCATTTTCCTTGTTTTCTTCCCCTTTAATTTTTGAAGATTTTCATTTTTGAAGGTTGTAGTGATAATTGGAAGTGGACCTAGTGCTATTGATATTTCTAGAGAGATTGCAAGTGTTGCCAAACAAGTTCATCTTTCATCCAGATCCCCAAATGTAAAAGTTTCAAATTTCGACAACACATGGCAGCATTCGGAGGTAAGTACAAGGAATTTCCTTCTTACCTATGCTACACAGACTGTTCATCTCCGTATAGGCAAGCCGCATTTGTCATTGTTGAGTGTTCTTCGGTTGTTTTTTATCCCAGGATGTATTACGGAGTTATCAGTGTTTATTTCGGATGCTTTGTCCCTCTTGTGTCTTATTGTCATGTATCTCCGTAATTGGATCAACCTCTTGGATCTTCTTATTAATGACAATGGCAGCGATCTTTTTGTGAAAAGTAATGCTTATAAGGGGGGTGGCTTATGGTTTTGGTCATAGCTTAACTTCACCTATGTAAAGCACATGGCTTTGATCATTCAATTTCTTGCAGATTTACCATGTCTATGAAGATGGTACAATAGAATTTCAAGACGGATCGAGAGTTTATGCAGATGTAATTATACATTGTACTGGGTACAATATATAATGAAGAACTTCGTTAAATATTCAGCTTAATTTTATTTCTCGAAGCATTTGCTTATATCATGATATACGTATTACATTGTACAGGTATAAATACAGTTTTCCATTTCTTAGAACAAACGGGATTGTAGGTATCGACGACAACCGTGTTGGGCCGTTGTACAAGCATGTTTTCCCCCCACAACTCAGTCCTCGGCTCTCTTTCGTGGGAATTCCCTATTGGGTTGGTTGTTGTTTTTGACAATTGTTGTTAATTTGTAAAAACAGAGAGAAACTTGGTACGCCATTTACTGGAGGATGTGATCTTTATATTATTTGTTCAACAGGTTATCATTTTTGCAGCAATAGAGTTGCAATCCAAGTGGGTGGCGCGTGTTTTATCTGGTAAGGCAATTTTACCGTCGGAAAAGGAAATGTTGGTCGACGTTGAGGAACACTACAGGGATACGGCAGACCGGGGTGTTCCCAAGCACCATGCCCATAAAGTTCACCCTCACGAGGTTTTGTGTCCTTTCTTGCAGTTGCTTTCATTATCTTAGTTTTCTCTGTCTGCCAGGAAAAATTAATCACGGAATCTTATCGTAGCATAACCACATGGTTGCAATTATAGGATTATTCAAATCGTTTAAAGAATGGTCTGCATATTAAGATCGAGATCTGCAAAATGAAAAACAAATTATAGTTTATCAAAGTGGTGTCGTGATGGGTCCAACGGGACCTCAAACTGAATAACAAATTATAGTTTATCAAAGTGGTGTTGTGACAGGTCTAAAGGCCTAAATACATTGGACAACAACAAAAACAATGTAACACGAGCTAGCTACAAACGCGACTTTATGTTCATACATGATAACTATGAGGAGTAGTAACATATTCTTGTATGTTATTTGCAGTTTGAGTACCTGGACATGATCGCGGATTTGGCAGGGGTTCCGCCAGTGGCAGAGCGAATTAAAGAGATTCAAAAGCATTTTTTTGGACTTGTGCTTAGCAGTGGACCAGATACAAAACGATATAGGGATGAATGGGATCCCAACGATATCTAGTGTGCGCAAAAGGCATGCCATCCATGCCCACAAAAGATTTTCCATTCCTCTCTATTGCTTTACGTTTCATTTGTATTTCTTTCTTCATCTACCCAGAAATAAATTTGATAGTTGGAGGTGGGAATTAGAAAAATAAATCTAAGATTGGGGGGAGTGGGAAGACTATGATTTATTGTGGGGGGGAAACTGTAATAATTAACTTGAAGAAGATGAGAAGAATAAGATGAAATATATATGGATTTGGCTTCTTTCAAGTCTTGGTTTGAATGGCAGAAAGCCATCCGCACATTCTAATTATTTTTAATATTTTTAATTGTTCATTTGTTAAAAGACTATGACCGATAATAAATCTGAATTATTAATTATCAAGATGTAACTATTTGCATGATTTGAGTGCAAATAAACTTTTCTTTTTATTATAATAAAATAATATTGGGTATTATTCCCTGATGTTTCTTGAGATGGTGGGTATATGAGTTGACTCTTGGAGAAGGGGCTAGAGCCCTTGTGCAATCAGCCAAGGAGAAGAAGCTTGGGGAAAACGAAACCAACCTTGAATTGAACCCGTTCTCAAAGTTCATGGCCAACGAAAACAATTTAAATAGGCTGCATCTGATATTCCCTTACTTCCCATCCCACTCATCAATCTCTCTCTCTCTCTCTCTCTCTCTCTCTCTCTCTCTCTCTCTCTCTCTCTCTCTCTCATCTTGGTCCAATCCTTCGGTAATTCAGATTCAACATCAAAATTCCTGAAATGGGTATTATCGGAAGCACGTTCACGTTTATGTTGGGCACAGTCGCTGGAGTCTGTATTGCTCAGAGACTAGAACAACGTGCCCATTACCACAAGACTCATGGACAATGGCCTTGTCATGGCCATGCCCGTATAAGAGCGACACCGCAAAAGCCACCAAACCAAGAGGGCCAAGTCGGCGAGTAATTTCTTTTCTTATGGGGTTATCTATATAATAGCTTAAGAAGTTGACGAATGTACTACTTTTCTGCTGAATTGAAGTTATTAATAAGCTACGTATGTCTGTTGTAGGGTTGCTCTGTTTTTTTCATGAATTAGTGTGCTTTTGCTATCAATAAAACTGTGTTTTTCCCTGTATTTAGTGTGCTTTTCCAGCTGAATTAAAGTGATTAATAATACTTCTTTAATTCTACCAGTGGTGGTGGAAATAAATGGGGTGTGATTATGTATTCGTGAAATAAATTGGGTCTTGTCATGATTGAAAGAAAAAAGACACGGCTTCCTCTTTTTTTTTTTTTGTCATACGTTAGAAGAATACACCGTATAAAAGTTCCAACCAAAGGAGTCTATCTATGACATATACAGTACAAAGTTTTCGAGGGGTTGCGGCACAACCGTTGAGATAATGTTGGAAAATTGAAATAGAAAAATCAAATTGAATGTTGCACCGATTAGGGATTGGGGTAAACAGGGGCCATAGGGCAAGCCGAGCTGTTTGGTTGGAGAACAGCTTTGATAGACCAAAGTAATTGAACCGATCAAAGCCGAGCTGTTTGGTTCTATCGAATAAATCGAACCCTTTGATAGGCCAACGTAAATAGAATAGAACAATGTTAATTTTCTGGTGTGTGTTCTTCCTAGATTCAAATTGATTCAAACCTTGCCAATTAAGTTTCCAATCCCTTCATGTTCCTCGGCATACTGCTTTCATTCAACATCTATGTCTGGGCTCACAAACCTCATGCATGGAGTACTTCTTTTCATTGAATTGGTCCTCACTGATCCACCAGTACGCGAAATAGATAGGGTCCATGTCAGAATCTAAATAGGTGCCCCCTTGCTATTGTTATTATACAAATGTGGCTCATTTTGCTGGCAATGGGAAGTGGTGCTGTAGAAGAGGTGTTTGCGAAAGATCATTTTGATAGATTTTTAGATTCTAACTTTTAAAAATCAGGTTAGAATATTTGTCGAAAAATTTCTAAAAACTAATTTCTAGAATCTACAGATTCTGAGAATCTGAAAAGGAAAAAAAAAAAGTTTCAAAATTTCAAAGTTGGGTTTGCGTAGATTTTGGAATTCTACAACACAAATTTTCCAAAAACAAACAAAATTCCTATAATCTCGCAGCTGCAACAAACATGTTTCTCAACTTCTACAAAAATCCGGAATAAAAAATCTGCAGCAGAATTTAGAACTAAAATCTAAAATCTGTATTCACAGCTACGGCAAACATGCCTAATATAACAGTTTTCAAGGTTTCAGAAGAATATCATAAAAATTGGTCAGAGGCTTGTTTTCAGCCCCAGAATATGATTGCCTGCTTTAGGTGAATATACTTTTTTTGGGGGTAATGAACGGTGCAACTAAGATTTCGAATTATGTATAATAATATACTACCGCTATCCCATGCATCTAGGTAATGAACGGTGCAAGTAAGATTACGAATTATGTGTGATATACTACCTCTATATATGGCCCTTCATCCCATGCAGCTAGCTCCATGGGATCCCAACGATGTCTAGTGTGCGCAAAAGCCATGCCCAGAATGGATTTTCCATTGCTCTTTATTGCTTTACGTTTCATTTGTATTTCCTTGTTAGTTCCTATTCCAAGAATAACATGCGTTTAAGAATTCGCCTACAGAGAATTCAATTTTATGGTTGGAGGTGTGAATTAGCAAAACAATTCTAAGATAGGGGGGATGGGAAAACGATGTAATATGACGAACCAATAATACATAAAAGTTTGACCAAAAACTAACCAATGCGAAAAAAATATGAATTAGGACAAAATAGAAAAGACAAGTACTACGACTTGTAACATTGCGGGAACATGCCTAACTTGAAGAAGAGAAGAAGAATAGGATGGAATATAATACCGTATATTGGTAGGTATGTTTTTTGATATCGGTCGCTTTCTCACAATACATCATATTTAATTCTAACAATAAGTTCTACTACTCCGTGAAACACAATCTTATTAGACTCCAAAAGCTTTAAACCATTCCCTCGTGGGAATCGGATCTTCTCCGGTTCCAAGTTTTGAACTAAAGAAAACAGTCCAATTCTAAACGACACATTGAGAAATCTCAAATGTTTTCAATTTGCTTGTAAACTTGTCTCACGAAGAATATCAACAATAAATCTAAACCATTGATTGTCACAACAGACGGTTTAGATCTGGACCGTCTCCTTCCATCGGAAACTGATCCAAATCTCTCTCTAATGCAATCGGATATGGGACCTGTGGTCCAAATTCATATACCCCCAGAGTCCTGCCCAAAAAAAGTTAGTATCCCAGAGTCGCAGTGTTGGCCTTTTTAAGGTTTACAATAGGGGAAAGACTACAATACACATTTTTTATTTGGGTGTGCATCATATGCACCCCCTAAAATATTATGAATTGTAAAGAAAATGTTACGAATCGTATTGCTAAAAAGTTACGAATCGTATAAAGGTTATGAGAGACACTAAAATATTATGAATCATAATGAAAATGTTATGAATCATACTGCCGAAAGGTTATGAATTCTAGAACAAAAATTACGAAACACATTAAAATGTTATGAATGAATCATAAAATAGGTGCATATGGTACACCCTTTTAAGGAGTGTCTATTGTAAACTTTCTCCAATAAAAAACAATTACAACGAGACACAAACGTTGTCGTTAAAATTGTACGAGCTAAACACAATGGGGAGAGGAGAGGAGAGCCCTGTTTGGAAAACAGAGTCCTGTTGTAAGGGCAGGAGGACAAGACGACTCCAGCGCAGAGAGAAAAGACATGGCTCGGGGGGGAGGGGAATTGGGAAACCCCCAAAAATTAGTACCTGACACGCGGCAGACACCCAGTAAAATACAGTAAATGCCAAGCACCCGTCGTTCGTCACCCTCAGGTGGGTGATACTGTAAATATAACTGTATTATACTGTACCAGTAGGGAAATAGTGATGATGCTCGTGCCATGTTTCCATGTTCTGATTAGTTGGCAAAGTTTGAGATTTTGTCTCATTTCCAGTCTTGATTTTACCAGTACTTCAGCAAAGATTGAGTTCAATTTTGTTCACCCTCCTTGAAAGAGGGTGAACATTACTCTATTTTTTATTGATTAAAATGGTATAATTTTCACTCCTTCAATACACTTTTTGGTAAATATTATGCTACTTTGTGGTAGGATTCATATCATTTCAATCAATAGGAAAAATGGGTAATATTCATATTTACTCTTAAGTGGAAGGTGAACAAAACTCAACTCGCCAAGATTTCATCATCCTGCTTCGTACCAAAAAATCGTTTTTCATTAAGCTCCGTTTGCTTCAACGTAAAATGTTTTTCTGTAAAATACTTTTTCCATTTTCCGGTGTTTGGTTTAACGAAGTAGGAGTAAAATGTTTT